>VDFB02000363.1:143740471-144162971 GCA_007258455.2 Sequoia sempervirens | reverse complement strand
AGAATAAATTGATTTTATAATTTGATAATATATTTATATATTTATTTAAAAGAATATTTACTTAGGTCCATGCAAGCACAAGTAGTTAAATTGAGTTAATTGATATGAGTAGTTGTGAAACTAAGAGTTAGACATTTAGTGTTATTTTCATTGTTGATTTATTAATTGGGAATGTGCTTAAATGTTATATTTTCATATGAGATAGTGAGCTATTAGATTTAGGAAATCCAAATAGTAGTGATTTTAATTACATGAGATTGTTTATTTTAAATACAAGTATTTTTGTAATCGTGTATTGTGGGGAATATTTGTTGTCAAGAAAATGTAATTCTTCCAGAGATTATAAATATGAAATGGTTGTGTTTGTTATTCACCCTGAGATTTCCTTGGGTAGTGCACATAGTTGGGATTCAGTATTGGACATCCATAGGGATGTGTTTTCTTGTGTTATGTTGTTACTAGTTTTAGTGCACTATCTACCCTTGGGTTGTGGAATAAGTTATTGTGTTGTCGATAGGGGAGTGACTTTCAATGAGGGCCAGGACACAAAGTTGTCCTAGGACAACTCGTGTGAGAGTTAGTTTAATTAGTGGAAATTAAATAGCCTATATTAGGGATAGAGTATCTTCATACATTTAACTTGATAATTTAGCCTCACTCATTAGTTCAAGGGCTTGTTTTAGACTTGAGATGAGTCAGGAAGGCCTAGAATGGAAAGATCATTATCTTGTATTCTTGAAAGATAATTGATTCCACACCAGTGTGCATGTGGCACTAGAGTTCATGAGAGGTTACTAGGATAACCCAAGATGGTGGCTAGGACCTAGAAAGATCTCCTTTGGATAACCAATGCAACCTTTGTGATGACACTCCTCCTATGAAAACAATTAGTTTCTATTGTACAGTGGTTGTTCTTGATTTAGTGATTCTAGAAGCAATGTAACCTTATGTTTTGTGTTTACTGGTATAGTAATGTTTGTTTATTGCCTATGTCTAGATTTAGTAGGTTTGGCTTGATTACCTCTTACTATCTCCTAGCATGGGGGTTGGTCTTATGGGTACCACATGGCTGGGTGGATTGTGCACTTTACACTATTGGGTTTTCTCTTCTTGTTTGTGATAACAAGATCTTCTAGTTAAAGGAGCTCGTGTGTTTCTATGGATTTGTACTTCTCTTATATTCAATGTATCAGTGGGACACTATATATTTGTATTCCTCATATGTAATCAAGGAGGATTCCTTGTGTTGTAATTACACATTATGTATGATCTATTCATTATTAGATTAAATTGTATATATTGTTTTAAGTGGTGTTGTATCTGTGGAAATATGTTCATTACATTTCTATATGTTTAATTTATTATGAAATGGATTAATTATTTGATTTATGTTATTTATCATGAGTTAATCTTTATATTCTATGGTTAGATTTATTTTTTGTAAGTTTTAGAATTCACATGTAGACACATTGCATGGCATAGAGGATGTATGTGTTAGAGTATATTACTTTACTTGTTATTGTTACTCTTTTTAAGGACAAAAATTAGTTTAACTTCCATAGTGTTGCATCGTCCTCTACGCTGAAGGATGGGGTTTTACACTTGATATCAGAGCCTAGGTTTAAACATTGAGTACTCTGGGAAAATGTTGGACCCATTCAGTTATTTGTTGTGTAAGTTTATACATGGGCACTATGAGCCCATTACGTTGACCTAGGTGTTGTACTCTTTAGTTATGTTTTTTCCTTTTGGGCTGTTCTCACTTTCCTAACCAAAAGTTGTCGTTAGGTGGTGTTGGTCCAATGGTGTAGAAAACTAGTGGAAATGATAGGACCCTCGGTGTAGTGCACAATGCATTGATATCCTTCCTACCAAGAAGTGCATTATGGATGTTTGGGTAGCATGCGTCTGTGTGTGTGTTATCCATTTTGTGTTTGTAGGATTCTAGGAGTAAGCCTGGTCTTAGGGGGAGGATGTAATGCCACTCAATTTTCCTTGTCTGTATAGCTTCTTGGATTTCATCTAGACTTTATGATGTTGTTTATCTTGACCTTCTGTTACTGTTTCATAAACTTTATGACACTATTGGATGTTACTCGAACATGGTAATATTTTGATGAGTTGATGTTGTGGCTGATTATTTGCTTATGACATGCTTTTAGATTAGCATAGTTGTTATTTGAGTTAATATAAATGTATATAATTATATTTATGTATATATACCTAATTATATATATATATATATATATATATATATTTATTTAAGTTGATGTTATTATAAAAGATGTTTTTAGAAAGAAAGTAGATGATTTTTAAATGAATATTGGAATAGAATAATTTTATTTTATAATTTGATAATTTATTTATATATTTATTTAAAAGAATATTTACTTAGGTGCATGCAAGCACGAGTAGTTAAATTGAAATGATTAATTAGTTTAATTGTGAAATTGAGTTAATTGATATGAGTAGTTGTGAAACAAAGAGTTAGACATTTAGTGTTATTTTCATTGTTGATTTATTAATTGGGAATATGATTAAACATTATATTTTCATATGAGATAGTGATCTATTGGATTTAGGAAATCTGAATGGTAGTGCTTTTAATTACATGAAATTGTTTATTTTAATTACAAGTATTTTTGTAATTGTCTATTGTGGGGAATATTTGTTGTCGAGAAAATGTAGGTCTTCTAGGGATTATAATTGTGAAAGGGTTGTTATTTCTATTATTCACCCTAAGATTTCCTTGGGTAGTGCACATTGTTGGGATTCAGTATTGGATATCCATAGGGATGTGTTATCTTGTGCTATGTTGTTATCAGTTTTAGTGCACTGTCTACCCTTGGGTTATGGAATAAGTTATTGTGTTATCAATAAGGGAGTGGATTTCAATGGGGGCTACGACACAAAGTTGTCCTAGGACAACTCGTTTGAGAATTAGTTTAATCAGTGGAAATTAAATAACCTATATTACGGATAGAGTAGCTTAATACATTTAACCAAATAATTTAGCCTCCCTCATTGGCTCAAGGGCCTGTGTTAGACTTGAAATGAGTCAGGAAGGCATGGAATGGAAAAATCGTTATCTTGTCTTCTCAAAAGATAATTGATTTTGCACTAATGTGCATGTGGGGCTAGAGTTCGTGAGAGGTTACTAGGATAACCAAAGATGGGGGATGAGACCTAGAAAGATCTCCTTTGGATAACTAATGCAACCTTTGTGATGAAACTCCTCCTATGACAATAGTTAGTTTGTTTTGTACAATGGTTGTTCTTGATTCAGTGATTCTGGAAGCAATGTAACTTTATGTTTTATGTTTAGGGTATGTGTAGGATCATGATGGGCCAAAAAGTGGTGATATGTAAGTGATACAATGGCCCATGTGGCTGACGAATTTTTTTTACCCAAAATTGATGAAATAAAAAGGGTTTTTAAAGGATATTTTAGCTTTCCACCAATATAAATTATTCTTTACTTTGAATTTAATAAATAATTATTATTAATTTTCTATTTGAATTACGACTAAAGTCTTGATTGATAGGTTGATTGAAAACAACTATATCTTTCAAAAGGTATCACATTTTTGAATCCAAAACATGTGTCACATTCTATTCTTCACATAATATAGGATAAAAAAAAAAAATTGGATTTCATGAAGTTTTGACCAAGTTAAGGTGGTCAGACATACAAGTTTTTATATTTTTAAAAGTTGTAATAAAAAAATCATAATTAATTATTTACTTGGAAAAAATTATAAAAAAATATGCATCACATCGAGACGTGAGTCCTTTACTTATATATCAAATATTATTAAAATATTATCATTTTATTGTGGTTAGGGTGGCAGACAAACACCTACTTCTTATTTTCTCCCTGAAATTTAAGTACTACTGCATTGAAATTTTAAATTTGCACCAAATAGATTTTTTTTTTTTTAAAAAAAACTTAGTATTTTAGAAACTACATTCTATTTGATATAGATTCTATTCTTACATATTTTTGAAATAATGTAGATAACTTATTCAAAAATTGACGTCAAGTTTCCTAACTGTAATTTTTCTTATTTTCTTGCCACTTAAGGGCCTATTTTTTCCATGATGATCTTGTACATACCCTTTACTGGTATAGTGATGTTTGTTTATTACCTATGTCTAGAGCTAGTAGGTTTGTCTTGGTTACCTTTTACTATCTTCTAGCATGGGGGTTGATCCTACTGGTAGCACATGGCTAGGTGGATCTTGTACCCTACACTATTGGGTTTTCTCTTCTTGTTCATGATGACATGATCTTCTAGTTCGACAAGATCATGTGTTTCTATGGATTTGTACTTCTCTTATATTCATTGTATTAGTGGGACACTATGTATTTGTATTCCTCATATGTAATCAAGGATGATTCCTTGTTTTGTAATTACACATTATGTATAATCTATTCATTAATTGATTAAATTGTATATATCATTTTAAGTGGTGTTGTATCTGTGGAAATATGTTCATTACATTTCTATATGTTTAATTTATTATGAAATGGATTAATGCTTTGAAGTACGTTGTTTATCACGAGATAATTTTTATATGCTATGGTTAGATTAATTTTTGTAAGTTTTGGAATTCACAGTAGACGCGTTGCATGGCCTATAGGATTTATGTGTTAGAGTAGATTACTTTACTTGTTATTGTTACTCTTTTTATAGAAAAAAATTAGTTGTGCTTCCACAGTGTTGTGTCATCCTCTAGGTTGCAGGACAGGGGTTTACATGGGGTTGGTGCTCCTGTAATTTGTGGAGTTGTTGCTTTTGTATTTGATGGAGTTGGTGCTCCTAAATGTAAAAGAGTTGGTGCTCTAAGTGAATAAAGGAAAGATTTTTCAAGTGCTTTTTTATTCCCCCAGAGTGTTTTTACACTCAGGAGAAATTTTGGTGTAATGTGATGTTTCTATGTGTGAATGGTTTATTTGCTTGATTACAATATTGTCATCAGATGCATAAAATGTTGTTGATGTCAATCATTCATTTCTACCATTCTTTAAATCAAAGTATCCTGCATAAAAGGTTTAGATATAGGCTTTGATATTTGTGTAAAGTTTATCAAGTCATTCTTAGTTAATAGAATGTTTATTTGATTTGTAATGCATATATCAAGTGAAGTATGATCTTCAATAGTCATTTGATGTTCTGGTTTAGAATTTTAAAATTTTGTGACTTTTATGAATCACTAATTCATCCCCCCTCTCAATGATTCTATCTTCCAACAAATGGTATCAGAGCATAGGGTCCTCATATAGGTCTAATCCACCTAGGATTGATTTTGAATTTTTGAACTCTATCAAACATGTCACAAACTATATGTTTTGGATAATCCGAATGGAAATATATATCTAATATCAATTGCTATTGATGTATAGAGCTAGATCCTTGCATAAGTCCAACCAAGTTCTTGATAAGAGGAGTGGGTATGTGCAAGATCATGATGGGCCAAAAAGTGGCGATATGTTAGTGATATGATGGCCCATGTGGCTGATGACTTTTTTTTTACCAAAAAATAATGAAACAAAAAATGGTTTTTAAAGGAGATTCTCAGCATTCCACCAATATAAATTATGCTTTACTTTCAATTCAATAAATAATTATTATTCATTTTCTATTTGAATTATGACTAAAGTGTTGATTGATATGCTAATTGAAAAACATCTAAACTTTCAAATGGTATCACATTTTTTGAATCCGAAACATGCGTCACATTCTATGCTTTGCATACTATAGGATTAAAAAAAAAAATTGAATTTCATGAAGTTTTGACCAAGTTAAGGTGGTCGATATATGAGCTTTTCTATTTTTTAAAAGTTGTATTAAAAAATCATAATTAATTATTTACTTGTAAAAAAATTATAAAAAATATGCATCACGTCTGACATGAGTCCTCTACTTATATCTAAAATATTATAAAAAAATATTATTATTTTATTGTTGTTAGGCTATTTAGACAAACACCTACTTATTTTTTTCATGAAATTTAAGTACTACTACATTGAAATTTCAAATTTTCACCATATAGATTTTTTTTAAAATAAACCTTGTAGTTTAGAAACTACATTCAATTTTCTATAGATTCTATTGTTACATATTTTTGAAATAATATATATAACTTATTCAAATTTTTACGTCAAGTTGCCTAACTTTGATTTTCTAAATTTTCATTGCCACTTAAGGGCTTGTTTTTTCCATGATGATCCTGCACATACCCAAGTACTATGGGTAAGTGCAAAAGAAATAGAAGTCAAAAGAAAAATGCTAGTTTCAAGTCTAGTAAAGTTTTGTCTGAAGCAATACCCCTTCCAATTAATACTAAATGTGATCCTATAGTTGGTGAAGAAGGATTTCACTTAGTAAGTGAAAAGGAATATGAAGGTGATGAATTTCTGGTTGAATTGGAAGAAGAACTAATTGATTCTTTAGATGAACTTAAGAGGCTTAGAAAGGAAAATCAAGATCTCAAGGTATGCTTACATGAAAGTGTTAATGTCAATAAAGCTATAATACAAAATCATAATGATGATAAAAAGATTATTGAATTTATGAAAGCCAAAATTATTGATAGAAAAAGGAATTAAGAGGGATTGGAAGTCAAGTTAGAAGACAAGAATGAATTGTGTAATAAACAAGAGAATGAGATTGTTTTGTTGAAGAAAAGTTTAGATAATGATTCCTTGTTAAAAGAACTAACTCTTAAAGATGGCATGATTATAACTCAGAAAATTGAAATTGAAGAATGTAAAAGGATAGCAAATGTTGTAAGGTTTGATTTGGAGGTTAAAATTATTGAATGTCTAAAATTTGAAGGAGAAGTAGGTTCATTAAGGAAAGAGCTTGAAAGTGTCAAGGTTCAATTAGGTAAATATCAGAAATTTGATCGTAGTACTAATCTATTGAATGAGATGATTGGAAGACAAAAGCATTCTAATGATCCTACATGAGTGGGATATGAAGTTGGAAAAATATCTGAGGAAGAATCTAAACATGAGATAGTGTTTTCTACTATAGATGGAAAGAGGTTTATAGTCAAGCAAACACCAAGAATGAAGGTTGATCTTGGTCACCATATTGTTTCACCAAAGGATAACACTGCTACCAGAAGAAAGTTTAAAGATATTCATAGAGAAAGGAGAAATTTTTTCATATCTTCACATCCTTGGCATGATCAGTTATTTAGGTTTAATCATTATTTTAAAGGATATTGTTATGTTTGTAATGACTTTGGTCATAAGTCAATTGATTTCATAAGATGGTCAAATAAGAGTCATTCTAATGAGAATGGGATGTGTTACAATTGTAACAATTTTGGTCATTTAAGAAGAGATTGTAGAATGAATACAAGTGATAATTATGTAGGGAACAAAATTGGAAATGTCTATAGGAATTCTTTGGTTCCTCAGATCAATCATAAGATCATTTATTTAAGATGTAATAGTGTTGGGAATAAAGTACAACAATGCATATTTAATAGAAAGATAAGCACTTTAAACAAACAAATGAATTTTTTTTACATTAGTGTGGAGAAGAAAGAGGCAATCAAGATGATAAGAAGAGTAATAAAAGTGAATTTGTGAAAACTTCCTATGCACTTCTTGCACATGTAATTCCATCTAGGTCCTAAGAAGAAGCAAAGAATCAGGGGGAGTCTATTATGGTAACATATTTTACCCCTATGAATTCAAGAATGATGTATGATAGCATGCAACTGCTATTGGTGGGATAAGAAGTAAAGACAAGATTTGTAAATGTCAATCTTTTTTCATTATGTTTATTCTAATTGAATTGTTAATGAAGGTCTACATATGATATTGGAGGTATATGTTGCTGACAAATTCAAAAGAAGTAAATAGCCAACTTGTTAAATAAAAGGTCTCAAATATTGTCAGTTTTGGATATAATAGAGATCATCATGATTATTGTATTTTGCATAACATATTTGTTGTTATAGGTTGTTGAAGTTTATGTGTTGATTTGATGGAGCCTTTCATTCCCTATCATTTCAGCAATAGGAAGGATTAAGCTAATGAATATTCTTGTATCGTGGTCTTCTAAAGTTCTCACCATCTTGTATTTGTTTCCACTGACACATTCGTTGCAGGAATTCAAGTTTGGAAGTACAATGACAGTTCTTTGGCAAGTTTGATGCTTTGATGGCTCAATTCATAAGGTGAAGGTATGATTTTGATGGGAGTACAAAATATTGTAAACTACAACAAGTGGTATCAGGTGAATCAGTCATAATGGTGACGAATCTTATGCAGTTGTAACAAGCATTATGTATGGTTTTATTAGGATAGTTGTCTTTGTTTAAGATATCCATGGAATGTGTTCAAGGTGTGCAGAATAATGCTTGTATTATAGTGACAGTTCTCTATGATGTTGCAAACGTTGCTAACTTTAATAATGGAGTAAATTGATTTGCAATAATAGAACCTTTGTTTTGTAGAGAATAGGTGAAAAATTTTATGCATATGAAAACCTTTGAGTGATGGTGCAATCTTTATGGGTGAATGATTGTTTGAGCAGAGAATTCATCTCTTTGCATTATTTTCAGTAATCAAGGTGTGAGTTGTATGTTTTATGGAGTTGATGTCTTGAAGTGAGTTTTATATCTGAATAAATGTGGAGCCTTGTATTCATGATAGAAGTTGCAAGGGGCTGTAGACTTAAAAATGTGATTGGTGATAGAACATTGCACTCTTGGACAGTGATCTTACTTAGTTTCACAGTGTTATCTTAACAAAAGAACTTTTTGTATGTAGATATTATGTGGAATGTGTGGTTGCAAGAGGTACAAGTTCTTTCTTGTGCGAAGGTTAGATAAGGTAAAGATACTTTGTGATAGTAAAGGTTTACTGGTGATCTCTATATGTACTTTCCATTCAAGTGTGGTTCATAAGAGGACAATACTTTATGCTAATAGTAGTTTGGATAATACTCTCTTACATGACACAGATGGATATTTGAATATATTGACTCATGGGTGAGTTTATAGATGACAAGATTGATTAATATTCTTGCTACTATTTCAGTGATATTTGATTAAGGATTTATATTATAGTGTGATGTGACTTAGCCTTTTGGTATTGCTTACAAAGGTAATGATTTATTTTGGAAGGTAGTGAATCAATCTCTACTTTAAGAACTTTTTTTGCATGACAGTGGTGAAACATTTTGGCATCTCGTTTATACTGTTTGGTATCAAAGAAGATGGTACAAGAGACAAGATCTTGGTTATCTGAGTTTTTTTTCCTTTCTAGAGTTGCAATTTCCGATTGACATGATGTTGTCATGTATCTAATATATTTCTTGCTAAATATCATGAGTGGTACATTTTTATTAATGTCTAACTTTGTTATGCTTTCATATTGTCAGAAGTTGTTCTCTTCATATGCTATCAAGAAGTTGTTCTCATGGTTGATATAGTACACAAGAACATAGATATGCTTTAATGATTTTTCATGCAAATGTTCATGTCATAATTGAATCTTAGGGTGTTAAGGATGGTGATTTCAAGGATTAATGCATGATAATTGAAGGTTGTTGGAGTAAAAGAACACAAATTTTATGATTATTCCTTTCCTAAGATGTATATCAATTAAAGGAATCAATTTACATTAAAAAGTGATATAGTGATGAAGTCATGAGCAGGGGATCTGGATGTGAGATTGGTGTTCTTGGACAGAGGTGTGATAGATCTCTATTGGTTCTTGGTGCAAAATATCATTTTTTTTAGTTTTGAAATTGTTATTGACAAAGGAAGAAGCATAAGTGATGATTCTATGTGATCTTGTTTATAATTATGATATCTATACCAAGTAACAAAAGGGGATCAAGGCTAATTGGTAAGAGTATCATGAGATTTTCATTTCTCACAATGTGCTTTAAGCTTATGTAGGTTCTTCTAACATTGTGATAGATGTTTAATAGTATAATGTTTTATATTACAGTACCATGCTTGAAAGAGATTTGTAGTGAGATTCTTGAGAATCTTGTTTGCTTGGTTATCCCAAAAATGGGGAGAAGATCATAATAATTTTGATGCTATAGATGCTACCTTAAAAGTGACAAAACTTCTTCAGAACTACATAATTGATGTCTTGGTACATGGTTATTCATGCTCGTAACATTGTTTATACAGTTGGAATTTGGTGCAAACAAGTTATGTGTTTGCTCATGCGATTAAAACAAGAAGATATATGACACAAAGTTATTTGCTTCTTGGTTTCTTCTTCCAACTGGTTACTGTGATGGTTGATTTCATTTGTTTATTTCATGGAATTTCACATTCTCCTCTGTTATTCTTTGTCATTGAGGAGAAAAGGGGGAGAGATGATGTGTTTTTCCATCAAGGAAAAAGGGGGAGTTTTTTGGCTTTCAGTTGTTTGTTGTGATTGTTTTTCCTTGATGAAAAAACTAGTTTTGGTGACACATTTATATGATCTGGATGGCACATAATGTTTATAGTTACTTCACATGGTTCATGGCATGCACTTAATTTTAGATTTTTTCAATTTTTAATATGTTGGTATTGATGCTTGACATATGTTCATTATAGTAGGACATGCATTTTTTTAAGGGCATATGATGTTTGGGATCTTCATACATATTGATACTCTTGATGCATGTTGTTGCTGATAGTGTTTATCTTTCACAATGCTACAAGTTAGGTTTTACATGATAACATGTGTTTTTATTAGGCGTCTTAGACACCATGGATAGTGGCATACATAATCTGGCTGAAATATACATTGGCAAGTTCTTGTTGAGGTAGACATTTTCCTATACATACATTGGCAAGTTCTTGTTAAGGTATACATTTTCTTATACATTTGTGAAATTTTGTTTTTATATGGACTGAGAGTTCAAATGTGATATGAATTCTTATTTTTGCACATACAAGTTTCAAAAAACATAGATTACAAGTTCAGGTCACCTATATATATTTTCTTCATAGAGAATTGTTACTAACGGGGTCTTCAAGGCATAAGCATATGGTTTCAGGAAGCTTTTATTTCATTGTATTACATTGTATATGTTACTAAAGAGTTTCATAGTTGATGTGGCCTATGTTGAAGATATTGAAATATTTATGATTTACACCATAGAGGTGTCGAGCACTTAAATCTAGATATGGACTTTGTTTAAACAAAGCAAAACAAGCCCTTGTCGAGCATACTAATCAATGAGCATTTAGAATATTAAATTTTAAAGGTTAAAATCCTTATTAAGACCTTGTGTGAAGATGTTTTTTGGTGCTTAAAGTTTCGATCACAATGAGCATGTGACATCAATTTTTTCACTTTATTTTAAAAGTCACTTGGTAGTGACAAGGTAATCGACAACCATCATGAGTTAATCATTTATTTCATAGACAACGGATTCAAAGGAATTATGATGTTTTGTCTTCTATATTTCAAATGATCATATTATTTCGAAAATTATTTGAAAGACTTGAAGGTAATGTAGGGAAAATTTGTTATTGTTTCATTGTGTAAACAGAGGAAACCCTATCCACCACTATGGAGAATTTGTGGTTGTAGATTTTTGGTAAAATGCTTGACTCTGGAAGTTGAAAAAGAAGAGGTAGAGCACATAGATGGAGGTCTTCAGCTGGGCATTTTTGAAATGGTTCTTTTGGTATTTGTTTATTTACATTCCTCCATAAACAGGTATTAAAGAAAACATTATTTATAGGCTTTGAACATTTTTTTGTTAAGGCATTAGTCATGAAGATTCAATGGTTAATGTTATTCAAAACCCTTGATTATTTCTTAGCAAAAAAATAAAGGGTTAATGCATTTAGTTGAAGAAAAAAAGTTATCCCATTCTAGAATTTTGATGAACTTACATGAGAACATATGTGTATAAAACAGAGGTTGATTATTGCTCTTGGTTGAAATTTTTAAGAGATTTGTTCACACATTCTGCAATTGAAAAGTATTGAAAACATGATGCAAAATTTTTAACTGGTTTATATTGTATTTTAGAGGTTCAAAAATGAATCTTTAGGATATTTGATGTATTAGTGTGGAAGTTCTATGTGAGTTCAATTGAAATAGAGAAACCCTCTAATATTTTATTATTTTTGTTTTGTAGAAGGGGTTGGTTCTCCTTAGAATGGGTGTTCCTAAATGTGTGTGGGGTTGGTGCTCCTGAAGGTAAAGAGATGGTGCTCTAAGTGAATAAAGGAAAGATTTTTTGAGTGGTTTTTTATTCCTCGAGAGGGTTTTTCAACTCAAGAATTTTTTTGGTGTTATGTGATGTTTCTATGTGTGAATGGTTTATTTGCTTGACTACACTATTTTTATCAGTTGCATAAAAAGTTGTTGATGTCAATCATTCATTTCTTCCATTCTTTAAATCAAAGTATCTTGTATAAAAGGTTTAGATATAAGCTCTGATATTTGTGTAAATTTTATCAAGTCAATATCAATTAATAAAATGTTTATCTAATTTTTAATGCATATATCAAGTGAATTATGTTCTTCGGTAGCCATTTGATGTTCTAGTTTAAAAGTTTGTGACATTCTCGAATCACTGATTCACCTCCCGCCCCTGATTCTATCTTCCAACAAGATATATATATATATATATATATATATATATATATATATATATATATATATATATATATATGTATATATATATATATATATATATATATATATATATATATATATATATATATATATATGTATATATATATATATATATATATGTATGTATTTGTATATATTTATGCCCTTCATTTTGTGGTCATGGTTGGTATGGAATAAAATTGTTTACCCTTGTGGTTATGTTTACAATGCAATACAATTGTTAACATCATGCAACTTTTGTTTGTATTGTGATTTTTTGTGGGCTACTTTTAATGGATCCTATTTTCTGGATATGCCTGCAACAAAATAAAATTTAAAAGATGAAGTAGATTTTGTCAATTGTTTTTAGTTGGCTTGGTTTATATTCTTCCATTGGTTTGTTACTTTGCGTTTTCACCAACATTGTACAATGAACAATGCGTGTAAATGTGCATCTATCTTTAGATATATATATGTATATATATGTGTGTGTATATATATATATATTTATATATATGTAAATATATATATGTATATATTTGTGTATACATATATGTATATATATATATATATGTATGTATGTATGTATGTATGTATATATGTATATATGATAAATGGAAGCCACAAATGAAACAATATAGCCTAAGGTGGACATCAACAACATGAACTACATAACATTAACTATTTTATTCTATTACACCCATTCCCATGGATTGTTGGAAATCACAGTCACAAACCTATGCAAAACCTCTGCCACAAAAGGTTGGGCCATATATAGCTAAAGTGTGTACATATATGTATAAATATATATACATTTGTATGTGTATATGTATATATGTGTATATATTTGTATGTATATATTTATATATATATATACATATATATATGTACATACATATGTATATGTATATATATGTATATGTATATATTTAGCCTATAGGCTCTTTGTGTGAGCTTTGCTAAGAATTTTCGTCAGCCTTCCTATTTTTCAAAATTCTGGTGGCTGGGAAATGGGTCGTAGATATTAATAAATTTGGTCAGAATTTTCATTAGCCTCCCAATATTGTAGCCTTTCGATGGTTGTGGAAAAGGTGGTGGAAGTAGTTGTTAGCTTCCTTAAGAATAGGGTGGCATTCTCCTACCACGTGGATAGAGAAGGCCACAAAAATAAATGCTAGACCACGTCAACATTAATTGTTGTATGCTTCACATGTACTGGCGATGGTCGTCACAATAACTATCATTTAATTCCTTGAGGAAAAAAACGAATGTCTAGGTAATTTCCAATAATGAATTGTTTAGTGTCATTTTATTGCTATACCTTCTATGAGGATTGTGAGCTATGAGGTAAGCTTATGTGAGGGTGCAAGCTCAATTAAGCTTTGTGCAACTTTTGTGATGGTGGGTGGAGGTTATATTATGTTTTTAGCATGGGCGAATGGCTGTAAAAGGAAGAGAAAAGTGTCACCTATGATAATATTTTGGCCAATTTTGTGCAAAAAAGCTGGCAGGAAGATGTGGGTTTGAAGAAAGTGGGAACATATGTTGTTGGGAAAAATGCTTGGCGATATTGTTTGCTTTGTGTCCTACGACCTAGGTTCTAATTTTACTAGCCATTGTTGATTGTTGTTTCCTTCCCTGATTTGCATTGTTCCATTTTCAGTACTATGCTATGGAGAAGGGTATTTTGTGTTCTATAAGGCATTGTCATTGTCCCTTGCCATGTGTTGCCTAGGTTGTTTCATTTTGCTACGCTTGGCCCTGGAAAGAGCATTTGAATAGCCCCCTTAGCAGCTCAAATCAAGTGTTAACCACATGTATGTGGCAACCAATTTCCTTTAGCATGTTTAATGGAGAGCCTATTGTTATAATAATCCCTTTTCGAGAATGAAAGAAATAATTTTATTTTTTTAAATAAATAACTATTTTCTCAAAACAATAAATTTGAATGCTTTTTCCCTTTTTAAGTAATGTATTGTTTAATATATATTTCTTATTAAAATGAGTTGCATGCATGCTTCATGTGGTGCTTAATTATTAAAAGCAGATACATATAGCCAGATATATATCTATATGTACACATGTAAATATATATTTATGTAGAGACTGCTATATTTAAATATATGTCTATACCATATTTTTTTCCTCATTGTGCAACTGTCTCATTCAAAATTATGGAGAGACCAAACATCCAGATTGAATTTTCCCTCATTTTCCTCAATGAAAATTCTATGAATTCAAATCTTTTGTTGCCTACAATATATTACCTAGCCCGAAGCAAGGCATTATTATAGGAAACAAAAGGTTTAAATTTGTAGCCTTCTCAACTAGTCAATTGAGGCAAAATGTTGTGTGGATGTTTGCTCTCTTCAATTCTAGATGGTATTGACATTGGTTCTTGTATGGTTTGCACATGCTAGCGATGGTTGTGATAACATGTGTTTTTTATTCAATCGTACCTACAATTTTGTGGTTATCATTGCAACATAACTGTATGATTTCTTTGTTTTCGTTTTTAGATAATGTTTTCTTTAGTATATAGTTCTTATTGAAATGAATCTAATCCATACTTTATATGATCATTAATTGGCATAAGAAGCTCTTGAAAGTCAAAATATGTTCAAAATTCAATTATTGGAAAATACAATGATTCAAAGGTGCATATGTCTTTTTCTTGCTTGTTGGTATCTTGCATTCCAATTTTGTAGGCTATGCATCTAATACTTGTTGGAGCATTAAAACACTTTGTGCTATTTTCAACAGGGCATTGTTGTTTACTCTTCTATTGGATTGAATAAATTGTTTCATTTATCATTTCAATTATTCTTATTGAAATAATAAAGACATTAAGGTTTAATGAATATGATCTTACTAGTTTTACTTATAATAATATGTCTAATACTCAATTATTGGAAGTAGGATGGCTTAGAGGTGCAACATTTAATACTTGTTGAAGTAATAAAACAATATATGCTACTTTATGTAGGGTATTGTTGATTGTTCTTCTGTGGGCTTGAAGAAATTATTTGACTTATGGTTTATGTGTGCTCCCAATGGTTGCAAAGTAATAAATTAGTTCATTTTTTAATTGGTAAGGAATTCTTAGCTATTTTCTTGTATGCTTAGAGGTGCTTCTTATTTTTTTATGCCTTAATAAGGATTTCTTAGATTGGAAGTTTGTATATAAAGTGTGAGATGAAACATGGGTGATAGAGCCCTCAAAATTATTGATATTTTGAGACCTTTTGTGCTTGATATTAACATGTCATGTGTTTCCCATTGGTAAGGTTCAAGGTTTTGCTTAGCTAATCTTGTCTTCAATCGATCCATGTTTAACCCTTAAATGTTCTAATTTTGTGTTGACCCATTTTCCCAGTTTCCAGTGATGTAAGTTATCTTTTGAGCTATGGTTATATGTTCCTTACTGACCCCTCTACTATGGTCATTCGATCATTTCAAGGTTGCAAGCCGTCATAATTTTTCCTAAATCCATTTTTAATATTTTATCATTGTGACTTATGTTTAAGTCATCGATTCCTAAGGGTAAATTCTCATTGGCCTAGCCAAGGACCTCTTTTATGAATAACTTTGTTACATGTGTAGGTTGAGAAACCACCAAATCATGGGATTTAATCTAGAACATTCCCTACTAGCTCGTCCATCTTAAGTGATGATAGTTTAATGACTGCAAGGTCAAAAAAAATGTCACCACATGTATGTGGGCCCAGCCGTTGTGTTCCATCCTGATGCTTGAAGCTTTGAGATTATTCCTGCTAATTTAATGGGGAAAGACAATTGCAATCATTCCCCACTAGCTCGTAGAGGTAAGATGCAGGCTCTTTAAAAGTAATGAGAGCCACGAGAAGCTTCCACATGCACTCTACGACTACTAGCGAGTGGATCCCATAGGTACACCAGGAAAGTCTAGTCGGCAGGTTTCTATTGGCCATTCATTCGAGGTGGAGTGGCGATATAAATTAAAATGTTATTGACTCAATCTGAGTCATTTGAGATGTCCAACTCAACTGTAGATCAATGAAACACATTCAAAGTTGCAAAATACGCCTTTTGCAATTGTTTTGCTTCATGTCAGTGGGAAATAATGGCAGAGGTGACCCATAAACCTATTCAATTCCCTTAAGAAATTTTGTATATGGCTAGTTCTTGCTTATTTAGGATTTTAGGACATGTTTAAAGCAATATGAAGAATTAATAGAAGTGATTCGAAAGAGTCATCTCAATTGGAATTAGGGTTTATTGTAGCTAAAATAAGTAAGTGCAAAAACCATAATTTTATGCTTTTTTCAGTTTTTTAAATTAGGGCTCACTTTCAATCTGCTTTTAGGGGAGTTTGTTTTATCATTTTTATTTCATTTCTTTGAATTAGGGTTAATTCTATCTTTTAACACTATATCCCTATAAATTTTCTTGAATTATCACTTGCTCTAGGTCATAGGCTACAATTAAAAGGTTGAATAGTTGAAATTCCTTTTTTAGAACCCTAGTATACATAAACCCATGGATCCCAAAGTATAGGGTGCCTCCTCTTCAACCCAGTCAAAACCCTTTCTCAAAATTTAATTGACTTGCTACCCTCGTCTATGAACAAGAAACTAGAGGGAAAGGTCTTATTTCATGGCCCTACTATGAGGGAAGGAGTGAAGGATAAAGCTTGCTTCATAAAGGATGATGAAGTACCTTACACTAGAAGGCAGTTGTTTCAACACTGGTTTGAGAATAGGAACCTTAGAGCTCCTCTCAATAATCCTTGGAGGTTGGATATGGGGAAGCTGATTGTTCCTAATGTGTACATGGATATAGATCTCTTGAAGGATATTGCCTCAAAGTATGACCCAGTTTCTAGGGTGGTCAGATCATTTGATGGGGTGGTTATGGTAAGGATAACCAAAGAGGAAATTGAAGAAGTCTTTGACTTGCATGAATGGAGTCAAGATAAGCTCCCTCTAGATATGGATAATATTAGAAATGAGCATAACAATACTAAGTTGTTCATCAGAACAAGGATGTTGCATCTACATACTGTAGTGACCAATACTAGGAAGCAAAAAAGGTAGTTTAAGATTGATGACAAGGAGCTTGAGCCTTTCCCAATGAGCTATTTTTCTAGCTATTTCAAAAAACTATGTACTCTTTGTACCAAATCATTGGTGCCAATCCACCCGACACATTGCATAAGGAGTACAGTTATTTGGCCACACATTTGCAACACCCACCATACAACATTCTTTATGACTATGGTGCTTATCTGGTAGAACACATACACAACGGCTTAGTTGAGCTGAAGGAAGGAAAACAATGGTTAAAATTCTAGTGGTATTCATTGTTAATGCACATGTTTTTGCATAAAGGACAAAGAGATTTTTAGAAGGATATCACTTTGGAGAGGAAAAGGGAAGGTGTTGGCCTCCTTGTCCAGTGTTGGACTTGAATTCTAGATAAAAATTGTAAGAAGTATAATTTTGTAATGTTTAGAAATGTTTTTGCATCCAGACTAAGGAGGTCTCTGATATATGAACCACCTAGAATTCCCAGAGAAATTCATTAGTTGTTGAGACCCAAGGAGATGATGCAAGATGGGTATGTTCAGGATCATCATGGAAAAAGAAATCTGTAAAGTGGCAAAAAAATCAAAAAAATTAGAGTTAGGCAACTTGATGTAAAAATTTGAATAAGTTATATATATTATTTCAAAAGTATGTAAGAATAGGATATGTAGCAAATTGAATGTAGTTTCTAAACTATGACGTTTGTCTAAAAACTAAAAAAACTATTTGGTGAAAATTTGAAATTTCAATGCACTGGTACTTAAATTTCAGGGAAAAAATAAGTAGTTGTTTATCTGATCACCCTAACCACAATAACATGATAATATTATTTTATAATATTTTAGATATAAGTAGAGGTCTCATGCCTCGATGTGATGCATATATTTTTTTAATTTGTTTCCAAGTTGTAGACATGCAAAATTAGCATCATGCACTCAATTAGGTCCATTCATCAAGTAAACCAAGTTCACATTCATCCACTCATAAAGTTAATCAAGTTCATTAAATCCATTCATTAGGAAAATCAGGTTCATTTAATTCAATCTCTAAGGATTATCCACATAAATTGAATAGATTAACTTTATTTAATTTAAGCCTATCATTCCCTCCTTCATTTAAATAAATCAAAATATTCAAGTCAAATGGATCAAAGCATCTTAAAAATCATCTAAGCTAATCTAATCCTGATTAACCTAACCTAACCACCCATCACATCCTCTAGCTTTTCCCACTTGCACCAATAAATAATTTTAATTCATTTATAATTTCATCATTTTCTTTCAACTTGGCATAAAAATGGAATATTCCCTCAAGTTTGAATATGAAGACAATTTGACTTGTCCCTTCCAACATAGCAATAACTTCTCTCTTACATGTCCCCCAAGCTCAGATTTAATTTTCAAATTCAAATTTGAATCTCCCCCTCTTTGGCACATTGACCAAAATGTGCTCATTCCTCAAGCCTATCACAAGTTGACAAGTGGCCTCATCTCATTGGTCCAATCATTATCCCACATTGCTCTATTTTGAGCTCTCTTCCAACTTGAAAATCTATAAATGAAAGGCCTCATTCTTCATCAACCCATCTATAAATCTTATGCAAAGTCACTCTCTTCACATTGAGAACTGATTTTGTCCATTGCATCCTCATCATTAGCATTATCAAGGGTTGGGAAAGGGTCACTTCTCACAAGTGACACCAATCCACTATGGAATAGGTTATTCATTATGCTTTTTAGAATTTCAACTAACTTGTTTTGTTGTGTTGTTTGTAGATCACAATGGATTATTTCATAAAGAGTGTTATTTTGTTTGTTTTATTTAAACTAACTTCATGATGATATACACTATGGAATAGAGTTTAAAGTTGCAGATTTAAAATGGTGTAGATGTAGGAGATATATTTAAAGTTGAGTAATGAGCTTAAATGTAGTATGACAATACCCAAATCCCAGAGTCTTAAAAAATTCCACGATATGTAGTCTGAGCGCTGTCAATTCTTTCTTTATTTGTTTTTATGGACAATACTGACTCTCTTTTTGCCAGATCAGATTTGCACAATGCTAGTGATATGTGATACTGACTTGTTGTATGAATGATGAGTAATCAAGGAAGAGAGAAAGATTTATCACAAAACATAAAAAGGAAGTCAACCAAAAATTAAGGGCAAGATATCACAAATCAAAGTGACTTATAGAAGAAAAAAATGACTCCATGGATATCTACAGTCAAATCATATTCTTCAAGCTATCATGATGCTTAGGGACAACCATCGACCATCATTATGAATGCAACTAGAAAATAAAGGTGAGATATCTCCATTCACAGCCTGTGAAGGTGATTTCAAGGAAATCTAAAATCTGCCACAAAGTATCTCGATGTGGACTTATTGACAATGCATGTCAGGTAATACACTGGTTGTTTGACTATTTGACTGTAATCTAATCGTATGTATTCAGCTTTCTGTGTACACATTGTTTATGTTTGTGCAGAGGTATGATTGTTTTCGCCCAGATTCTTCTTTTTGTCAGAGAACTAGTTTAGTGGCATTTGTCCAATAGAAATTCTGACATGTGTCTGGAGTCCATGCAGATCACAGTGTGAGCTCCCTTTCCCAGCTCCTAGCTACTATTCTGCAACATCAGAAGGCACACTATGAATCCTTATTAGAAATTAGTCATAACTTGAACGAGTCAGTATTTTGATGCATGAGATTTGAATAATGTCAAAGAAAAATGCACACTATCATTATTTCGATGCAGTTTTATTTGTTCACTTCAAAGGAAAATCAATGGGTGGAGGCGTGTTGGCATTTTAGGCAGGCCACAAATGGAAATGTTGTGGACAATGCAAAAGAGTGATTGAATTAATATATGGCTATAATTATGTGACGTGTAGGCCAAGGTGACTGGTATTAATTGTTGGGGGTCCAGTATCTTTACGCATCCAGTCGTATGTTTAGTATGTTAACATGGGATATTGTTGGTGGTTGTTGCTGTGCACCAACTTGGAGAAGCAAAATCACTTGAAAGCATTTAATATGACTACTTCTCCCATCAAATTTTTTCTTAAACTTATTGTTGTTCCATATCATTTGAAATCCACGCTAACCTCATAGCTGTATGCGCCTCAGTTTATAACTATACCATTTACTTTGCTGCTTGTATTTTGTCTATTGTGCTTCATGCATTGGATAGGGACTGCTTTTTAATCTTTTATTTAATTTATATTGAAGGTAGCAATTGGATGATTACTAAATCAAATAATACATAGTTAATGCAACACTTTTGGGGACTTCCTTTTGTGGACTAACAACAGTAGTTTTTTAAATCACTATTTCATGAGGTGTATTCTTGATCTTGAACATAGGTGCGATTTTTAAGAAAATTTATTTGGCATTTTTACTTTTGCAGGTTAAGGTTTGCATTGGAATCCAGTGAAAACAAAAGCAAAATCGAAGTCGAAGAATTGAACATCAAAATTGAAATTCAAAAGCATTTTTTTTAATGCTTGGAGATTCTGTCGCATGCCTTAATTTTCTGTTTTAGGCTAACCCATCCTTGGTTTTGGGATTTTAAACAAACATTACCTAGGATTTCAATTTTCATTGCAAAAGGGGTTAAAATGAACTTTAGGAAAATTGACTAGATTTCGTTTAAGGTTAAAAAATTGAACAACGAAAGTTTCATATCTCATTTTGGTGCTTTAAAATGAATTGAAATCACTACTTTGTGAACTTAAAAATGAACAAGTGCAACTTTGTTTTCATGATTACTTACTTAAACTAACATCATTGAAAAGGACGTATGTGGTTCTCTCGTGCTTTATAGTGATCTTGAGAATCAAAAGGCCTTTTTGTGATCTTAGGTTGAGATAAAGTGATCATCTCCACACTTCATTTTGGGTTTAAAATTGGACAAAACATTGTGCAAGTGTGAGTAGAGCATTATTGTGTACATTCTCTCTCTTTTTGTTGCGAAAAAAGATTGATTGACTTATGGATATTGTCTTTACTCACTTTTGTTTATCTTAGAGGGCCTGCCTTGGGGAAAAAGTACCCACCCAAGGGAATGACTCAACTAGTAACACTCTAAAGCCAAGAGTATTTCTAGCTGGGATATAAATGTGGGTACTAGAGTAAACACCAGTATCACGCAGTTGGCTCTGACGAGATGGATTTGAAAAGGAACTCTCACCATATGGGTCAATCTCCATGAATGGAAAGTATGAACTAAAACCCTTGTTTGTAGTAGCCAACTATTCCATCCAATGATTTTATCAAAGTGGTGCATTGGAACTTAGATTCCAAGAAGTTACTTGCCATGTCTGATCTTGGTTAAGATATAGAGGTTAAGACTTCATTCTTAACACACCTTTATATTTTTTCCTTGGTTGCAAGTAAAATCATCTCTTTTACTATGAAGGGAATGAGGCAAGCCCACGAAGAAAAACATACCAATTGAGCTAGGATGTTATATTGCTTGTGAGTCAGTTTGAAAACATAGTGCTTTGATCATTGGAAAACCAACATTCAACATGAGCATCAAATCTCAAACCCTTTAGGAGAAGCAAATATCCTTGAACGAATTCACATGCTATTGATTTCCCTTGGGATTTTATCCTTAGAGGCTTCTAAACATTTGGATTTCATCTCAATTTTCTCCTACTAATGTCAACATTAGGAAACCTTTGCCTTGATTTCCTCAATTTCTGCATAATGCATTTTGTGGGATGAAATAAAATTAGGACATTGGACATTCAGTTGAAAACCTAATCAAGAAGTGTTTGTGATAAAAAGAATCCATTAAGAAAATATTGAATCAATTGGACCCCACACATGTGCTTGGCATATTTTGGTCATATGTTTTTCATGCAAACATCGGTCTTTTGATTTTGAATTACTCTTAGAGAAAGGCATGTTCTTCACTATCTTGGTCTAGTAAACAAGTCCTTCTTAGGATCATTTAGGATCAAATCAAACATTTCACCCATCCCAAACATCTATCAAAAACCCATCCCATGAAACAACTTTAGAGCTTTGGAAACATCATTATCTAGACTTGGGTACATCCTTAAATCAAATCAAAGTCATTTGTTTTGTCAGGTGTGTGGGAATGCATCCTTTCTCATACATTTAATTAAATCAGCAATCCTTTGAACAAATTCATCCAAAGATCACATCTAACATCTTAGGGTTGACAAGTTCATTATCCAAATCAAACCAATCATAATAAAACCCTAAGTCTAGCATTGATCCAAAGTCCCTAAAGGTTCAACACTCATATCATTCACCCCTTTCATAATTCATCTCATCATTGGTCCTAAACACCTTAGAGGTCAACAAGGTCAAAACACAAGAAGAACATGGAATATAAACTTGATCCATACATCACAAGTAATCAAAGTCAACCAAACTATCAAAGCCTTACAATGCCAATTGATTTTCAAAACTTACATTTATGCAATCCGTACATATGATCATTATCTCCCCTAAACCTTAATGGTAAAACAAATGTGAGTATTCCTAGTCAAAAGGTTGGAACACCTTTCTCGATGGTAGATCTAAATCCAAAACTACAAATCTATCAATCGAACAATTGATGCATGAGCCTTCAAACGAACAATGTCATCTCATCAAATCCCAACATTCCAAATGTGAATGTACCAAGTACAACTTTACCAAACATGAATCCAATAAACTTTGGGATAAATATGTTTGTGAATCATACAAATTTTATTCAAAGTCCAAACAAGATGTTAACAACTCCATGTATTAATCCAAGTCAAGGTAACACCATTCAAAATCAAAGTTACCTAAATCAAGGCAATGTGATTCCCAACATCAACAATGTTCAATTTCAACCTATCATGCCAAATTTGAACATCATCCCAAATCAGAACAGTCTCCAAAATCAATTTTTCCATGATCCCATTCAAAAACCAAAAGTATGCATCCCAAATCTATTTGAACCAAATCAACTATATCAAGGGAGTCAAGATCAAAATTAAGATCAAATTTGGCAAGATCAAATTGCTACACTTACCAAAATAGTTGAGTCATTACGCCAAGGGACATGTCCACCACCATTACCCATAGCAACATCATTCCTTGGTTTAGGGATTGCCCCTTTATCTAACACCAATCACTCCATCCAAATCAATCCACCTAACACCAATCAAGCCATCACATCAAATCCTTTAAATATACCATCAACATCGCACCAATAGATGGTATCCAATCAAACGACAATGTCAATCTTGACAAATCAAGACATGGTCTCGCAAGGACCTATCACCTCAGTCATTCCAACCATCCCTATCACTTCAATCATCTCAACCACCACTCTCACACCTATCACATCTCAACACCTCACTACCATGATCGCTCCAAGCATATCTCAACCACTTGTCACTACATCCAATACAATTTTGAATCGACCACCACTACCACCAAAACCAAATGCAGCAAGATAATATAACATTGCGCTAAAAGCTCACCAGGACTACCAAAAGGCCATCCAACAATATCTAGCCATGCAACAAGAAACACAAGCTCAACAAGTGCAACAAGCCTCTCAAGCTGCCCAAGCCTCTCAAGCTACCCAAATAACACAAGCATAAACACAAAAAATGATAACTATTGGGGATAACAATGAACATTCAACCACTAGTGATAGCATTGACAATCTCCCCACCACAATTGATGAAAGCAATGATCAATATCTATCCATCAAAGAGCACATTGAATATTTTTCTATCTCGTCTGAAGATAAAATCAACATAGGTCAAGAGTCACTTTTCAATCATGATCAAAATCCACCAACAATACTCGATAATGATCCAATTCAAGAAATTTCAACATCACTTGACCCTATGGTTAAAGAAATATACAATCTCTCTGCCACAATTGTTGAAAATAATGTTCAAGATCTCTCAATTAAGGAACATAGTGAAGATTTTTTTACCCCATCCAATGATCAACTCACCATACATCAAGAGCCACTTTTTGGTGATCTATTTCAAGGATTATTACAAGTATTTGATCCTATTGACATAATGCATGATCCATCAACCAATGATCATATTGAAAATGTCTCTACATCGCCTTATAAGTTAGAGGACATATCTCAAAAATTTATTCCAAAGCATGATCAAAATATTTCACCAAAGTCTAGCAATGGTCATTTCCAAGACATGTTGACCCCCTTTGACTTCATGGGTTCAGATACTGAAGGAACCCTAAACTCGACACTTGATCCAATTCCACTAAAAAATGAAGAGGATATTGAGCCAATTCCCATGCCTAATGACAACATCCAAGAACCTTTTATAGCAATCCATCCTTTGAAACTGACCCATGTCAAGAACTTGATCCAAAGCATGTCGAAAGAAACTCTAAAATCATTCAAGGTCAAGAATTTGTATCTTCAAGATACTACAACAATCTAATGGACACTCTCCTATCTATGCAAGATGATCATATCCATGTAGCACATGCTCCTCCATCTACCCATGAGATGCTTTATGCAGATGGACATGTGGATGATCTTCATTCAGAACAAGATTTCTTTACCACTGACATTATTACACAAAAAGAGCAAGTTATTGATTCCTATAGTCAAACTAAGTTATCAACATCAGGATCAGATATATCCCAAATTCAGAATAAGGACATCAGGGATGAGGATATCCAACATTATCCACTCAAAGAAGTAGATAAGACAAAACAAGATATTCCAGAGTCAGTCAAGCAACAAATGGAAACAACGTCATCTACAGTGGTCATTTATCAAAGAATACATTCTAAATAAGAGATCTCAGAATAGGCAGAATCAAAGCATGAAGGCAATATTACTACCATACTAGGGGCAACTTCATCTAGTGCAAATGTCAACATAGGGAGCACAAAGAGTCCTTATGATGAAAATAGTGTCAATACTACAACCAGCCACATCATGAATCTTCATCCACCCATCATCCCATCCACAAATTGGGACCAACTTTGAAGGAAAGATTTGAATCAAAGCACAAAGAAAGTTATCAAAGCAAAAGAAGAAAAGAAGAATAACAGACAAATCAAATACACATGGATACTAAAGAATCCAAAGAAAGATCATCCCTATCAAACTCCATTAGTCAAAGAAACTATGGGGCAAAATAAAAAAGGAAAATTTATCCATCAAAGATGTCCGCAAAAGCAAAAGCAAGCTTTTCAAGTGACGTACAAAGTGTATCAAGGAGTTGGTCCTAATTCCATCCACACTTTCGTATCCACCCATCATTGCTTATCTTCCCAAGTTTGGAGAGTCAAAGGTTCCAAACTATCAACCAATCCATCTCTTATCCCTAAACACACTCCATCCATGTCTCCACGCATGATATCTAGTTCTTACATTGACCATGTATTAGCAATGACCCTTCATCATAAGGATTTAGAAGGCACTCTATTGCGATGTATGCACAAAGACAAAGACAACTCTAGTATCAACAAAGTAGATTAGGAATCCCAAAAGCTACATTCAAGTGCATGTATCTTAGCAAAGCAACTTATTCAGGCAGGATGCCAATGGCACATTATGATAGAAGCATATACATCGACACCACTAGGTGGGTTAGCATGAATCTTTCCAAAAAAGGAAAAAAAGAAAAAAAATCTAAAAAATCTAAAAAAAATTAGAAAAAAAGGATTGAAAACAGTAAAGAAAAAAATTGTCCTCTAGTGAAAACCACTTCGATGGCACTTTGGGTAGGTACCATGATGAAAACTTAGAAAATAGGAATCATCTATAGAACTGAGCATCTACATGCGCCAATTCAGTTGAAAGCATCTCATACCATCCATAGTAAATCCAACATTCCATACATCTCATCCATAATAAATCCATCCATCCATGAACCAGTTATCCAATACATTTTCATCCATCTGCATCCATAGTCCAAGTTATCTTGATCTTGACAAAGTTTGGTGCACACTTTGTTCTTGCTTATGGTAAACATCTTGACATGGGTCATTTTTATGGATCCTATCCTATCCAACATTATCTAAGCCATGAAGCATTATCCAATGAAGCATTTCTCCATTTAAACACCTTATCTCTTTGCAAGATAATCCTTGGCATCCTATGTGTGCTTACCATATCCATCCATCCACACACCTATCCAAGCATCCATCCATGACACTCCCCACATTTCTAGATGTTGGGGGTAGATATTTGCATCTTGCTTTAGCAATAAATCTTGATTTATACCCTCCAACTTATGTGGTGATCAGAACATTGGAAAATGTGAAATCAAATTGGTCAAGCATTTGTAATCCAAAATCCAAATCACTAGTCCATGGCACATTTTGAATAGAAGATGTTCCTTATCAAGTTTTATCTTCAATCGAACATTGATCCAAACAACCAATATCAGTCACATCTAATTTGCATGTCAAACGTCACATCAAATCATTCAAGCAATTTTTTTCCAAATCAAGCTTGATCAATCATGATCAATCAAATCCAATCAAAAAATCATCATCTTGGGATAACTTTCCCAATCCTTGTGTTGCTTAACACTATCCTTGCATTGTTGTGCATCCTCAACAATGTTATCATCATCAATCCTAATCAATCAAATCCTAGCACTGTTGTGCATCCTCAACAATGTTATCATCATCAATCATGATCAATCAAATCCTTGCATTGTTGTGTATCCTCAACAATGCTATCATCATCATCAATCCATCGATTCGATCAATCAACCTTAGCTTTTTTTTCAACAAAATCCCAAGTAGAGCACTGATATCATCACACATATCCATATCAGAATCATCAAAATCATGTGAAAACCAAAAAACATCCAAAATATCAAAATCCAAAAAAAAAAAAAATTAAAAATCAAAAACATACTTGCTACGTCGTCTCTGAAAATTCAAAAAAAAAATAAAAACAAGGCAAAAAAAACACAAAATCCAAAAAAAAAAAAAAATCAAAAAAAACAAAAAGACAAAAAAACCAAAAAAAAAAAAAAAAAAAAATAAAACAAAAAAAAAACAAAAAATGTCAAAACATGAAAAAAATCCATCCATCTCATCTGTTGCACCACAATAATCAATCATCCATAATAAACTGATCATCACCTTCATCCTTTGGCAACATAAACAGAAACAATTATAACAATTAGCAAAAGAAAACTTCAAAAAAAAAATCAAAATTGAAACAACAAACCTTAATGCAAAATCAAACTCTTGATCAATCGCAAACATGACAATCAACTTTATATCAACAGCCTATCAATCAACTTATCAAACCATCATCATCTTATACAATTCATTTCCTAGGATATATCATTTCAACAATGGGCATCATTTTGGATCACTTAGGATTCTTATCCTATCAAAAAAAAATCCCTTTGGCTAGAGGTATGAAGAACATTGATTTGTTTGCGTACTTGATATTTTCTTTTGATTATCTTATTATGCTCATTCCAAGGACCTCTCAATGATATCCGAACGAAGGATTTAGAGAGATAGGAATGGGGCAATGATCATTATCTTTTGTCTATTGTACTTGTTGGATGTTCTTGTAATATAACTTGGCGAATACTTTCTTTGTTAGGTACACCCTAGCAAGGTTTTTCGTATCTCATGTGTTAACAAGAATACTCCTATCTATTGTCAAGTCAAAGTCCATCACACTAGGTACAACACCATCTTGGTTCTATATACCTTGATGCATCGTATCTATGTGTATTATAAAACATAAGGTAAGTAGCCCTTTTAAAGTCCCAATCCTTAATAAGGAAATCATCATCATCTATCATCATCATCATCTCTAATAAAGTCTTGTCAAATCATGGACTTGCTGGATCCTCTTGTCATCATCTTATTTCTTCTTTCTTCTCTCCACACTAACATAACATCACCAATGCATCCATCATGCATCCATCCTACATCCATCTTGCATCCACAAATCATCAGCATGCCACATATCATACATAATAGGAAACATTGATCATTTCGCATGTAATACATTTGCATCATCATCATAATATAGATCTGTTAGTCTAAGAATATCATAAACTCATATATTTGAATGAAACATTAATTCCAAATCATATAGCCATCATTTCATCAACTATCTCATTTGCATCATCATCTATAACTATCCATCTTGAATCTCTTTATCATGAGATCGACCCTCAAATTGAATCTTTTTGCTTGATCTCTCGAGGGAGCAATGTACTAGTATACTTCTTTCTGTTGGGGCATCCAAAAAATTAGAAATTTTTTGAATTTTGTTCGTGGCAAGTTTATTCTTTGAACCAATGCAGCAAGTACATTACTTCAAAGAGGGGCAAAATGTAGACATGCAAAATTAGCATCATGTATTCAATTAGGTCCATTCATCAAGTAAACCAAGTTCACATTCATCCGCTCATAAAGTTAATCAAGTTCATTAAATCCATTCATTAGGAAAATCAGGTTCATTAATTCAATCTCTAAGGATTATCCACTTAAATTGAATAAATTAACTTTAATTAATTTAAGCCTATCATTCCCTCTTTGATTAAATAAATCAAGACTTTATTTAATTAAATCTCAAAATTCATATTTCTCCCTCATGATTTAAATAAATCAAATTATTCAAGTCAAATGGGTCAAAGCATCTTAAACATCATCTAACCTAATCTAATCCTGATTAACCTAACCTAACCACCCATCACATCCTCTAGCTTTTCCCACTTGCACCAATAAATCATTTTAATTAATTCATTTATAAATTCATCATTTTCTTTCAACTTGGCATAAAAATGGAATATTCCCTCAAGTTTGAATATGAAGACAAGTTGACTCGTCCCTTCCAACATAGCAATAACTTCTCTCTTACATTTCCCCCTCTCAACATTTAACTCTCAAATTCAAATTTGAATCCCACCTCTTTGGCACATTGACCAAAATGTGCTCATTCTTCAAGCCTATCACAAGTTGACAAGTGGCCTCATCTCATTGGTCCAATCATTATCCCATATTGCTATATTTTGAACTCTCTTCCAACTTGAAAATCTATAAATGAAAGGCCTCATTCTTCACCAACCCATCTACAAAGCTTATTCAAAGTCACTCTCTTCACATTGAGAACTGATTTTTTCCATTGTATCCTCATCATTAGTATTATCAAGGGTTGGGAAAGGGTCACTTCTCACAAGTGACACCAATCCACTATGGAATAGGTTATTCATTATGCTTTTTAGAATTTCAACTAACGTGTTTTGTTGTTTTGTTTGTAGAGCATAATGGATTATTTCATAAAGAGTGCTATTTTTTTTTGTTTTATTTAAACTAACTTCATGATGATATACACTATGGAATAGAGTTTAAAGTTGGAGATTTAAAAAGGTGCTACACAAGTAAATAATTAATTATGAATTTTTTATTACAAATTTTTAAAAATTATAAAAACTTGTATGTTTGACCACCTTAACTTGGTCAAAACTTCATGAAATTTAATTTAATTTATTTATTTTTAATCCTATCGTATGCAAAGCATAGAATGTGATACATGTTTTGGATTCAAAAAATGTGATACTGTTTGAAAGCTATAGATTTTTTTCAATTAGCCTATCAATCAAGACTTTAGTCATAATTTGAATAGAAAATGAATAATAATTACTTATTAAATTCAAAGTAAAACATAATTTATATTGGTAGAAATCTAAGAATCTCCTTTAAAAACCCTTCTTGTTTCATCAATTTTGGGTAAAAAAATAGTCGTCAGCCACATACCCATCATGATCTTGCACATACCTAGACTTGAATTTGAGTCATAATTAGGGAGATCTAATTTTATATCCTGAAAAGACCATTTTCAAAGTGTATGGTAATGGTCTAGACCCATATGTCTTGCCAATAGATGTGCCTTTGAGGATAGGATTCCTGAAAATCATGAGGAAGTTAGGAGCTTCATAGGCAACACATTTAACTGAATCAACAAGAAAGAGGTCATTATTTCCAGAATGGACAACATTTGCAAATTACATTCTAACAAAAGGGGCATGGAATAAAATAGTACATCTACTAGCTCCTTATAAATTGATGACTATGCACCCAAGGAATCATGATCCTGAGGGCTTCATTAATAAACTCAAAGAAGATAATAAAATGGGTAATTTTTTGCATGTTTTTTATTACCCCAAGGATGTCATTTGGAATGTTTTTAGCTTTGAAGAAAAAGATGAAACAAAACCTAAATACCTTGCTTATAGGAATATGGTAGAAGAAAAATGGAAGAATAGTCCCCAATATGATCCTTTTCCAAACATACCTAGTGAATTTAAGAAAGTTATGCATGTTATGGAAAATTTTGAGAATATTGTTGGTATGTTGAGGGAACAATGGGAAGTCACAGAAAAAGGAACATCAAGGGCATTTGAAGAAGATGTTGAGGTGAAACTGGAAGAAATACCTACATATCAACCACCCAAGCAATTGAGAATTTACTCCAGGAGGAAGAAGGAAACATATGAAGGAAGAAGTGTAACAACCTCTATCACTTCTAAAGGGACAAAAGAATATTCTCCTTAGATTATAGTGCCACCCCATCCTACATAGGCTCCTTTTCCTATGATTGATCTTGACTCAACCCTAGAAATCTTGTTCCTCCTGACCAACCACCTCTAAAGAAGCAAAGAACTGAGGCAAGAGGAGTGGTTGAATACTCTGATACATATGAAGATGAAATCTACATCACTCCTAAGGAAATGTAGATAGAAGTGCCTCCTCATGAAGGGGCAGTTGCCTCAAGTTTAGGATAGAGTAGTCTCAGATTTGGAAAGATTGAAATCACTAGACTTATCACTACAGATGATCTGAGAATATAATCCTACAAGGAGTTTATGGAAGATGATTCCTTCATTGAAAACTTTTCATTCCAGTATTTTTGGTGGAGATCCAAATTTGCAAAATATGTAGAGAAGGTGACTACTAAAAGGAGCTTACATCCTAAATTTCCTGAAAATGTCACTTAGGAAAATGTTAGAAGAATTATGAATAATGAGTTCCAAATGATTAATTCCTAGGAGGGTAGAGAGCTTGTAAAAAAGTTTGGTGTACTGCTACTACCAGAATGGAATATTTTTTATGCTACTATCTTAGATGCTATAAGAAGGGTTGAAAGGCCTTTGGTGCAAACAAAAGAAGAGCTGGAAATGAAACTGTGAGGTTCAACATTTAGTGAGGATTAGGATGGATTAACAATATGGTCACTATATGTGGGATCTAGGAAACCAGCTTTGGTAGAGCCATCAAATTTTAGTGGACAACTGCTTGTGAAGAGAGTTGTTGACACCCCAACTTTAGAGGTAGGAGACATGGGTTTCAATTTTTCTAGGTTTACTCGAGCAACTGTGGAAATTCTCACCCTAGAGAGAGATAACCTCAAAAGAAAATATAGAGAACTCCTAAATGAGTATGATAACAACCAAAAAAACATGGCTATATTAGAAAGTGAATTGGCATTTTATAAACAAAGAGGAGAAGTGCAAAAAGAACAAGGTCAGCCCAACTTAAGCCACCCATTTCCAACATCTCCAAGTGTATCCTCCCAACATTCACCTCATTATTAGGCCTTAGAAATGGCACCATATAGTTTAGGGTAGGAATCACTCTTAGTGGAAGAACAAGTAGACCAAGCTCTAGCTCATCTAACATAGAGAAGCTGCTTCTGCAAGTTGAAACATATAAGAAGTTGTTGGAAAAATGTCAAGACACAATGTATCAAAATGTATCAAAAATTTTCCACACTATCATGAAGTATCTTAATGAGAAGATATAGGCTAGAATTAATAGTGTGCATGACAATTATGCCCTGATGATGCGAGTAATGAGATTGTCCCAAAGAGATAAAGAGTTTTCCATGCCAATGTTGAATAAGTGGGTCCCAAGAGCTAAGAGATTAAAGTTAATATTAGTGGGAGTTGGCCAACATGAAAATAAGTACCCTCATGCGCTTCTAATTTATGATTTTTTATGTGAGTTAAGTGACAAAAATTTTCAAGGGTACATAGCCCCACTGGAGCACACAATAAGAGAATTGATAGCTCAATATGATATGATTGACTTTTCACCACTACTAGACATTGAGATCACTAATTATGAATTGAAACCATTGCAAGTGTGGAAAAGAGAATTGAATGAGGTTATTGATTCCTAGGTGAATAAAATTTGTAAAGAAGTTGATATTAATGTCTTAATGACAATCTGGAGAGGTTAACATTTCTTTTTATTTTTCTACAGGATTTTGATAGAGAATCCAATGTAGTGGTAACCAAGTACTCCCCATATAGGAATACCATAGATAATGTTATTGACTTCAATTGGTTGTCTGATGAGGGACATGAAGAATGGGGAAGGATATATGTTGGAAAGTTTGGTTTGTAAATAGGGATGTGAAACATATACTGGGTCAAGTATTGTACAGGTCCGACCTTAGAAGCTAAAATGTATAAAACATATGTTTCATAGGAAAATATCAACTATTGATGATGTGGAATGTTGTCTGAGATGCTAGCTCACCTTTTGGTCCACATCATTGTGTCATCTTGTTTGATAAAATGGACGTGCTTCTATGAAGAATTTTATCCTTTTTGATGTGATTTTTGGAAGGTATAGTTGCTCCTTATAATGAATGTAAATGATCTTTGTCTCATATGAATTTCCTCCATTTCAATGAATGGGAATATAACTAAATTAGGGAATTGTAGAACCAAGATCCTAACACCTGCAAAACACAATAAACAAATACATAATTAGATCAAATGCAAGTGAGAATATAGATTCCCCATGAAATCCATTAGCAAAGCTCAAATTAGGAAATAAAATGAACATTACAATAAGAAAGTAATGAAATCTGAATTAAGCATGCAAACTCTTGATCCCATGGGGGAATTGGTGTCAATTTGATGTGAAAATTGGCCTTTTCACAACTCCTATGATGCAATGTTGATGAGTCATGAAGGTTGATCCACTTTGTTGAAGATTTAGTTGAGCTCCATGATGAAAAGTCTACATAACCTAGCTAATACTTTGATAAAATTGATGAAAATGATGATGCTTTAAGATGAAATTGAGTATATTAAGTTCACTCAAATTGTGGATGATCAAATGAGGAGAGAAACCTCTTATTTATAGAAAGACAAGATGGAGAAATTCCCAAAATGAAGCAATGTGGGACTAAATTTCAACCAATGGCCAAATTCCACATGTAAAGATGTGAATGGGAAAAGGATGTGGACATTTTGATGAATATGCCCATAAATGTAACTAGGTGGAATTTGAAAATAGTGAAATGACATGAAAGAGGAAAAAAGGAATGACTTAAATGCCACTTGGCTCAATGCACAAGGACATTTAAGAAGGAATAAATGTTTTGTTGGAAGGACAAAGTCCACTTGGAGGGATTTTAGAATTTGGAGGAATATTCTCTAAAAGATGCCAAGTTGAGAGAAAATGAAGATTTAATAAATGAATTAAATATATTTTCATGTGCAAGTGACAAAAGCTAGAGGATGGGACAAGGATTAAGAATAGATTTAATTAGGATTTGATTAAATAAGAGGAGATTAGTTGATTTGAAAAATTTGACTTAGATTTTAGGATTTAATTAAATCAAAGTTGAGAAGAAAATGATTTAGACTTAGTTAAATAAATATTTTAATTTATTTAACTAAATGGGATGATTGTTGGATTAAATCAAACAAGATTTAATTTAACTAATTTAATAAGATGACTTTAGAGATTAATTAAATAAAATTAATTAATTTAATTTAATATATAGAAACCTAGGGTTAACTAAACCAAATTGATTAATTTAATTAACAAGAGAGAAAGAATTAATCATATAAATGATTATTTATTTAATTAAGGGATGAAGAGTGATGATAAGCTAGGAAGGTGATTCAGGATGAAACGGTGTTACTAGTAAATCAGGATCAAGTATGTATGTACATTTTCCATGTCTACATTTTCCCCTCTTTAAAGCAAAGTACTTGTTACATTGGTTCAAAGAATAAACTATATCGATCAAAAGTAAAAAAAAAAATTGATTTCAAAATTTTCCCCACTACTGCCTCGATGAGATAAAAAATGCTGATATATTGCCCACTTGAGAGATCAGAGGAAAATTTTGATTTTTGGGTGAACTCATGAAAAAAGAGGGACAAGGTGTTCGATGGGTCAAAAAAGGCTCTGGGAGGTCAAAAAATGAGATAAAATGCAAAAAATGGTGCAAAACTCCCCTCGGTCAGGTGAAAATAGGACTGAGAGGCCAAAATACTAATAGGACGGCCAAATAGGGTTAAAAAAAACCTAATTTTTAGGCTTAAATATGCCTTGAGGGGCCATTTCCAATTCATTTTCACATTCAACCTTTAGAGATCATACAGCTTTGAGCTCTGAAACCTTCACAAGATGGCACAATGAAAACTTCCCCAACACATTTTTGATAGAGTACAGACACACTAGAGGCTTCCTAGCACTAGACCACCAGTGAGTCAATTTGACCCAATCTTGTTTTTCATTTTACGTGTGCATTTATTAGGCTAGGAATTTTCTATTTTAGGAGAAATCCAATATAGCAGCACTGGAAACCTTCAAGTGGTGTCACGCAGCCTCAAACTGGGCCACAATAGTGAGTAGCGATGCTATGACATAGTTTGGAATTAGGGTTTAAATTCCAAACCTAGCCGCATATGCAAAGTGAACTGCGATGATCCCTTTTGCAAATTAGGGTTAAGGATAAACTAGATGGCCCTCTTAGATTGTGATTCCACAGTAGAGATTGAGGGTCAAAGTCCTCTAGCAGTATAGTTTAAAAGTTTCAAATTGCACTACACTCATAGACATCGATGCTAAGCTTGTTTGAGAGTATGCTGAGACAAATGAGGTTCACGATTTTTGATGAATTTTAACATGGTGACTTTCCTGATGTAGGAGGAGGCGATGATATTGTACTCATGTGAGGATAGGTCCCAAGTTCTTTTTGGTGCTCTACAGGGTATGTCTGAGCGATAGCAAAAGCATCTAAGGTAGATCAGTCTCTGGTACATTGCTTATGCACCACCTATTTAGACACACTTGGGGATGCTGATGACACTCACTAAGAGATGGCACAATGAGACTTCTTCCTTCCACCTTCCGACAGTGAGGTGACTATCACATTAGAGGAAGTGTGGTAGATTCTCAGATTACCTATCCATGGTGAGCATGTTAGATATGATATGGAAGCTAGGAGGGAGGCCTACTACAATGTTATGGGCCAAGATGAGCTTATTTTCTGTGAGGGCTAGATTGAGTTAGAGTGTTATAGGCTCATGGTCTCACTTTTTCACCTTGTGATAGAGGCCATTATATTAGGTCATCACACTAGATCGGTGGGGTTGATAATTGAGTCCTGGATAGGGACTTGCTTAAGAGTGCATGGTGCAAAGACGAGTGCACCTTGCTTGGGGGCTAGTTCTATTGGCTTCATTATACAGGGATTTGCATGAGTTTACTTATCTAGATGGCTGAGCACTTGGGGTTAGCGTTACACTTCTTTATGTCTGGGCCTAGGAGCATATCACCATGCTCCACCTAAGATTCATTCCAGTTGACATGGAGCCAGATGATCCAGTGGTCTAGTAGTACTAAGGCAGTGTTTCCTTTACTTATACTATACATACCAACATTCCTCATTGGAGGAGAGTGCTAGATGATATTTGAGTGTTTACATGGAGGCCCTACCTTGGATGACCCACTTGGTTTGATGATGTGCAACAATTGTTCTTCACCGGCCAAGATAGGTTGGTGCAGAGTAGGGAGGATACGATGCTAGATATGTACCTATCAGGTAGGGTCTAGAGACAGTTCAAAGAGGCACAAGATTGATCAGATGATTAGTATATGGCCATTTTCACATGGACTATGAGTTAGAGCTACTGGAGCGGCTACATACCTGCCCATGAGGTAGTATAGAGCTTTATGCAGCTGGTAGCCATGCCATGACCATATGACCAGGGAAAAGTAGATGCAAGCACAACACAGGCATATATGGATTGGTTTCAACCACCTCTTTGTTTGACAGTGCTAGGCACACCTTCCATTCAGTGGAAGGCCAGAGGCTAAGGAGCAAGATGAGGGTGAGGAGATGGGCCAACACTAGATCAGCTAGTTCAAGACAAAGTACCATAGGATCAGGCCCAATAGGATGGTCAAGATTAGGACTAGGTACAACATGATCATGGGCATCAGGGCAAGGTCTCGACACCACCTAGAGATGGGGATCTAGATCAGCCACCCATGCAGCCAAGGCCTTAGCCAAACCCTAGAGATGGGAAATTTTATAGCTAGAGGCACAAGTTCATGCACTTATAGCTAAGAGAGATCAACTACGGGCAGAGTGGGACTACGTGGTCTAGTAGATTGAAGCCGCAAAGTTACAGGCAGCGACAGAGATGGGCTGCCAACAAAAAATTGAGAGTATGTTTGCATCCTCCTCCTAGAGCATGGTGTCACTTTGTTCATATAGGGAGGTTGTCTAGGAGGTTGACTATTATAGGTTGCACTATTACTAGGCCATGTTGAGGGCATCCCGAGTGCCTAATTTTTCATAAAGAACATGCCACAGACTTGCAGAGGATCACAAGGAGAAGTAGGTGACGAGAGCAGTGGCCAACAAGGATAGCCTTCATTTTGATCTTGTGATAGGATTCTTTAAGCCCCATGGGCTCGTTTTTGATAGCCTAGTGGGCCCTTGTACTTATGTATTTTATACTTGATCTGATTCTTTTGTACCATGACAGTATAGTTATTTCTGATGATATTTGAGATGATTTTGTGATATGGTATGTCCTATCTTATTTATGCATTATGGATGGCTCTTATTTCTATATGCTATGCAATGATTATATCTTACGATGCTATGATGTTTATGTGATGAATATGCTACGTGATGATGTATGGATGTATGTATTTTTTAATATGTGTTGTTATGCACTTTTAATGATGTATGTAAAATGTTATGGTGTACAAATTCTTAGACTAACAAATCTATATTATGTAGTGATGGATGATAAGATGTAATGTACCTTTTCTATGTATGGTATGTACTTATGATGATGTAATATGATGATGATATATGTAATGATGTTCATCAAATAATATATGTAATGATGCATGTGTTATGATGTTTATGACATGGATACTTTGATATATGATATGTGATATATGTGATGGAATAATGGATATTTTTATGACATGTCCTATATGATTATGGAAATGGATGACATGTATGCATATGATGCGATGCATTTTTAATAATTATTATATACATACTATGCTCGTATGTTTATGCAATGGATGCTTATGGGATATATGATCATATGGGGGGTATGTGCACAGGATCATCATGGAAAAAATAGGCCCTTAAGTGGCAAAAAATTCAAAAAAGTTTGAATAAGTTATCTATATTATTTCAAAAATATGTATGAATAGAATTTGTAGAAAATTGAATGTAGTTTCTAACCTACTATGTTTGTTTAAAAAATAAATAAATCTATTTGGTGAAAATTTGAAATTTCAATGCAATAGTACTTAAATTTCAGGGAAAAAATAAGTAGGTGTTTGTCGACCACCCTAACCACAATAAAATGATAATATTTTTTTATAAGACTTTAGATATAAGTAGGGACTCATGTCTCGATGTGATGCATATTTTTGTAATTTTTTTCCAAGTAAATAGTTAATTATGAATTTTTTTATTACAACTTTTGAAAAATATAAAAAAATCGTATGCCTGACAACTTTAACTTGGTCAAAACTTCATGAAATTCAATTTTTATTTTTTTAATCCTATAGTATGTGAAGCATATAATGTGACACATGTTTTGGATTCAAAAAATGTGATATCGTTTGAAAGCTATAGATATTTTTCAATCGGCCTATTAATCAGGACATTAGCTATAATTTGAATAGAAAATGAATAATAATTACTTATTAAATTCAAAGTAAAGAATAATTTATATTGGTGGAAAGCTAAGAATCTCCTTTAAAAACCCTTTTCGTTTCATCAATTTTGGGTAAAAAAAAAATTGTCAGCCACATACCCATCATATTGCCACTTTTTGGCCCATCATGATCGTACACATACCTTAGGATGATTTATGAAATGTTTATGAAAATGAATGCAATGTGATAATTTATGAGATGCTTAGAATGACCAATCTATATTATATAATGATGGAGATGCAATACATATGGTATGATTTGAAATTTTCTATATGATATGATATGCATTATGTAGTATGTTGATGGTTTGTGGATGTAGGATGAATGTAACAATGATAATAATTTCGTGATTAACTGTCGTGGTACCATGTTAGCATGAAAGGGGATAAAAGAAAGAAAGAGATTCCAACAAGACATGAGAGATGATGATTATAATGATGTTGATGATGCATACCGAAGAGTTGGGATTTACAAAGGTTCAATTACCTTATGTTTGATAACACACATAGGCATGATGCATCAAGGTATAAAGAACAAGGATGGCGTTGCACCTAGTGTGATGGAATTTAACTAGACAATTAGATAGGAGTACTCTTGTTAACACCTAGCACATGGAAATTTATTCAAAACGTAGTTTGGATATTCCAAAAAATCTAGAACCAAAACATAGGAAATCAAGTCTTCCCATGTGGTCAACAAGATACCTGAAACATCCTCCCTACACCTAAACAAAACATGCATAAATCAGGTTATACTGCAAGAATATCCAACAAGCATAGTAGATAAAAAAGATAATAATTTTTTCCCCATTCCTATCTCTCTAAATTTGTTTGTTTGGACATCATCGAGAGGTCATTGAAATGAGTGCAATAGGATAAACAAAAATTCAAAGATAAAGTAAACAAACAAGCTAATGTTCTTCATACCGCTAGCCAAGACTAAACTACGGTGATGCCTGATGTTGATGTCCATTGTAGGAAGGATGCATCCTAGGACATGATGATATGAGATGATTTGATATGAGACTGATTGGATGATTTTGTACTGATACAAAAATTTGACCAAATTGTTTTTCTAATGACTTAGACTTTAGACTTTGACGTTTTGAAATTTCACTTTTGAACTGCTAGACTTGTTTCTGACTATTTTACCAAAGGTTGAAGATGACGATAATTTATTATGAATTATGTTTATTGTGGGTGAAAGTGATGAGATGGATGGATTTTTCAAATATTTGGATGTTTTTGGAGTTTTTTAAATGTTTTGAGGCTCTTTTTTGGTATTTTCAAGATTTTGTAAATATTTTGATTTTCAAATTTTCCACTATTTTGGGGTTTTATGAGATTTTAACCAAGAGACTAACCTAAAGACTTATCCTAGGGGCCTCAGGGGCTGAGCAATAGATTAGCCTTGCCTACATTATACATGCAAAAACCACGTAGTTCGACTGACACAGACTCGATTATTGATGAGATATGAACATATGGTTTGCCAGTTTATTATGATGGACTCCTAAAGGATTGACCTAAGTGTCTTGGGGGATGATCAAAGATCAACCTTACCTATGTTCAAGGCTCAGAGACCCATAGTTTGACAAGATGACTTTGTTTTTGACTGACTTTTTCACCTATTTTTGGATTTTCTAATTTTTCTGATGTTTTTGGATTTTCTAATTTTTTTATGTTTTTGGATTTTTTGGATTTTTGGATTTAGGCAATTCAAGAATATACATGAATCTAATCTAATGAGAACATACCCCCAGTATGATGCAATAGACTACTCTGATAAAGGTAGGACAAACCAACCTTGAGGATTGGCCAAGTAGTACTAGGAGAGATCATGACATGAACACAAGACCAAGCTATGATGTGGATGCCAAAAAAATGATGGATGAAGATATGGAATGCAACGAATTGATGGAAGTGTGAAAAATGAGTCATGAAGATCCTGGTGGATGGAAAGTGCTTATTTACACAAGGTGCTTGTTTGCCAGGTTTTCACCAAGGTACTTGCCCAAAGTGCCACCAAAGTGGTTTTCACTAGAGGATGATTTTTTTCTTTATTGTTTTTTAATCCTTTTTCTATTTTTTTCTACTTTTTTTATTTTTTGGTTGTCACCATGATGCTTGTTTTCCAATTTTTCATCAAGGTGACAATTTTTTAAGGACATTTTATGATTTTATGATTTTTTGGTTCTATACTTTGCAAGGTTTAGCCATAGAAATTTTCAAGATGGTGAGTGTTCGTGGGCTCTTGTAAAGGCTCGCCTTCCGTTGTTGAAAAATAATATGCCCCTGACTTGTAATTTTATATGATGAAAAATGGTCCTAACCAGTTGGGTTCAAATTTTCCTTTTCTATCTAGATTAGGGATGTTCTTCTAATTCTCTTTTAGCACTAGTTCTCTAACCTGGAAATTCCTCCTTCTGATTTTCTTATTATAGCTCCTCTTGAGTTGGCTTTGATATACCTGCAAGTGTTTCAATGCCTCCATCCATCATTCATCTAGTAGTTCTAGCTCATTTAGTCTTGACACCCGATATTCCTCATCTGTGATGAGGTTTTGTAGTGATATTCTCAGTGAGGGGATCTTGATATCGATTGGTAGTATGGCTTATAATCTGTAGACTAGAGAAAATGGAGTGGCACCTGTAGGTGTGTGGACGCTGGTTCGATAGGCCCAAAGGGTGAGATTTAGCTATAGATTCCCATCATGACCTATTTCATTGACTGTCTTTTTGAGGATCTTCAGAATGGTTTTATTGGTAGCTTTTTCTTGACCATTTCCTTCAGGATAATACGAAGTGGTAAAGTGATGTTGGATTTTGAATTTTTCAAAAAGGTCACCAACATCTTGATTCTTGAAAGGTGCCCCATTATCTAAGATAATAGCTTGGGGAACACCTTATCAACATACTAAGTAGTCCAGGATGAACTTAGATATCTACTTTCTAGTTATGTATGTCATGGGGATGGCTTCCACCCACTTGGTGAAGTAATCAGTAGTAGTTATGATAAACTTGTGGCCACTAGATGAGGTGGGGGTGATTTTTCCAATGAGATCAAGCCCCCACTACGATAAGGGCCATGGTGTGATAATAGCACAAAACTCTTGAGTTGGTGCATGGATGAAGTCCCCATGCTACTAACATTGTAGGCTCCTTTTGACATAGTCATGTGCATCTCTTTCCATTGTAGGCCAATAATACCCTATCCTTAGCAATTTGTTGGCCAAGGTCATTCCACTCGAGTGTGAACCAAAAATATCATTATGTACCTCAGTTAAGGTGGTCAATTCCTCCTCAACATTTAAGAAACATAATAGGGTTCCTTCTATGCTCCTACAGTAAAGGGTATTTCCTCAGATTACAAATCAGGATACTTTCTTGACAAAAGTTCTTTTTAGGCTTGAGGGCAAGTCAGTAGGTAGGACCCTTATTCATAAGTAGGTATAAATGTCATGGTACTAGAGATCACTAGAACCAATGATTTTGCACATAAATTCTGACTATGGCATCCCGAATGTGGGAACGAGAAGCTGCTATACCAAGAATTCATGTTTTAGGGCATTACAAGGGATGTCCAGTAGGGATCCAATTGTCACCATGGCATCTGCTACTCTATTGTTTTCTCTAGGAATATGTTCAAATGTGATATCAATGAATGATTCCTTCAACCTCTCTACTAACTTTTTGTATGGAGTCAGCTTATCATCCTTTGTTTGATACTTGTCATTCACTTGATTTCTTATTAGATAAGAGTCTCCATATACCCTGAAGGCCATGATGTTCCACTACACTACTATTCTGAGACCTATGGTTAAAGCCTTGTATTTTGCAATGTTTCTAGTTTAGGGGAATGCTAACCTATAGAATATAGGTATACAGTCCCCATGTGGGGTGATGAAGAAGACACCAACTCCTGATCCATGTTGTGTGTAGGAACCATCAAAGTAGAGTTTCTAGTGGTTGGATATGTTGAGATTGAAGATGGATTCATCTATAAACTATGATCTGAGTGGATTCTTTGAATACATGGGTGCTTTTGCAAGCTGATTTATGATCACCTGGCCTTTGAGTGGTCTTCATTCCGCATACTCGATGTTGTATTCAGTTAGAATCATGACCCATTTGGCCATCCTTCCTGTGAGTATTTCCTTTGACAATAGGTACTTTAGGGGGTCAATCTTGGTGATGAGTTTGATTTTATGTGCCAACATGTGTCTAAATTTTTGTGAAGAAAATAGGATTTTTTTATGAATGAATAGTTTAACTCATCCCCGACCATTGTACGGATGATGTAATATATGGTCCTCTCTGTCCTATTTTCATCATGCTGAGCTAGGAGAGCACTGAAGGCTACTTCCATTGCTGATACATAGAGGATTAGTGGCTTTCTTGGGATTGGTGGCATGAGGACCAAAGGTGTGAGAAAATATTCTTAGATTTTTTTGAAGGCTTGGTGACACTTATCATCCCACTTATATGCTACTACCTTGTGAAGTAGGTTAGAATATGAATTTTTCTTCTCTTCCAGTTGTGCTATGAATCTACAGATGGACTGAAGCCTACCTTGGAGGCCTCTCAACTGCTTCAATGTTTTGGGTGACTCCATCTCAAGGATTGTATTTACCTTGGTAGGATCTATTTCAATACCCCCCATTGACACTATGTATCCCAACAAATTTACTAACTGTACGTCGAAGAAACACTTCTTTTGATTTAAACAAACCTTGTATTCCTCCAGCCTGTTGAAAATATCACTCAAAGTTGCTTTGTGATCTCTCCTCTTTATGGATTTTGTGATCTCCCCAACTTCTAAAGCTAGAGAAGCCTGTTGTGAAGGTTTGCGATGAAGAAGCATCATTTGATTATGGTCATCCTCATGACCTAGGAGATTGTGGTAACTCTCCTACCACAAAAGCATTTTTGGGATTGTATAGTGTCCAAAACCATTGTCCTGGATAGTAATCTTGATGTCGTATATGGCTGGGATGGTGGGTGTCTCTATCACAGAAGTGGAGGCAAGAGTACAGCTGGATCAATGTATGGAGTTGATGGGCCCTCATAATTTTTTGGTACTTGGGGGATTTTGTAATATTTTTCCTCTAGGATTTTCCAGTAAGAGAAGGGTTTGGGATCCCCATGGATAGTGAACTCTTGGCCTTGGTATGTGAACTTGACACATTGGTGGAAGGTTGATGCTACTTCCTGCATTACATAGATCCATAGATGCCCTAGGGTAGAATGTTGTAAGGAAAATCAAGGTCCAAGATCTGACAAGTAGTTTCCATAATTGTTGGTCCTACTTGAATAGGGAGTTGAATAGTTCCCTAAGACACTCTTTCTTGATCACCATAAGCCCTTATTGTGATGCCTTTGCCTTTTTCAATGGAATCCTTTGAGATTCACAGATTCTTATGAGCTTGAGGGAACAAATGTTTAAACCTACACCTCCATCCACCAAGACTCTCTTGACTTTATTCTTATGCAATAGGACCTCCAAATGGAGTGTGCGATTGTGAGATGGTTGGGTGGGAAATTATTGATTGGAGAATGTAAGTACATTTAGGGTAATGATGTTTCCAACCATAGCTTAGAATTGTTCATATCAAGATCTACAGAGATGGTGAATGAGGCTAATTCTTCTTCAAGGATCTTTTAATGGGTTGATAATATCTTTAGTAACTCCATGATGGAGATCTGATCTGGGGTTATTTTCAATTGATCAAGGACATTATAGCCACTAGGAACAGATCTCGGGTTGGAAGTGGGTGCTCTAGGAGGTTAAGATGACCATGTGATGGTAATTTTGCTACCTCTTGTGGTGACTCCACAATCACCATGGGCTCCATAGATATTCAAGAATTGAGCCTAGCAAACTCATAAGTGCTTGTTGAGACCTGATTGATTCATTGTAAAAAACAACCAACATAATGGAAACTCTACTAGGGATGTAAGCTTTCAAATTATCAGTTCTCCAGAATACCTTATCATAGATCACTATGTTATATGGTGATATTTGTGTATAGATTCAGTAAAGTAAAATTGTTTATTAAATTTAGCACAAATATTTTCCAAATAGTTCACCTTAGTCTCGCTAAGTTTCCCACCCAATTATCTGCATATCTTGTGTCCAGAATTCATGCGAAGGCACATCGTATGTGTTAAATTTTGTCTCAATTTCTAAAGATTTTTCAAAATTTGCACAAAGAATAACAAAATTGCTAACAATTGGTCCCAAGGAATTTGGGTGGCAACACTAATGTCTCTACACTAGTGCAAGCCAATTAGGATATCAAAGAACTAAGGAAGAAAACTATAAAGAAATCAAGGAAGGTGAAAAACGTGAAGAAGATTCAACCAAAAATGAGAGGAATGTGAGGCCACATGAAGAAGCATCTAGAACAAAAAATAGAAGGTGAATTACACAAGAATGCAAACCCACGTGGGAAATGGATAAAGGAAAATGATACTAGAAAAGGTAAGTCTAACCCTCATCGTACCCCTAAACATGAAATGCATTCTAATTCTAGTTCAAAATGTGAAATAAATTTATTGGACTTTAGTGATAATAATTCTAACGAAAGGGGGGAACATTTTTATGAAGTCTTTTGTAAATGAGTACTCCTGAGATCTAGGTATGCATTCCATGAATCAAAGAGAAAGGGATAGAATAGAAAGGGACAATGTTAGTGCTAGGCGTGCAAGAGCTGAAGGATATATTACTCCAAATTCCCATACTTATACCCCAATTCCCAATGACTTGCTAACTAGAGATGATTATTCCCATGATCCTACCCCTCTTCAAGTTGAAAAAGTAGTTGCATCTAATAGAGAGTCTACCCTACTAGATGAAGAAGAAGTGTTGCATGATGTGTTCACTTAATCAAAGAGCTTCTAAGTGCACCAAAAATAGGAAGAAGAGGGACACAAAGAAGGAGATGAGATTAGGGATGTCATGATGCAAAGGGATATGTTGAGAAGGAAGGTATAAGAGATGGAGGCCTTAGAAAAATTGGAAGCTCAGGCCAATAAAGAGAATGAGTGAGTTGTGAGGGAGATTGTAGGAAAAATCCATGTAAATCCCACAACTAACAGTAATGCAGCAAACCCACAAAATAATAAGGTTGAAAAGATTGCTACCTTATATAATCCTCCCCATCCTCCAAAAAATGCAAAGCATGAATCCCGTGAGGTTGATAAAGGGAAATGACCTGTAGGAGAGAAAAATGGAAAATGATGAGGGGGGTGCTTCCAAGAAAAATGCATCACAAGATACTTATGTCCCAATGTTAAAAAAAAATAATGAAAGAAAATGAGGAATTAGACAAGAAGATGGAGATGGAGTGATTGGTTGTGAACAAAGATATGAAGAATAAGCTTAGCTTCTTAGAAGCTACACTAAAAACTCTTTTCCCTAAAGCCCAGATCCCTCAAGGTCATGTATACTCCTCAAGCCATCATGATAGTGAGAAAACTTCACCCAATGGTAATCCTTCTAGTTCTTCCTCGCAATATGAAGATAATGCTAAAACTGTTCATTTGAATGATTAGCATGATTCCCAACACAGAAGGTCTAGACATAATAGTGAACGAAGGGTAGGCAATGATAGTCAAGATGAGGAAGAAGGATCAGTTGGGAGAAGATTATTGCATACTGATTGTTATAGGTAGCTATGTTTTGAAAATATCGTAGGATACCCCAATCCAGTACCAAACAATGCCGAGAAACATGTGCCTAAATTCACTGGCAACAATGCTCTTAGTGGTGAAGACCATCTGAAGGCTTTTCAAAGTTTTATAGAAGACTTTGAATTATGGGATGAGGATGTGGAAATGAAGTACTTCATGCAATCTCTGACATAAGATGCAAGGGATTGGTATAGAATCTTGCTAGATGCAAGCATTGACTCTAAGGATTCATTCTTTCAAATCTTCAGAGTGAAATATGGAGACTAGACCAACCCATAGTTTAGGTTGAATGACTTTAATAATATCACAAAATGTCATAGTGAGATGGCTACTGAATTCAATGTGAGGTTCCAAAAGGCAATGAATAAAGTCCCTGGATTCCTTAGGCCTAATGAGAGAGCATGTTTAGTTGTGTATTGTAATGTGTATGACTCTAAGATGTGTTATTTTCTTAGAGACAAGAATCCATATTCTCTGAGGGAAGCCTATAAGATGGCAGTGAATATTAAAAATAAGAGAAGGGCATCTAGAAAGGTTGGTAGAAGGGATGATCCTAGGCCTTCTAAGAATTCAAAAACCCAAACCGAGAAAGTAGTAAAAGCTACAACCCTAGATGAAAAGCGAGATCAAGTCCTAAATATTCTACAAAAGGAGGCAAAGAATGAAAAACTTTAGTTTCAGAGGAATGAGAGGCCTCCAAGGCTCCAAGACTATCCTTACAATAAAAATTGGCATAATGGGAAGCTAATTCAGAATAATCAAAATAACTTTCAGTCTACACCTGACCCTTTATATAAAAATACAATAAATGTTGTGGAAGGTTTAACATGGTGTGGAGTATGCGAGATTCCTCACTCGTCACAACAATGTGCAGTTGCAATGTCTTTGGAAGAAACTGAAGATGATCAAAGGGAGTTTGATTCTCTCCATAATCCAGTTGAAACTACAAATGTATTCATAACTAGGTCATATTTAGAATGCAGTGACTATTCTTCAAGTGATGATGCTGACACCAATGATGTATAAGTGTAGAGACATGAAGCGGGCTTATGGGTATGTGTAGGATCATCATGGAAAAAAACATGCCCTTAAGTTGCAAAAAATTCAAAAAAAATAGAGTTAGGAAACTTGACGTAAAAATTTGAATAAGTTATCTATATCATTTCAAAAATATGTAAGAATATAATTTGTAGCAAATTGAATGTAATTTCTAAACTCTTAGGTTTATTTAAAAAATAAATCTATTTGGTGAAAATTTTAAATTTCAATGCATTATTACTTAAATTTCAAGGAAAAAATAAGAATTAGGTGTTTTTCTGACCACCCTAACCACAATAAAATGATAATATTTTTTTTATAAGATTTTAGATATAAGTAGAAGACTCATGTCCCAATGTGATTCATCTTCTTTTCTAATTTATTTCCAAGTAATTAATTAATTATGAATTTTTTATTACAACTTTTAAAAAATATTAAAACTTGTATGTCTGACCACCTTAACTTGGTCAAAACTTCATGAAATTCAATTTTTTTTTAAATCCTATAGTATGTGAAGCATAGAATGTGACACATGTTTCAGATTCAAAAAATGTGATACCGTCTAAAAGCTATAGATTTTTTCAATCAACCTATCAGTTAGGGCTTTAGTTGTAATTCAAATAGAAAATGAATAATAATTATTTATTAAATTGAAAGTAAATAATAATCTATATTGGTGGAAAGTTAGGAATCTCCTTTAAAAACCCTTTTCGTTTCATCAATTTTGGGTAAGAAAAAATTTGTCAGCCACATACCCTACATATGCCCATCATATCGCCACTTTTTGGCCCATCATGATCTTGCACATACCCTTATATCATCAGCAAGTCCTTTTGGATGAGGAAAGGGATGATGAATACACTTCTTACAATCTTCAAGCATGTGATGTTTCCCTGAGAAGACCATCTAATGAACAAATAGAGAAGTATACAATTGCAGTAGCTACTAGAGCTCAAGCAAGAAGTTACATCCAATTAATAAATAGGGTAGTGAGTGGCAACCAAGGTCATCTAGGAGGTATATTAATTAAAGAGAACAATGAAGATAGTAAAGGAGTTAAAGAAAATAATAAGAAGGAAGAAAATAACCCCAAAGAAGCTAAAGAAATGAGAATATGGGCCAAGAATGGTAATAAAGAAAAGGTTACTATTGAAGTCACACAACAAGATCTTAAGGCCAGAGAGTTGAAGCCCACTATTGAAAAGGTTGATAAGAAAGTTGATAAGATTATCCCCTAGGAAATAGTATTCCCAGAGATACCAAACTACTCCCATATTGATATGTCTCAAGTTCTCTCTCAAATCCGGTTCACAGTCTGATTTCTTGAAATGATGAGGATCGATGACCATAAGAACAAGATAGTGGCTATTAGAAAAAAATGTTGTAGGGAATGGAAAACATAAAATAGAGGCTTCATTACTTGAAACAAGTAAATTCCAAGCAAAGGATGTTGAGGTAGGGGTAGTCAGCAATTAGAACCCTGAGATTTACTTGGAAACTACCATCATTGCAAACCCAAGTTTAGTTAATCCTTTCTTTTTGAGTCTCATCATAGATGGAAAAATACTCAAGAATTGTATGATAGATTCGGGTGCTTCAAACAATTTCATGCCATTCAAGAAAATGGAGGAAATGGGATTGAAGGTTGATAGAACATATGGAAAGTGCTATGTTGTGGATTCTAGAGAGGTCACCGTTATAGGTGTAATCTATGAGGTCCTATATAGACTAGCTACATTCCCTAAAATGGAGTTGGTCATGAGTGTTATAGTGGTGGAAATTCCTCCAACATATGGAATTTTACTTTCAATACAATGGTGTGCTTCCATGGGAGGAAGTATGTAATGTGATCTTTCATTTACCACTGTATCCTTTGATCAGAAAGACGTCAAAATTGTCTGAGAATCAGGATTTAGACATGATTGAGCATGTTGAAGAGCTAGAAAACCCCCCAATAATAAATTTCCTAGACACTGATATGGACACATTTCATGTGGAAGAAGTTGAGCGAGAAGAAGGAGAAGCAAGGCCTCCCCAATTTTTAGAGAGGTCTTGCAAGCACCATAGGAAGATACCTTATGGACACTATATTTTGATGGATCTTGCTCAAAAGAAGGCTCGGGTGCTTGAGTCATTTTAATTTCTCCCTAAGGTAACAACTTGTGAACTACTTTCCATGATGGATGGATTCTCTAGTTATAACTAGGTTATGGTGAGAGAATCAGAGAAATACAAAAGAACATTTACTACACCTTGGGGAACTTATGTTTACTCAAGAATTCCATTTGGCCTAATAAATGTTGGTGCCACTTTTCAGAGAGCCATGGATGTGGCTTTTTCTAACTTCTTAGATTTATTTTTGGCTATCTACCAATATGATTTTACTGCCCATAGTATGAGGGAAGATGAACACTATTCACATCTTGAGGAGATATTCACCAGAGCCCTAGAATATGGAATCTCATTGAATCTGAAGAAGTGTTCCTTTGGGGTTAAAGAAGGAAAGTTACTAGGACATATTGTCTTGAAGGAAGGAATTAGGATTGATACAAAAAGGGTAGAAGCTATAGATAAAATTACACCACCAAGAAATGTTAAAGGGATTCAAGCTTTCTTTGGGTAGGTAAACTTTCTGAGGAGGTTTGTAACTAATTTTGCAGAGATAACTAGGCCGATCTCAAAGATGTTCAAGAAAGGATAAAGGGTGGCATGGTTAGAAGAACCTCTTAAATATTTTCAAGCTATCAAAGATACTATTAAAGCCACATCTATTTTGAAGACTCCTAATTATACCAAGCCTTTTCAACTATTTATATTTGCTTCTTTTCGTACTATAGCAGGAGTGTTGTTGTAGAAAAATGATGAAGGTTTTGAGCAACCAATTTCCTTTTTTAGCAAGTCCTTGCAAGCAGCTGAGCACAAGTATGACACAACCTAGAAGCAATCCTACACCTTAGTTAAGGTAGTTGATAATTTTAGAACATATTTGACTAGGGCAACTGTTGTGGCCTACATCCCAAGCACCACAATTAGGGACATTTTTACTCAACATTAAACTACAGGTAGGAGATGTAGATGGGTTAATACAATCTAAGATTTCAACATAGATATCCAAATTACAAAGTTGGTCAAAGACCAGGGATTAGCTAAACTCATGGCTGAAACTAATTTGGAGGCCAATCAAATTAATGGGGTTGAACAAGAAAACATTTCTCCTTTCTATGATATGAAAATGTATGGATGGTATAGAAGGATCGTTGAATATTTGCAAACCATGAAATGCCCTAATGCCATGCCAAACAATGAGAGGAGAACTCTGAAGCTGCAAAAAATTAGGTATTTCATAATTGATGGTGAACTCTGGTGGAGGATCCCAGAGGGTGTGCTTCTCAAATGTGTGGATGGTGACCAAGCAGAAGACTTGTTAATTGAAATGCACAAGGGTGTGTTTGGAGGTCACTATATGGCTAAGACTATGGTGAATAAGGTAATAAGGGTAGGCTTATGGTGGCCTATAGTATTCAAAGATGCACATAGATTTGTAAAGAAGTCAGATGCCTATCAGATATTCATAGGTAAACTAAAGTTCTTAGGTAACCTACCTCTCAGGCCAGTTTCAACACTAGCCCCCTTTCAACAGTGGGGTATTGACTTTATTGGAGAAATGGTGGTAAAGTCCAATGGAGGATATTCTTTGATCCTAGTTACAACCGATTATTTCAAGAACTGGGTGGAGGCCATTCCTACTAGGAAGGAAATTAGTAAAGTTATCATTGATTTTCTAATAAACAATATTTTGAGTAGGTTTGGTGTTCTTGAAATAATTGTCTCTGATAATGCTATGTGATTTAGGTCTGATGAATTTATATATTTTTGCAACCAAAATGGCATAAATGTATCTTACTCATCCCCATACCATCCCCAAGGGAATGGACGAGCTAAGTCCAGTAATAAGAGTCTTATGAAGATAATGAAATGGGTCCTTCAGAAAAATAAGAAAGTCTAGGCTTCAAAATGGCAACTAGCATTATGGGAAGATAGAACCATAGTCATTAGGGCTATTGGAGACTCTCCTTTTAACTTGGAATATGGGATAGAAGTCAGAATACCACACAATAATCTGATGAAAATGTATAAATTTGTTCAGGAGTATGATACTAAAATTTATGATGAGATGCAAAATAGGATGGATGAGTTGGATGAGCTCGATGAGAAGAGGAGAGAAGCTCACAAGAAGAATGAGAAAATTCAGCTCCAAGTTAAATATTTGCATGAAAAAAGGTTCGTTCAGAGGAAGTTTGAGGTAGGATGTATGGTTTTGATGTGGAACACCAGACTAGAAGATAAAGGAAAACATGGGAAGTTTGACCCCTTATGGCTTGGACCTTACTTAATTGCAGACACCCATGGGGAATATTCTTACTTCCTACAGTCACTATCAAGTGAATTTTTGGAACTTCCAGTACATGGATAGTTCCTAAAACCCTATTTCTCTTGAAATAGGTTATAATTCCATGTACAGTGTATAGTCCTACAAATTTTGTACATAGGGTTTGGTGTGTCTGCTTTCTGTTACATCTGCTTGCCTTGTCTGGGCAAGCTCCTAGTTTTTTTTTAGTTCCTTTGTATCTAGTTTGCTTCACCCAAAGATCTGTTTCTTGCCATACCCACTAGGGGTATATGTCCCTGAGCATGAAACACTGATAGATCCTTCAAAATTCTTGATATTTTGAGACCTTTTGTACTTCATATTAACATGTCATGAGTCCCACATTGATAATGTTCAAGTTTTTTCTTAGCTAATCTTGTCTTCAATTGATCCATGTTTAATCCTTGAACATTCTAATTTTGTGTTGACTCATTTTCCTAGTTGTCGGTGATGTAAGTTTTCTTTTGAGCTATGGTTATACGTTCCTTACCAGCTCCTCTACTATGGTCATTTGGTCATTTCAAGGTTGTCGCCATCATAATTTTCCCCAAATATGGTTTTAATATTTTATGATTGAGACTTATGTTTAAGTCATTGATTTTTAAGGGTAAATTCTTTTATGAATAACTTTATTGCATGTGTAGGTTGAGAAACCACCAGATCATGGGATTTAATCTGGACCATTCCCTGCTAGCTCATCCATCTTAAGTGACAAAATTTTAATGGCTACAAGGTCAGTGAAATTTCACCATGTGTATGTTGGCCCAGCTATTGTGTTCCATCCCAACACCCAAAGTTTTGAGAGTAATGGTGCTAATTGAATAAGGAAAGATAATATCCACCATTCCTCACCAGCTTACGAAGGTAAGATGCAGGCTCTTTAAAATAAACGAGACTCACGAGAAGCTACTACATGCACTCTATGACTATAGGTACATGAGGAATGTCCAGTTGGCAGGTTTCTATTGGCCATTCATCTGAGTTGGAGCGGTGATATAAATTTGAATGTTATTAACTCAATTTGAGTCATTCGAGATGTCCAGCTTAGCCATTGATCGATGACACACATTCAAAGTTGAAAATTACACCCATTGCAATTGTTTTACTTCATGAAAATGGGAAATAATGGCAGAGGTGACCAGAAAACCTATTCAATTGCCTTCAAACAAAATTTATATGGTCAGTTCTTGCTTATTTAGGATTCAAGGACATGTCCAAAGCAATACAAAGAATTGAGAGAAGTGATTCACAGGATTCATCTAAGTTGGCATTAGGATTTACTACAACTAAAAGTAGTAAGTGTGGCAAGCACAATTTTATGCTTTTTTTAGTTTTCTGAATTAGGGCTTGCTTTCAATCTACTTTTAGATGAGTTTGTTTTATCATTTTGCTTTCATTGCTTTGAATTAGGGTTAATTTTGTCTTTTAAAGTTGTAGCCCTGTGAATTTTTTTGAATTAGCACTTGCTCTAGGTCATAGGCTACAATTCAAAATTTGAATAGTTGAAATTCCTTCGTTAGAACCCTAGTATACATAAACCCATGGCTCCCAAAGTACAAGGTACCTCCTCTTCAAACTAGTCCAGAACCCTTTCTTGGGATGTAATAGACTTGTTTCCCTCATCTATGAACAAGAAACTAGAGGGAAAGGTCTTGTTTCATGGCCCTACTATGAGGGAAGGAGTGATGGATAAAGCTTGCTTCATAAAGGACATCGAAGTACCCTACACCAGATGGTAGTTGTTTCAACACTAGTTCGGGAATAGGAACCTCAAAGCTCCTCTTAGTAATCCTTGGAGGTTGGATATTGGGAAGCTAATTGTTCCTGATGTGTACACGGATATAGATCTCTTGAAGGATATCGCCTCAAAGTATGACACAGTTTCTAGGGTGGTTAGAGCATTTGATGGGGTGGTTATGGTAAGGATAACTAGAGATGAAATTGAAGAAGTCTTTGACTTACACAAATGGAGTCAAGATATGGTTCCTCTATATATGGATAATATTAGAAATGAGCACAACAATACTAAGGTTCTCGTTAGAACAAGGATGTTGCCTCTACATATAGTAGTGACTGGTACTGGAAAGCACAAAAGGCAGATTAATATTGATGGCAAGGAGATCAAGCCTTTCCCAATGAGCTATTTTTCTAGCTATTTCAAAAAAATTATGTACTTTTTGTACCAAATCATTGGTGCTAATGCACTTGACACATTGCAGAAGGAGTAAAATTATTTGGCCACACATTTGTAGCACCTACCATACAACATTGTTTATAACTATGGCACTTATTTGGAAGAACACATGGAAAATGGTTTAGTCGAGTTGAAGGAAGGAAAACAATGGGTAAAATTCTGGTGGTATTCATTTCTAATGCACATGTTTTTGCATAAAGGACAAAGAGTTTTTGAGAAGGATATCACTTTGGAGAGGAAAAGGGAAGGTGTTGACTTGTCATTCTAGTGTTGGACCTGAATTTTAGATAAAGATGATAAGAAGTATAATTTTGTAATGTTTATAAATTATTTTGAATCTAAAATAAGGACTATGATATATGAACCACCTAAAATTCCTAGAGAAATTCATCAGTTCTTGAGACCCAAGGAGATGAGGCTAGACTTTAATTTGAGTCATAACTAGGGAGATCTAATTTTATATCCTGATGTGTACACGGATATAGATCTCTTGAAGGATATCGCCTCAAAGTATGACACAGTTTCTAGGGTGGTTAGAGCATTTGATGGGGTGGTTATGGTAAGGATAACTAGAGATGAAATTGAAGAAGTCTTTGACTTACACAAATGGAGTCAAGATATGGTTCCTCTATATATGGATAATATTAGAAATGAGCACAACAATACTAAGGTTCTCGTTAGAACAAGGATGTTGCCTCTACATATAGTAGTGACTGGTACTGGAAAGCACAAAAGGCAGATTAATATTGATGGCAAGGAGATCAAGCCTTTCCCAATGAGCTATTTTTCTAGCTATTTCAAAAAAATTATGTACTTTTTGTACCAAATCATTGGTGCTAATGCACTTGACACATTGCAGAAGGAGTAAAATTATTTGGCCACACATTTGTAGCACCTACCATACAACATTGTTTATAACTATGGCACTTATTTGGAAGAACACATGGAAAATGGTTTAGTCGAGTTGAAGGAAGGAAAACAATGGGTAAAATTCTGGTGGTATTCATTTCTAATGCACATGTTTTTGTATAAAGGACAAAGAGTTTTTGAGAAGGATATCACTTTGGAGAGGAAAAGGGAAGGTGTTGACTTGTCATTCTAGTGTTGGACCTGAATTTTAGATAAAGATGATAAGAAGTATAATTTTGTAATGTTTATAAATTATTTTGAATCTAAAATAAGGACTATGATATATGAACCACCTAAAATTCCTAGAGAAATTCATCAGTTCTTGAGACCCAAGGAGATGAGGCTAGACTTTAATTTGAGTCATAACTAGGGAGATCTAATTTTATATCCTGACAAGACCATTTTTAGAGTGTATGGTAATGGTCTGGACCCATATCTCTTGCCAAGAGATGTGCCTTTGAGAATAGGATTCCTGGAAATCATGAGGCAGTGAGGAGCTTCACAGGAAACACATTTACTTGAATCAACAAGAAAGGGGTTATTCTTTCTAGAATGGACAACATTTGTAGATTACATTCTAACAAAAGGGGCATGGAATAAAATAGTACATCTGTTGTCCCCTTATAAATTGATGAGTATGTGCACAAGGAATCATGATCCTAAGGGCTTCATCAATAAACTAAAAGAAGATAAGAAAATGGGTAATTTTGTGCATGTTTTTTATTAACCCAAGGATGTCATTAGGAATGTTTTTAGCTTTGAAGAACAAGATGAAAGGAAAGATAGATACATTGCTTATAGGAATATGGTAGAAGAAAAATAGAAGAACAATCCCTAATATGATCCTCTGCCAAACATACCTAGTGAATTTAAGGAAGTTATGCATGTTATGGAAAATTTTGAGAATGTTGTTGGTATGTTGAGGGAACTATGGGAAGTAACAGACAAATGAAAAGAAAGGGTAGTTGAAGAAGATCTTGAGGTGACACTATAATAAATACCTACATATCATCCACCCAAGCAATTGAGAAATTACTCTAAGAGGAAGAAGGAAATAGATGAAGAAAGAAGCGTAATAGCCCCTATCACTTCTAAAGGGCTAGAAGTAGATTCTCCTAAGAGTAAAGTGCTACCCCATCTTAAATAGGATCCTTTTCCTCCAATTGATCTTGACTTACCCCCTATAATTCTTATTCCTCCTGAGGAATCACCTCTAAAGAAGCAAAGAACTGAGGCAAGATGAGTGGTTGAATGCTCTAATACAGATGAAGATGACATCTACATCTCTCTTGAGGAAATGCAAATAGGAATGCCTCCTCATATAGGGGAAATTGCCTCAAGTACATGACATAGTAGTCTCAGATTGGGAAAGCTTGACATCAATGGACTAAACACTATAGATGATCTAAGAATAGAAGCCTGCAAGGAGTTTATGGAAGATGATTCCTTCATTGAAACCTCTGCATTCTAGTGTTTCTAGTGGAGATCCAAAGCTATAGAATATGCAAAGAAGGTGGCTATTGAAAGGAGCTTACATCTTGAATTGCTTGAAAATGTCATTCAGGAAAATATAAGAAGCATTATAAAGAATAAGTTCCAAAAGATTAATGCCCATGAGGGCGGAGAGCTTGTAAAAAAGTGTGTTGTACTACTATTTTTAGAATAGAATATTTCTGACATTATTGTCTTAGATTCTATAAGAAGGGCTGAAAGGAATTTGGTGCAAACAAAAGAAGAGCTAGAAATGGTACTGTGATGTTCAACATTTAGTGAGGATTGGGATGCATTGGCAATATGGTCACTATTTGTGGGATCTAGGAAACCAGATTTGGTAGAACCATTAAATTTTAGTGGACAACTACTTGTGAAGAGAGTTGCTGACATGCCAGCTTTGGAGGCAGTAGACATTGTTGTCAATGTTGCAATGTTTAATTGAGAAACTATGGAAAGTCTCACCTTGGAGAGAGATAACCTTAGAACTAAATATAGAAAATTCCTCAATTAGTATGATAACAACCAACACAATGTGGTTGTATTAGAAAGTGAATTGGAATTTTATAAATAAAGAGGAGAAGTGCAAAGAGAATATGGTCATTCTAGCTTAAGCCACCCATTTCCAATGTCTCCAATTGTATCATTCTATCATTCACCTCATGATCAGGCCTTATCAATGGTACCATACAGTTTAGGATAGGGATTACTTTGAGTGGAAGAATCGAGTGGACCAGGCTCTAGCTCATCTGATAAAGAGTACATGCTTCTGCAAGTTCAAACATATAAGAAGTTGTTGGAGAAAGCTCATAACAAAATGTATGAAAATGTATCAAAAGTTGTCCAAACTATCTTGAAGCATCTTAATGAGAAGATTTAGGCTAGACTTAATAGTGTGCATGGCAACTATGCCCTGATGATGCGAGTAATGAGATTGTCCCAAAGAGATAAAGAGTTGGCCATGCTAATATTGAATAAGTGGGTCCCAAGAGCTGAGAGATTAAAGTTAATATTAGTGGGAGCTAGCTAGCATGAAGATAAGTACCCTCATGTGCTTCTAATTTATGAGTTTGTATGTGAGCTAAGTGAGAAAAATTTTCAGGGGTACATAGCCCCACTAGAGCAAAAGATAAGAGAATTGATAGCTCAATATGATCTGATTGACTTGTCACCACTACTAGACATTGAGATCGCTAATTATCAATTGAAACCATTGCAAGTGTGAAAAGAGAACTTAATGATGTTATTGATTCCTAGGTGAATAAAATTTGCAAAGTTAATATTAATGTCTATAATTACACTTTGGAGAGGTTAACATTTCTTGTTAATTTTCTGGAGGATTTTGATAAAGAATCTAATGCAGTGGTAACCAAGTACTCCCCATATAGGAAGACCCTGGATAAAGTTATTGACTTCAATTGGTCGTCCAATGAGGAATATGAAGAATGGGGAAGGATATATGTTGGAAATTTTGGTTTGTAAATAGGGATGTGAAACATATACTAGGTCAAGTATTGTACAGGTCTAGCCTTATAATTTACAATGTATAAAACATATGTTTCACAAGAAAATATCAGTTTTTGATGATGTGGAATGCTAATTGAGATGCTATCTCACCTTTTGGTCAACATAATTGTGTCATCTTGTTCGATGAAATGGGCATGCTGCTATGAAATTTTTTCCCTTTTTGACATGTTATTTTTGGAAGTAAAAGTTGCTCCTTATTGTGAATGTAAATGATCTTTTCCTCATATGAATTCCCTCCATTTCGATGAATGTAAATATAACTAAATTAGGGAATGTCTTCTAGCAATCGTATTAGAATGTGACATGTGTACACTTCGCTTGAAGCTTGTTTTTTCTCCCTTATTTTATAAAAGGGAATTAAGGGCCATTTGTGCAGGTCTTTTGTTGAATTCTAGAGCTGAATTATAAAAATTGAAAATACAGAGCGAACATGTTGAGTCCTTATCTAATGCTTTAAGTCTAGGTACCAAATTATGTTAAATGTATGGTTTCTAAACATTTCTGAAGGATAATGGAGATTTTTTGAGTCTATAGTCTCTCCATTTTGGTTTTCTATTTGAATTATTAATGAAAATACTAATCATAGATCATTTCATTAATTTTCATCATTTATGCTTTGATATGTGCCTTGGTTTTAGCTCCCATTCATGGAATGAGTTAAAATTCTCGAATCAAATCATGAATTAGTGTGCAGGGTCGTTGGATATAATAAGTAGTCTATAGATTTTGGTCACAAATTTTTGAATTACAAAGTAATATTGCTTAGATCATGAGTGTTTGGAATTAAATAAACCTTATATTTCAATTTTCTTAGACTCCTACACCATAGATAATGGAACTGATCCTAACTCATTTAAGTGTTTCTCACGGCTCCCCGACTTGAGAACAGTCCTTTAAATAATCATTAATCTAACTTAATTTTTTTGCATTTTGTGCTTTATATTCTCGGTTTAAGTTGCAAGGTTCATTCAAGGAATTGCTAACTACTTGGATAATTTTAGCTTATTAGCTATGGGTGAGAATATATCTACTTAAACATACAATGTGCTCAAGAATTTTCTAAATAATAACATAATACACATTGTGGGATCACCCTCCTAGGTTTTGTAGAGCTTGAAGCATAGGAGATAAATCCATTAGTGCAATATCTCATTAGTTGGCCACTTTTCTAGTAGATATTCAAGAATTGAGTCTAGCAAACTCATAGGTACCTATTGAGACCTAATTGGTTCATTGTAAAAAGAAACCAACACATGGGTCTTTGTTTTTACTATACTTGATGTATGTGCTAATATGGATATCAATTTTGTTTGCACACCCATATAAAACTACAACCCACCATTATGCATTGCATGCATATCTAGGAATTTACCATTTGGGAATAAAGCAACGTCATATATATATATATATATATATATATATATATATATATATATATATATATATATATATATATATATATATATATATATATATATATATATATATATATATATATATGTATGTATGTAATGTATGTATGTATGTATGTATGTATGTATGTATGTATGTATGTATGTATGTAGATATGTATCTATGTATCTTCCTCACTCTTTAAAAAAATATTGTTTGATTTATGCCTTTTGTTTGGTGGTTATGGTTGCATTGGAATGAAATATTTGATGTTATATCTAGTTGATATTTGATTGCATTATGGAATGTTGATTATTGATCTCTACGTTGGGCTATATTGTTCTATTTTCGATAAGGTGGTGTTCAAGGTTGTCTATTTTTTATAGGGTGCTCGTGAATAGTAATTATATCTATATATATATACATATATATACATATATGTACATATATATATACATATATGTGTGTGTATATATATATATATATGTATGGTTTCCGTGTAAGGGTGATGGTGCAATTAACATTTTTCTTTAAAGTCCTCAGAAAACAAAGTGAATGCCTGTGCAATTTTCAATAACACACTATATGTAGATATATGGGTGTGCGTATATATATGTATGCATACATATATATATACGCACACCCATATATCTACATATAGTGTGTTATTGAAAATTGCACATGCATTAACTTTGTTTTCTGAGGACTTTAAAGAAAAATGTTAATTGCACCATCACCCTTACACATAAACCATACAACTAATGCTAATTCCATTTTGTTGGCCTCGTCTATCATCATGCCAAAAAAAAATTATTTAAAAAATAAAAAAATAATATTGTTTGATTTATGGCTCCTTTTTGGTGGTTATGGTTGCATTAGAATGAATTGCTTGATGTTATACAATTGATATTTGATTGATATTTGATGCTATATTGTTCTATTTTCAATAAGGTGGTGCTTGAGAGGCTGAATTGTTTCAATTTTTGATAGGGTGCTAGTGAATACATTCCTATCAGTATATCTATATATATACATAGAAAAATTATCACAAGTGACACCTTTTTTTTAGTTTTGCAAACATTGTCACCTACAAAAAACACAAAATAGCCTTGTACCACCTATACAACAATGTCTATTATATAGATATATCCATAGGTGGTCTACAAACAATAAAATACTATGTGTTCCTAATGCAAGTGACATGCAAACATGTAGATAGGAAATGTAAAGTCCCACAAAACAAAATTTGGCCTACTGTCAGCCCTATCATATTGGATCATTGACCATGATGGGGTCTCACCAAACCCCTAAGAAAGAACATCCAACATGGTCAACTAAATATTTCTTATGACACTTACTATACAATCTATCACTATAACAACTCCTTTTTTGAGGTTCAGGAAATAATAACTATGAAGGTGTATTTAATGCATGCTTGTCATCCTTGCTGACAACTATCTTGAACAAGAAGCTAAACCTAGAGAATGACAGGCAATAATATGTTATCAAAAATTGAAACAATATAGCCTTTTTCCTAGCAAGACCCTTGAGAAATAAACCAATATAGCCATAGGGAAATGCCCTTTGAAACATTGTGTATGTATTTTCTATCTTCCCGGCTACTTGAAAAGGTAGCTACTGTTAAATAGCCATTGCCACTACACAAAAACCATACAAAGATTAATGTTGATGCCATTTCACTGGCCTTGTCTATTTTTGCAACAAATACTTTGTATTTTAAAATCAAAAAACAATCTGCCACCTTCCTTTCTAGGCCACACTAAATGGAGCCCAAAAATGACACAATATAGCTTACTATACACAAGAACAATTAACAATGCATTGTGCATAACAATATCACTTGCATAGCATCCACTATTTTATTTCATTGCAACCATCACCACAAAGTGAAAGCCATATTTTAGACAACATTGGTATCAATTATTAGCCAAATGCTATATCATAGACAACCTTGGAAAACACAGTAACAACTCCATGAAAAATCAGTGCTGCATAATCTAAACCATGAATCAAAGCATATTGGTTTGACTAAACTATATACTCTTTTCCCAATAAAACCTTATCAAAAAGAAAATAATATACCCTAAGGTAGAGAATGAAAATCAACACTGCCTTGCAAAAAATAATGAAACTTGTATAACATTAACTATTTCATTGTGTTGCAACCATGGTCACAAAAATATTACTTGGAACAATGACACATATGGAACACCCACAAAACACAAAAATCTTGCAATCACAGATTGATTCAAAGCCTCCACCACAAAACATGAACCATAAATGAATCAATATCAATTTCAATAGCAACCCATATGGAAAAGGTCACAAAAAATACATGGGGTTAACTTTTTCCCAACCATTGGTGGAAAACAGAAGCCATAAATGAAACAATGTAGTTTGTAAATACATATGTGCTTGTGGCAAGCTATATTGCATGATTACCCACCAATGGATTGTTCAAAATTGCATGAAAATTTGGTGTGTTTCTCGAGGGATTTAAGTAGAAGTGTCCCTTGCAACCATCGGCCCTAGATGTAGATCAAAGAACAATGCACACCTAGTTTTAGATGAGTTTGTTGCTGTGAATTTCTGTGCTGATTAGGTGTTACCATGTGATGTAGTGCTTCATTATACTTTTCTTGTGTGAACATATGTATGTATATAAAATTAGATGTAGACAACATTCATATATACTTTGGTTTATAGTAAGCATAAGAATAATCTATTTCCCTACGTACAAGGTGTTGAAATGTTCTTAGAAGTTACTCAAGGAAGAAGTTCTATAGAGATGGTGGGGTCAATGTTTGATATAGCAGCAGAAATATGGTTTACAATTCTAACAATGCTTCAGTTAGTGTCGTTGTTGTTTGTAGCTGCTATGACATACATCCAAATCTGCACATGCCATTGTCCATTAGTGTTAACTTTGTAACCATTTGCACCACATATCAAGCAACAATGCTCTATGGAAAATCATATAAATTGTGTATCATTACATTTCCATATTTACTATTTTTGTTTACATATATATATGTGCACTATTTTGCTACAAATCTAGTGATGGAGTGAAATTATTGCATTATACTATAAAAACACATAATAGGTTGCAACAATCTTCTCAAAAATTCCACAATAGATAATTGCAGCTCTATGTTCACAACTATTTGTCCTCCTCACTTGCACCTATAATAGAAGGTGAGTCCACACAACTAGACCCAACAATGTCTTGTTTAGAATTTCAAATCTATTTTTTGTGTCATGATGATTTTAATGGAATATGTTAATTATAATGTTCATAACATTGACTATTTTATTGTGTTGCAACCATTGACGGTAAATGGAAGAAACAAATGAAAAAATATAGCCTAAGGTGCACATCAATAGGCAACAATGTGTTATGAAAAATAGCATGAACTCCATAACACTAACTATATATATATGTATGTATGTATGTATGTATATATACATACACACACACACATATATATATCTATATTAGTACACTAAAATTCACATTATCCTTTCATGTTTGCAACCATACTCAACACAAGAAACCCTTATTCATGGATGTTTTGATGCCTTCACATCTTGTATGAAGTCAACAATGGCCTAAAGATTGCTTTCACCATTGATCCCAATGGTGGGAAATTTATTTTCTAGCTCAGGGGTTTGGTGAGAGCGCATGATGCTCCATGAGCCAATATGGTAGGGTGGACATCACGCCTTCTTTTTTTATGTTGACACTGCACTCTACAACATGCACCAGGTATGGCTAAATTATATGTTTATGTATGCATATATATATATATATATATATATATATATATATATATATATATATATATATATATATATATATATATATATATATCATTGTGATGCAACTATCACCACAAAGAACATGCCTTTCAATAGTGACCCACATGAAAAAATCTACACAGGACATAAACCTTGTAATAATAGACCGATTCAAAACCTTCACCGGAAAATGTGAACCATAGATGAATCAATATTAGTTTCAACAACAACATAGATGGAAAAATTCACCAAAAATGGGGTAGGTACAGGATCATGATGGACCAAAAAGTGACAATATAATGGGTATGTGTAGGGTATATGGCTAACAACTTTTTTTTACCCAAAATTGATGAAATGTAAAGGGTTTTTAGAGGAGATTCTCAGCTTTCCACCAATATAAATTATACTTTACTTTGAATTTAATAAATAATTCTTATTCATTTTCTATTTGAATTACAACTAAAGTCTTGATTGATAGGTTGATTGAAAAACATCTATAGCTTTCAAACAGTATCACATTTTTGAATCCAAAACATGCATCACATTCTATGCTTCGCATAATATAGGATTAAAAAATGAATTTCATGAATTTTTGACCAAGTTAAGTTGGTCAAACATATGAGTTTTTATATTTTTAAAAGTTGTAATAAAAAAATCATAATTAATTATTTACTTGGAAAAAAATTACAAAAAAATATGCATCACATCAGGACATGAGTCCTCTACTAATATCTAAAATCTTATAAGAAAATATTATCATTTTATTGTGATTAGCGTGGTTAGAAAGACACCTACTTCTTATTTTTTCCCAAAAATTTAAGTACTACTCCATTGAAATTTCAAATTTTCACCAAATAGATTTGAAAAAAAAAACACCTAGTAGTTTAGAAACTAGGGTATGTGTAGGATCATGATGGGCCAAAAAGTGGCAATATGATAGGTATGTGGCTGACGACTATTTTATTACCCAAAATTGATGAAACAAAAAAGGTTTTTAAAGGATATTTTTAGCTTCCACCGATATAAATTATGCTTTACTTTGAATTTAATAAGTAATTATTATTCATTTTCTATTCAAATTACGAATAAAGTCTTGATTGATAGGATGATTGAAAAACATCTATAGCTTTCAAACGGTATCACATTTTTTGAATCCAAAACATGCGTCACATTCTATGCTTCACATACTATAGGATTAAAAAAAGAAAAATTGAATTTAATGAATTTTTGACCAAGTTAAGGTGGTCAGACATACAAGTTTTTATATTTTTTAAAAAGTTGTAATAACAAATTCATAATGAATTATTTAATTGAAAAAAATTACAAAAAAATATGTATCACATCAGGGCATGAGTCCTCTACGTATATCTAAAATATTATAAAAAGTTATTATCATTTTATTGTGGTTAGGGTGGTCAGACAGACACGTACTTATTTTTTCCCTAAAATTTAAGTACCACTACATTGAAATTTCAAATTTTCACCAAATAGATTTTTTTTTTAAAAACAAACCTAGTAGTTTAGAAACTACATTCAATTTTCTAAAGATTCTATTCTTACATATTTTTGAAATAATATAGATTATTTATTCAAAATTTTACGTCAATTTTTCTAACTCTGATTTTTCTGAATTTTTTGTGACTTAAGAGCTTGTTTTGTCCATTATGATCCTACACATACCCACTACATTCAATTTGCTATAGATTTTATTCTTACATATTTTTGAAATAATATAGATAACTTATTCAAATTTTTATGTCAAGTTCCCTAACTCTGATTTTTTTTAAATTTTCACCACTTAGGATTCTATTTTTTCCATGATGATCTTGCACATATGCAAATATACAAGATAAACTATTTTCCAACTATTTGATCACAAAATAGAAGGTTTAAATGAAACAATATAGCTACCTAGAGACTATAACTGAAACAATATGGCCTATGCTAGGCAACAAGAATCAACAATGGGCTATTTTAATGATGCTTAATTTATGGCTTCCATTTAGTGGTTATGGTTGCAACAAAATAAAATAGTTAATGTTGTACACTCTATGTTTGGTTACATCAGGTATTGTTGATTACTTTTCTCTGTCTGAGGCTATATTATTTCATTTTTCGATAAGGTGTTGTTGAGAAGGCTACATTGTTTCAATTTTTGATAAGCTTCTATTTGGAAAGGAGTATATTTCTATATGGCTTTGTCACTATTAATATTTGAGCAGACAATCATGAGAAAGTTATATCCTTTCAATTTTGATAAGGTTTTGTTGAGAATTAAGTATATATTTTACTTTTTTTTTCATTGTTATACATATGTGTGTGTGTGTGTGTTTACAATACCAATTCACTAGCGTTGTCTATTGATGTGTCGAATGCTTTTCATATAAAAATAAAAAATAATCCACCACCTTTTCTCGGACCACGCTAAATGCAAGTAATGAATGGAAGAATATAGGCTAATGTAGACAACAACAGTGAACAATGCCCCATGCAAATCAATATGAACCACATAACATTAACTATTTTATTGCGTTGCAACCATCACCACAAAATGAATGCCATATATATATATATGTGTGTGTGTGTGTGTATTTGTATCTAACTTCAAATATATAAATTTATATTTATATATATGTATATATATATATATATATGTGTGTATATACATATATATTTATATATATGTGTATATATATGTATAAATATGTATGTGTATACATATATGCATATATCTATGTATATATGTATATACATATGTGTGTGTGTATGTATGTATATATATGCACATATATATCTATATATGTATAGATATACATATGTATATATATATATATGTACATGTATATGTATATATAATATCCATAGCATTGATGGTAAATGAAGGCCACAAATGAAATAATATAGCCTAAGCTTTACATCAATAGAATGAACTGCATAACATTAACTATTTTATACCATTGTAGTATATATATATATACACATATATATGCATATATATCTAAAGTTAGATGCACATATACATGCATTTTTTGTTGCACAAAGCTATGAAAAGTGTAGAGTGACAAACTAATGAAACAATGTAACCCTAGCCATGCAACAACAATCTACAAAATCTACATTATCTTTAAAATTTCATTATGTTTGAAACATAAGAAGAAAACAAGATCCATTGAAAGTAGCCCACAAAAAATCACAATACAAACAAGAGTTATGCTTGACAAACGTTTTCCCAATATGCACCTCTTCCCACTTGCTTTCTCTACTCTTTGTTATTTCTCCACTACCTACAAAAAATGAGAAAAAAGTTATAACAACCCACACTTTTCTAGTGCTTTTGCAATGCCAATACATGCAAAGCATACAACAATTAATATTGACACAAACCAACATTTAATTTCAATTTCCATCTATATCCACATGGCAGGGAAAATGCCCCCTTGGTCTCAAGGCAGCCAACAACTGCCCCACAACCTTCCCACGCCCACTAGAAGGCTCTAGAATTGGAAGACTGATCAAAATTCCAACCAAATTATAACCTATCAGCCACCTTCTCCCAACCATTGGGAACCTTCGACCTAGGGAGTGTCAAAAGCCAAATAATAAATCAAATAATATTGGTGTGAACAAACTATAAATTCCTATCTCAATAGACCCTTTTCAAAAAGGTAACAATATACTATAAAACAACACAACCTGTATAACATTAACTATCTCATTGCATTGCAACCTTTTCCACAGAAGCACGCCTTTCAATACTGGCCTGCATGAAAAACACACACAACACAAAAAGCTCACCATAACAAACCAATTCAAAATTTTCACCAAAAAGCGTGAACCATACATGAATCAATATTGGTTTCAACAGTAACCTAGAAAGAAAAATTCACCAAGAACACACTAGACTAACTATTATGTAGCCATTGACACAAAAAAAAACCCAAAAATGAAAAACCAGCACAAAAAACAAACAATGTTCCCTTCCAACCATTGTGGGTACACAGAGAAGAAAAATGCACAAAGGCCTATGGAAAACATGAATTGTCCTCACAAAATTCTAGAAATAGTTTTCCCAATATGCACCTCCACCCACAACTCTACCTGCTTGGTTCAAATGCAACTGTCCCTACTTTGCAAAATCGATACAACAACCTAGGTAATGGCACTATCAATAGGAGTGATGGGAAACATTTAATCGCTATGGAGAGATATGTATGTATGTCATAGCACATGCAAACAACATTAATTCCATAGGACATTCATGATTGTTGTTATTTATATTACCCTCTATTGTTCCTCAATAGCATCTTATTGGAAATGAAACAATATAGCTGCAACTACAGACTAGTAGCCGACAATGCATTATGGGCAAAATCACATATTCTATATCATACACTATTGGATTGTGAATCAAATTTGGAAGGATATTGAGAGAGCTGAAGACATAAAATAGTTTATGGTATTCTCCTAACTTCCAAGAGCTTTCAACACATTGAATGTGGGAAGTAATGTTTCTTATTATGCTTAATATGAAGCCTATTATTGTAAAAATTCCCCTTAAAGATAAAAGAAATAATAGTTATCCTAGCAAAGCAATAAACAAGGGGACAAGTTTATATGAATGTTGTCTACATCTTACCTTGGACACATACTTATGTGCATAGAGGAAAAGAACCATAGATGTATAATTATATGTAGATATATACATGCATAGAACCATGTCCACAAGTATATTTAGATGATGTTGATATATTTTGTCACCTAGTGAAGTTGTAGAGTTTCAATCCATTGATATGATGGAATATAATTATGTTGGAGACACCAACAGAAAATGGAATCCATTAAAAGGAGCCCACAAAAAATCACAATACCAACAAAATTTGCATAAAGTTAAGAATTTTATTTTGTTCCAAACATAGCTACAAAATTCAAGCCATAAACAAAAACCCACAAAAATTCACAGTAAGAAACCAAGGCAAAAATATACCCATTTCTCAACTAAACCTTGTGGAAAAAGGGTCAATGTGTTCCACCTACTTGTGGGAATCTATGTAAATGATGGTGGATGGAAAGAACATTGATATATACTAATCCATAACTTTGTTTTTGTTCAGACATCTTTGGAATCATAAGATTTGTTTACCACTGATCTATAGTTATGTTTTTTGCATCTACTATCATATATCTATATTTTATTTGATATTTGAAATGAAATCAATTACTATGATAGTCAATAATGGCTTATGAATAACAACATAAACTCTAAAATATTAACTATTTTATCATTCATTGCAAATCAGGGAGTATAGCTAGAGCTATTGAACAATAGTTAGATTGTGTTATGGAAAACAACACAGCTTACTTTAATATATAGCAACCATTTCCATATATTGGAAGCCATAAATGAGATAATATTAAATTTCCCTATGTGTAGATGTGTATGTATGTCAAAGTGGATGTCAGCATTGTACATACATGCTTTTCCCAATGCTTATTATTTTCTAAAAATAGTTATTTGTCTGAAAGTTGAAAGGGCATAGTTCAAATGATATACTTTATATTAACTATTATATACAACATTCAAGCCTTTTTCCTAATGATTTCTTTTCCTTTGTATTCTTGTTGTTTCGAGGGGAAAAAAGAAGGGATTTTAAAATTGAAATAGTAAACTTGGAATAACAAATTGTATGTTAAGTATTATTTGAATCATTCAAGCCCTTATTTTTATTAATCCTTTCCTGTCATATTATTAATGCCTATGCAAAAAAAATCGAGTATCCATGTTGTGTTTTGAAGTCATAGACCTTGTAGTCAACCACTGGCATTACAACTCTCAACTTTTAAAAGAGCAGACCCAACAATGTTTGTGGCCGCTAGCTCTACCAAGGTTGGCAAACAATCCTCAAGCACTAGTCCTATAAGTCCATTTATTGTTTAGTTTTTGCTGCTGTCAATGATATTGACACTTTCTCAAGTGCTCCAAATAAACCAAGTATATGCTTCAGTTGAATTATCAATTGCTATGATATATGTTCTAACTCATTTATAATAGATGTCTTTGTCTTTGCTTTCTCTTTCAATTTGTTGGCCATTTGGGATTGACTTATGTGTTAGAGGCAGAAATGTCACAACTTCAAAATGTGTCAATATTGATGTTTGCTTTTAGAGTTGAGTCATAGTCATGAATATCTCATTGTTGCCACTATGTTGAGTTTAATTTATGTGTAGGATACAAATGGGAATCTAGTGTTAACAATACATGCCATACAATCTATAGATATTGGAGATGATGTCCCATCTCTAGTCCTCTAGCTAATGTCTTTCCAAAAAATAGGAGGTGATCAAAGCCTAGTTGATCGGTACAAAGTCGTCCTCTCTAATGGAACCCACATGTAGATAGGAGCTTTTCCCACAAAATACAATGACCATTTGTGTATAGGGGCATTGAAAAGAGGTTTAATTTTATGTTTGAAAAACTATTTATGTAGATAGCTATGAGAATCAAGGTTAGATATAGTTCTGGCTTACTTCTACTTGTAGTTTTTTGCTTGCTTGTTTGTGGGGACTTCCTTTTAAAGTATTTAATGTTTGTTTCAAACCAGCCTGGAAATTGTCATACTATCCCTAGATGTCAAAATGACAGATTTCCAGCTAATTGGAAAAACTAAATAGTTGTTTAGAGATCAAGAAGAACAAATAGTTGGCTATGAATCACCCTACCCATCCAAATGAGCCTCAACATTTGGAATTAATACATCCCCAAGACAAAAATATTATCTTGCAAATATCAGCCCTGCTAAAGGGTTGAGTGCTTACCAAACCAAATGGATGATAAAAGGTTGAGTAACAACAAAGAGGGATATGCACCATTACAATAGATAGTGGCGTGAGGGCCAGGTATTCAACTTTGATATTATTGACGATGAGGGAATGAAAATATGAATTATGTGCTTCAATGACATAATACAATTGCATTATGATAGGGTTGAGGTGGTCTGTACTTATTATGTGTCAAAGGGATCGGTGAGACAGGAAGACAAGAAATTTAATAAGCTGAACAACCAGATGGAAATCATTTTGGATCATAACTCATTGTTTAAATATTGTGATGATGAGGCCTTTGTGCCAGAGAAAGTATTTAAATTCATCCCATTAAATGAAATTGCAAATTGCACAAATAACACTTTGATTGATGTTATTGGCATTGTGGTGCATGTAGGAATGGTATCGACTATACAAAGAAAGGATCAGTCCCAAAAAATTTAGAGGACTATTAAACTTAATGATTTTTCATCCTTTTCAATTTATCTTAATTTGTGGGGCTCAAATTGGGAAGCAAAGGGTGATGAGTTGGAGAGCTTGTACACCCCTAGTTCAGTTCTCATCCTTGCTGTTAAAAATGCATGTATTGGGTACTTCAATGGAGTAGTTCTAAACAAAGCTGCAGGGAATCTTATATATAAAAATTCTGACATACCAAAATCATATCCCTTGATCCAATGAGGGTATGTTGACCCACCAACCATTGAGCCCCCCCGGACAGTGCCTCGAAAGGTTTCTTTGGGAAATGGTAGTCATTGTTGCATATATATTGGATCACTGCCTTAGCTTGCTAGAAACTTTGCAAGCTACTCTAAAGGAAATAGTAAAATATATAAAAACTAATGGATTTTATTATAGTGTGTGTCTGTTGCAAGTGAATGGCAGGAAATACAAGAAAAAGTGTGAACAATTTGAGAAAAATAAATGGTTCTACCATAAATTCCAGACAACAATAGTTGACTATTACTTTCATTATTTATTGCAGCTAAAGATGGAAGACCACACTGGTGAGCTTTGGGCAACTAATTTTGATGAGGCTGTAATGAGCCTATTGTAAATGTCAGCAAAAAAATTTTACATGTTGCAATATGAGTCTACCGCTACAATGAGTGTTGATTATGCTATCAATGTTGTCACCTACACCTCATTTGTTTCCACTGTTCTAATTAAAACTTATACTTATAATTTAGAAAAAAGACTCAAAACAATGATAGTGAAAGTTGCAAAGGTTAACTTTGAAGCTTAGTGCAAGCTATTACTGTTAGAATTTTCTACTATTTCCCCTTCCATGCAAGAGTCTCCAGAGATAGTTGTTGTGCTTCCTTGAACTCATAAACAACCATGCCTAATTGTGACTTTGCATATTTCTTATAGTTTATGTTAACTGGACATTTACTTCATTTTCTTCCCTTGCACTACTTGTTACATCAAAAAGATCTTTCCTCTTGACTGTTATTGCTTTGCTATTGGTTTGACTAGTTATATATTAAGACAATGAATTATAACATATAATATTTAAGAAAAAAAGATGCAGTTGTTTTCTTTTATATTATTCATGTTGCTTATAATTTTGTTCCATTTGAAGTGTATACTTATGATTTAATTTAATGTTTTTTATTTATATAGAGTTGTTTTCCTTTTTAAGAGATGTATCAATATCTACAGTCGTTCATATATCTACTTGTGGACATGGTTGTATGCATGTGTGCATTTACATATATATTTAAATAAATATACATGCATGCAATTCAAATCTCCCAGTTCATACAACTTTCTCGTACAAATGTGCATAGATATATATATGTGTGTAATAGATATCTATGCATATATACATGCATAATTCAAGATTTACATATGTTTGTGAGTTTTTTTAAAAGGAATATTGTTCTCATCTTGTTTTCAATGTTATCAGTGAATAGAGTATCTTGACAGAGTTCTATATAGATATTTTTGTCTATGGTGTATTTGTCTATGCAAGTAATTATATCAGCTGTGGAATTTCTATGATGGGGGTTGGAGGTTATTTTTTGTTTTTAGCATAGGTGATGGGTGAAAAATAATTGTTTTGCAATGGGTGATGGTTGTTTTTTGTTTTCTATGATCTCTATATTTAAACTTCTACACGAAAATTTATTCCTGCTTCCTATCATGTAGCCTTTTGTTTATTGATTGAGAGTTACCATCACATGTAGCAAAAGAATGTACCTATGTTTCAATTGCTAGTTGAAATTTTGTTCTTGGAGATCCACATCATGCATTTATTGAAATTAATTTTCTCAACTAAAACATGTGGTGCTTTTTCTTCTATAAATTAATTACTTGGAACCATGACAACTACACGGAAGGTGTACACTAATTAATCCTAGGAAATTTGTGACTTGAATTGGGTTTTTTGTGATTACATGTAGATCTATGTTTGTATTCTACTAGATACTGTAGGATACATACCAACAATTAGAGTGCATTGTACATCAAACAAGTTGCTCGTCTCCAAAAATATTGTTCATTAGCATCATCATCAAAAGTTTCTCTTCTTTATGGTAGGTAAATTGCTTCTCCATTTGTCTTCATCTCTATGCATATAGAATCTACACCATGTCTAAATTCATTTCCTCATGATTTTTTATATGTGATATGTAATTGTGCTATTAAATATATTTTTCTTATAAATTATAGAGTTATTTAAATGCCATAATTTACATATTTCTTTCCACATCAATTTATTAAAAATGTATAAGTTGATTTCCACTAAATAGATTGTTTCAGGTACCAAAGCATTTCCTTCACCATTAATGAAAGTGGTTGAATGCTAGCATTAATGTTCAGTGGTTTCCTAAGAGCCCATGATGCTCCATGACCCAATATGGTGGGGTGGAGAGCAGGCCTCCTTATCTATGTCCAGACTCTAATCCATTTTGCGCACAAGGTATGCCTAGATTTTATATACTTAGTATGTACTACTACAACTGTATTGCACATTATTTGTAATCAATTGTATAAGGCTTTATATTTTCTAATTTATTTATTGTGTACCAATGGTAAATGTTTATTACACTATACTTCAAATAATCCTTTCATGCTTGCAAATAGACACAACCAAGACAATCATCCTTCATAGGTCTTTTAATGACATTAGATCTTGTTTGGTGTCAGCAGTTTCAGAAACATTGCTTTCACCATTGATCACAATGGTGGATAATTTATTTTCTAGCTTGGTGGTTTGGTGAGAGCACATGAAGATCCATGAGCCAATATGGTAGGGTGGAAATCAGGCCTTGTTTTGTTGTTTACATACTACATTCTGCCACATGCACGAGGTATGGCTAAACTATAATTGCTTCATTTGTCCCAATACAAGTACAAAGAAAACTATGTTTTATAACATATAGAAATTTGATATGTCGTGATTGAATTGAATCTTATTTATAATTAATTGTATAACTCTTTATATTTTTTGATTTATTCATTGCCCACCAATGGTACATGTTTATTACACTAACCTTCAGACAATCTTTTCATGCTTGTAGCTAGACACAACCTAGATAGTTGTGCTTCATGGCCCTTCTAATGACATTATATCTTGTATTATGTTAGTATTTTCTTACTTGGGGGATTGGTGAGAGCGCACAATGCTCCATGAGCCAATATGGTAGGGTGGAAATCAAGCCTTGTTTATTTTTTGCATACTTTATTCTACCACATGCACCAGGTATGGCTAAATTATAATTACTTCATCCATCCCATTGCAAGTAGAGAGAAAATTATGTATTATTAAATATAGAACTTTGATATCTTTTGATTTACATATTTTCTTTGAATTAAGCATGATCACTACAGCAAAATTCACACTTTGTATACATATAGGTTGTATATGGTTTGGCCTTTGTAGTAAAATTTTCACATAGTACTATAGCTATGAGTTTTAGCTTTCTCTTACGATGATTGTAATGCAATAAATTAGTTAATGTTATGTAGTACATTTTGTTTTTCCATAATCACCATACTAAAATTCTCACTTTTTTGTTATTCTTGTAGACTATATTCCAGCCATAATGTGGTATTTGATGAGCTAATGTGTTACAAACAACCTTTCAGAATAATCATAGTGAGTGCCAAATTAGTAACAATGGTCAAATAGACAATCAGACCCTAATGTACTCTATATTGATTGTAGTAAGCAATATTGATTTCACCACTAATTGGAGTGGTGGGAAATGTATATTCTTGCTTGGGGGTTTGGTGAGAGTCCATGATGCTCCATGACCCAATATGGTTGGGTGGAGAGTAGGCCTTATTTTCTTTAGTTTTATTTTATATTTTTTTATCTATAGATTGCTATCTTTATGACATAGGATTCATAAAAAACCATATGTTTTAGGTTTTGGTTACAACATAGTAAAATATTTGATCTCATAAACTTTATGTTGGATTCCATTGGGCATTGTTGATTATTATTCTCTTGCTTAAGCTATATTGTTTCACTTTCGAGAAGGTGTTGTTGAAAAGGCTATATTTTTTCATTTTTTTATAAGGTTGTGTTGAGTTGTTGTCAATTCCCTTTGGCTCTCTCTTTATGCTTTGAATTTTGTGGTTAATTTTTTTAATTTTTCCCCCATCATCTCATTGCTCTTAGATAGTTTTATAATCTCTTCATATTCGCAGTTGCTCCAAAAAAGATGCTTGTCCCTTGGGATAGAGACTTCAACAAGTGGGGTGTTGATATTCTAGTTTACATGCTAAATAGATGAATGAGCTTTGTGAATGAAGTTCAACCAACTTTGAAGATGAAGTAATTATAAGATTGGCTAAGAAAATAGGAACATTGATTTCACCATTCATCAGAGTAGTGGCCACCCAATATTAGAGAGCAGGTCTCATTTTTTTCTCTTCCATTTTATATTTGCTATGTGTGCAACTGAATTACTCACTTGAACTATGTTTTTTTTTATTACGTGTAGACCCGTGTTTGTATTTTTCTAGATATTGCATCTTACATACCAACAATTAGAGTTCACTATAAATTAAACAAGTTGATCATCTCCAACAATATTGTTCATGGGCATGATCATGAAGAGTTGCTCTGCTTTATGGTAAGTGAATTGCGGGGGTCTAGTGATAGCCGATGATGCTACATGACCCAATATGGTAGGGTGGAGAGCATGCCTCCTTTTGTGTGCCCAAACTTCAATCCATTCCATATAGAAGGTATGCCTAGATTCTATTTACTTATTATGTTCTACTACAACTACATTACATTGTGTTTGTAATTAATTGTCTAAGTCTTTAGATTTTTTGATTTATTTATTGTCTACCAATGGTGTGTGTTTATTACACTGAACTTCAGATAATCCTCTCATGTTTGCAGCTGGCCACAACCCAAAAAATTGTGCTTCGCTTGCCTTTTGATGCCATTAGATCTTGTATTAAGCCATTGGTAGTAGAAATTTCTTTCACCATTGATCATAGTGTTGGACAATTTATTCTCTTGCTCAGGGGTTTGGTGAGAGCATATGATGCTCCATGACCCGATATAGTAGGGTGGAAATTGGGCCTTATTTTTTTGTGTGCATATGACATTCTATCACATGCATCAGGTATGGCTAAATTATAATTTCTTCATTCATCCTATTCAAAGTACAGAGCAATTTATGTATTATAAAATATAGAACTTTGATATCTCTTGATTTACATATTGTCTATGAATTAGAGATGATTATTGCACTAAAATTCACACTTTGTATACACATAAGTTGTATATGGTCTAGTCTTTACAATGAAATTTTTGCATAGGACTATAGCTGTCAGTTTTAGCTTTCTGCTACAATTCTTGTAATGGAGTAAAATAGTTAATGTTCTACACTTCATTCTCTTTTTCCATAATCCCCTCACTAAACTTAAAACTTTTTTGTTATTATTGTAGACCATACTCTAGCCATAATGTGGTATTTGATGAACTAATGTGTTACAAACAACCTTTCCGAATAATGATAGTGACTATCAAATCAATAACAATGGTCAAATAGACAATCAGATCCTAATATACTTTATATTGATTGTAATAAGCAATATTCATTTGTCCACTAATGAGAGTGGTGGGCTATGTATATTCTTGCTCGGGTGTTTGGTGAGAGTCCATAAGGCTCCATGACCCAATACGAAAGGGTGGAGAGCAGGCATCATTGTGTTGAGTTTTATTTTATATTTTTAATGTACAAAGCACTATCTTTTTGACATAGGATTAAAGAGAAAATCATATGTTTTACATTATGGTTACAAAAGAGTAAAATATTTGATCTTATACACTTTATGTTAGATTCCATTGGGCATTATTGATTATTGTTCTCTTTTTTATACTCTACATCACACAAATAATTAATTTATTTTAACCATAATTCATCAAGGGTACTTTGTTACTAGCTACGAAAAGACCCGTAGTTTGCATCATAAACAATTGATACAAGGGCTAAATTATGGGGTGGACTTATATAATCATGAATTCAACTAATAGTATGCCAACATTATTATTTCCCAACTAAATACACATTAGTAATGTCATCAATTATTTAGCCATTGAACCTCATCCATAATAATATTATATTTTGATTAACTAATAATACTTAATGATATTGGTATTATTAAATTAAATCTTTTTGAATTTAATAATAATATTATCATTTAATTACCAACTTAACTACATAATATTATTATTTACCCCACCAAAATACTTACCAAAAATAATGATGTTATCACAAAATAATTAATTGAATTTTAATAGAATTCTCCTTTAACCAATACTTATACCTCTATATGTGTATATATATATTCAACAAAGCTACTTTTTAACCAAGTATTACTTACACACTTTATCCTATATATATATATATATATATATATATATATATATATATATATATATATATATATCCTCCTTTTAACCAATTAGGGTTAACACCCTCCTTCGCTTCCCATTATAATTTCATTTGTATTCCACAATTTATATTTACATACATGTTGATTAAATAAAATAATGACGATAAACTATAACGTAAAAATGAGATACAATATTGTTGCAACTCAATCACTTTAATTATCACTTGTAAGAGCCATCTATTTAAGAAAATTATATAACAATCTAGGATTGTATTAATCACATGAGAGGTGGGTCCTTACAAAGATGCATAGCATATTACTTTGTTATATAGATGGAGTTATGAAATATAATCATAAAAATGATATTCATTTTCTCATGCATACTATTCATGAAGCCCAATATGATAAGCTTGTTGGTAATTCTCTACATTTAATGGTTATCTCCAAAAAATTGAAGCTTGTCTTATTGTGACCTATTATTTAGAGCATGCTTTGATAATGAAAATTTATGGGTATACGAGCCCCACTACCCTTCCTTGAGAATTGTACATGTTAGACTTCATAGATGGAAGTAGTTATCGAGGTCATATTAATAGTCTACATTTTTCCATTACTATGAATCTTCCTCTTTTGTGAATATTGTTACTAAAGCATATATTTCTTGGTTTATGGCTTCTTTTGTCTTGGTATACCTGTAGTACAATGAAATAGTTGTTGTTATACACTTTATCTTCCTCCTTGTAAGTCATTCCTCATGGTTGCTCTCTACGACATATACCTCATGTTTCTGAAAGCACTCTATTCTTTCAATCTTCTATAAGGTGTATTGTTCATTGCATTCCCTAATATGGAACTATGTTGTCTAAATTTGCTATAACATACACCCAACGCTGCATATGCCTTTTATAGCTATTGTTCCCACTCATTCCATTCACATTCTAATCTTCTTCCAACCTCACTGTCTATACATTGGTTGTCTTTCATGTTCCTCTCTGCCTATCAGCTCATTGTTGCATGTTACTACACGAAACAACTAGTTTTGTATTATATCTGGATTTAATGTTTATTTGGGGAGCTTTGCACCAGTATTTAATTATGTAGGTACCTACAGGAAATGAAGTTAATACATGTAGCTATTAGGGAGAGTGTGGAAGATTGTGCATTTGAAATCTCATAGAGTTGATAGGATATTGTGATTATGTCATGTAAAGCACCATTAACTGTGCATGAGTATTTATTAAAATAATATGTAATGAGGGTGGCACCATTTTCAAGTGGGGGTATTTGTAACAATAAAAATTTTAAATTAATTGTAAATGAGCCTTTTTTTGTGCAAGTTGACTTGATTTATAAATACAAATGCATTTGTAGTTGACTATCTACATTGTGTTATGAGCAGCCATTGATGCTTTTGCAATTTTTTATTTGATAAAATAAAGTTTTTTAATGGATCAAAGTGATTTTTTTTTGGGAGGTGGAGTGAGCATGGAGTGAGTGGTTATTGAATGGGGGGCAGTAGTTGGAACATCTCCCCTAATCAATCTTCTTCATTTTATCCAAAATAAAGACAAGTGTTTTTTTAGATTTTCAAAAGAAACTCTATTAGTCAAAACATACATCAACTGTGTTTCGTAAGTAGAGAGGATTTTCACTTTTCTACATGTGATTTAGGTAGAAATACCATACTTTATTTTTACTATCTATAGTAAAAGTTTCTCATTTTATTTGGGAAACATTCATACATGTTAATTAAAATTTCACTAAAAATTTTCAAATGTACTAATAGTTGTCCATTTTATCATTTTATATGGAGAAGTTAAGAAAAAAAACTTAATTGGAAGAGTTGTACAAATTTATTTGTGTCAATAATACACTAGTATTCAGGCATTTATGCATGTGTATTGGATCAATTGTGCAAATTTTATGGTGATCAAACATAGAAAATATGTATAGGATGTCACCTTGGAATGACTATTTTGTGACCTTTGTGTGTATAACAAAATCTCTTATGGTCATCCTAACTACCCAAAAGTTGAAACGATGGCTATAAGATCTAGAGTCACATATAAAGAAACCCAAACACAAAGGGTCAAAATATAAGAGGAGCTTACGATGTGAAGTTAGCTATAACAACTACTATTACCCTTCCCCTATTATCTCAAAATAATAAATGTGAAATTTTTTATTTTAAATTTTTTTAATGAAGGAGTTGATATCATTAATAAAATTGTTATACTATTTAATAGAGGAGAATTAATTTATTTTGACATTTTCTTTCACTTAAAATTCAAAATTTACAAAATTAAACATCATGTTTAATATTTTTTTGTTCCATCAAATTATTTATATTTCATATTTACTTTTTATGAATTAAAATTTAATAGATTTATTCAAACTATATATTATAATATTTTTGTCAATTCATAATAATTTCAATTTGAAAGATATTTTTTTATAATTATATATAAAGTTTTAAAAATGAATATATATATATATATATATTTAATAAAAGGGGTAAAAACTTTATTGAAAGATATGAAAAAGCATTAGAAAGACATTAAGAAACCAGAAGGCTCCCAATAAAAAGATAACACCAAAACCAACCAACACCAAACCACCCCAACCACAACAGTCTAAACCTCAACTAGCCAAATCATTAGATAATAACTTCTTCAAATCACAACTACAATAAGGGGGTAACTACCCCCATCCCTCAATCTGCTAATCACCATCATACTTAGAATCCCACTTGGCCAAACAATTAGTAACCCTATTCCATTCACATGGTATGTGCACAAAAGACACCACCTCCAGCATAGAGCACATCTATAAATCTAATGAAAACCTGAAGCAAGTTACCAATTAACATTATTCACCTTCTTCTCATTCAATAGATTATCAATAATTTGTGAGTTTGACTCATAGATAACCCTATGCGACCCCAAAGTACAAGCACACTCAATAGCCAAAAGAATTTCCATCCCCTTTATAAGGTTATTAGAATGTTGCCCCTTATGAATGGAGAAAAAAAAAACTGAGCCAGAACAATATTTTCCAACTCCACCAATCCCAACCGACCTAGGATTACCCCTAGAGGAACCATGAACATTGATTTTCAAAATATCCATTGGATGGGGCATCCATCTTCCAACTCTGTGAACCTTCTTTTTAGCCCAACTACCTCTTCTGACACAATCCAAGCTAGAAGTTAGACCCTATAAACCCAATCTAGTCACAATCTCATCATCACTTCGATATAAGGGAAACACCACCTCACACTTAGCTTCCACCATCTCTTGGATCATACCAACAATTCTATACCAAACATGTTAAGCCAACAACCTATTCCCATGAAAGATCCTATGATTCCTTTCCAAAAAAATTTGTGAAAGGATGAAGGTAGGACCAATGCACCACACAATCTAGAGGAAAGGGGCCTGGAAAGGAGGTTACCCCACGCTGCCTTAGAAATCAACAAGAGAAGACACAAGAACACAGGGATGTTTCCAAACATCCCACCAAAAAAGACAGAGTTGCATAGCAAAGGAACAATGAAAAAATAGATGGGAGGAGTCCTTTTCATTGCATCCACAAAGAACACACACCCAAGAGCCCTAGAATCCCAATTTTTGAAAATTATCCCAAGTCAAATATCATTTCCAAGCCAATTTCCACACAAAGCAATTACACTTTGGCCATGACTACTTGTTCCACACATGTATCCACCAAGGAACCTCCATCCCCCCAAGCTTGTGAACTAGTAGCTCTTGATATCTACTTGCCATAGTGAAAACACCCTTAGGATCTAGACACCAAGCAATAATATCCTTATCCTAAAGGGAGCTATACTGTCTACTAGCCAAAATATGTTGAAGAACAACACAATCTTCCTCTAAACCAACCATTGGCCAATAACAAGGATCCTTCCACTTAGTCAGCTTGATCTACCAAAAAGGGTAAAAATTCTTAGAATCAATCACCCTTGACCATCCAACCTCCAAGAATCTCTAACACAAATTCAAAAAAAATGGATATTGGTGAAAGATGGGGGGAAACCATCCCAAGACTCATACCAAAAGTGATCCTTCACCCCCTATTACATATCTAGAACCAACTCTCCTTAATTAGAGTGTCCCCTTTCTTAAGCATTCTCCAAACCACATAAACTTTCCTTGCTAGAGGATAATAGTAAATTTCCTCCTTTGGGACCCAAGATGATCCTACACCAAACACCAAACACAATGAAATAATCTTAGCCCAAAGATGATCCTACACCAAACACCACCTCTAATACAACTTAGCAGCCAATGCCAACTTGGTTAGAGTTGAATACAACAAACCAAGATCCCCCAACTGCTTCAAGTTACACACAATATCCTATTTCACAAGGCTCCACGTAGAAGAATACAAATTACTCGCCCAAAGGAATTGTCTAGCCAAGGAGTCCAAATCCTTAACAAACTCAACTGGGCCCACTTGGAGCATACATCTATAGATGGGAAGAGCATGCACCTCTGACTTGAGCAACTGAAGATTCCCAACAAATGGCATCCATGAATCCAATGACTAACCTTTACCCAAAACTTGTCAAGAATATTTTTCCAAGGCTCCCTAGGAAGAGAACGAGAAGAGATAGGAATACCAAGATAGGTAAAAGTAAGAGAACCTATCTAGAACCTCAAGATATGAGAGATTCTCTATTGAATGAGCCTCAGTATGTTGAAGAAAATGATAAAATATTTTTCCTCGTTAATAATTTTCCTAGAAGCATGCAAATAAATATCTAAATCCTTGCATAAATTAGTGACTTCCCTTACCATAGCCAAACCCATCAAAGTCATATCATCCACAAATTGTAGTTGAGACTGTGGAGGAAAATCATTCACCCACACCGATGCCTGAATAAGACACAACTCCACATTACGCTTCAACACTCTTCCCAAACCTTTAGCAAGGAGAATACATAAATAGGGAGAGAGAGGATCTCCTTGAAAAAGGCCTCTAGAAGCACAAAAAAGATAAGAAGGATGACCATTAACCAACAATAAAAAAGAAGTGGAAGTAACATAGATCATAACCCACTGAACCCACTCCTCAGCAAAATCAAAGGAAATAAGAACATCACCCACAAAGGACCACTTGACCCTACATAAGCCTTAGCCATATTCAGCTTGATAAACATAGCCTTGTCTTTGGAGGATGCCATAGAATAAATTGTTTCAGTAGTAGTGACCACCACATCAAGAATTTGTTGACCTACCACAAAACCACTATGTTCATCAAAAGTAAGCCATCTAATCCATTGCTTCAACCTTTTAGCAATCAATTTGGAAATGATTTTATAAACCACATTACACAAGGAGATATGCCAAAACTGACTTAACTGATCCACCTGCTCACATTTGGAAATGAGAGCCAAGAAAGTGGAGTTCAAATCCCTCAACATCTTCTTATTCATCTAAGACTCTCAAACCAACTCCAACAGACCAAGCTTAAAGATATCCCAAAACTCTTGAAAGAATTTAATTGGAAAGCCATTAGGGCCTAGGGATTTCCCCTTCTTCATCTAAAAAATAATAGCCTCTAATTCTTCCACGGAGATGCTTCCCAAAAGATTACCATTCATCTCTTCAGTAACCAAAGAGGGGATACAAGATAAAACTTGGTTTTCTTCCACCAAAACATCTTGATGATCCTCACTAAATAAGGAGGAAAAGAACTATAAAGCCTCTCTAGATATATCATATAGAGAGGATAAATTTTCACCCTTATCAGTCACAAAATATGAATAGAATTACCAGGTCTCCTACGTTTCAAAGTATTAAAGAAGAAAGGAGTGTTTTTGTCTCCTTCATGTAACCAATCAACATGAGCTTTTTGTTTCTAGTAAATCTCCACACACAATTTTCATTCTTCCAAGGATTTCAATGTCTGTGCCTCCTCCATGAGTAAATCCTCTAAAAGGCCCAACTCCCTTATCTCCCTAGTAATAGCATCCAAGTCATCTTGACTAGCAGTCTTAGCAAGAAAAATATTTCCAAAACACTTTCTATTCTAGTGTTTAAGTTGATACTTCACAAACTGCATCTATTTGGAAAAAGAATACATAGCAATGCCATATGAAAGTTACTGCCACCATTCAGTGACATACTCCTATAGAGAAGGATCTCTTAACCACATAAGTTAAAACTTGAAGGAAGGGGACTGAGCAACCGAAGTCAAAGTAGAAGATAATTTAATAGGCCAATGATTAGATCCCCTCTAATTGAGATTCTCCAAGCAAGTAGACCATAATCCCCCAATCCAGAAGTAGGAAACCAAAAAATGATCAAGTCTCTTAGCAATACAATTCTTCCCTAGCCTCTAATTATTCCAGGTAAACTGACCATTACTAGGCTTGATATTAACAAGATTCAAAGCTGATATGTTATCATGAAGAAGGAAAGTCAAGGGCTCCAACCTTCCAATACCACCCTTCTTTTCATCCAAATCAATAATGGCATTAAAATCTCTTGCAATAATGCATGTGAGAAAAGGAGCAAGACACCAAATAAAATTGATATGAGACCACAAAGATTGCTTACCCGTAAAATTGATAGGCACATAGATGTTTGAAAAAATAATAGTTTCCCTGGTCTCTAGGCTTGAGGAAATTGCAGAGATAGAAGATTTAGAAGACATCCACCTAAGAGGCCAAATCTTTAAGGAATTCCATAAACAAGCCACACCCCCAACACTACCATGAGCCCTAATACACTGGAAATCATCTTGCCCCCATAGTTTTGGCAACAAGCCAACTATGCTCTCAGCCGACAACTTAGTCTCTTGAAGAAAAAGAACATCAAGAGTTAGTGAATATTCACCAACTCTCAAAAAAAAAAATTTCAAGGGCCAATATTCAAGCCCCTTATATTCAAGAGAGAATGATTATTTCAAAGGATTAAAAAAATAGGAGTCTAGAGTCTTAACCGATCCTTAATCCACCAAATTTTCCCCCATTATCTTAATCTTCTCTAAGTATTTCTTTCTGCCAACCTTGGATGGCTTTTCAACAATCCCCCTTTTTCAGTCTTTCTAAAGAAGTCCCAATGCAGGAGGGACCTTGATTCCTTTCACCAAATCAGACCCTGACTTTACCAATGGACTAGATCACTCCCTCTCCCATCCTTGCTTCTACAAGAGACTCCAACCTCTTAAAAACCACCAAATTATGATTCGAGTCCATCTTCACAACACCAACCTCTTGAAAAAGCCAAAGTGTTATCTGGGATGACACCTTCCTGGACCTTCTCCAAACCACCTTGATCCATAACCATCATGCATGGATTCACATCCTACTGACTAATGTCGTCCAGAACCTCAAATCTATTAAAAGTATCACCCTCCTGTGACTCCTTAAAATACCTCTTTTGACCATGATTTTTATTGTGAGCCTTTATAGGAATAAAACACTTTTCACTTGCCACCTCACCAGGAATAGGAGCCTTGCCTTTGTCAACCCCAAGGGGTTTTCGAGGAGGCATGTAGTAGTCTAAGACTCAAAAGATTTAGACCTTGGGCATCTTCGTTGCAAATGGCTATACTCATGACATAGACAACAATGAAAGGGAACAATCTCATAGTCTAGTTATGATGCACCCAAGAATATGAACCCACATGGACTTCCAAAGAGTTTGGTAAAGGGTTACTTAAATTTATCTCAACAAAAATACATGCAAATGTCATTACCTTCCTATCCTGAGTTTGCTGAGAGGGACCCACTGGTTTCCCCACAAGAAAAGTGACCCTATGTAAGATGTCATTGTTCCAACATTCAACTAAAAATCTTGAGAGATGCACCAACACCGAGACCTGGTTCAGAAGTTCTTCCAAAGGATTAAAACATCCATGCCATGGCTTAATAAATAAGCCAATATGGTTGTGAAAATATGGACCTCCCTCAAATTTTTTGGTAATATATGCTATGCAATTGAATAGCACCATGAAATAACTATTTTCTAGCAACATTATTTCCATCTCACCTTTTGGGGACCATATTCGATGTGCCTATGAATCCAAAAATTGGAGTGAAACCCTCATTCCCATGAATTTTGAGATCAAGGCATACTTCAAAAAATACTTGATATCTTCCATAATTGATTAGGGCTAAATAATCAACATGATCTTTCCTTGGCACATTCCAGACATCCATTTATCTTTGAAATACGAGCTCCACTAGATAGAAGAAAACCACCATTCCTTGAATCATTTGAGAAAATATTATTATAAAATATCTTTGAAACTCAATTTGGAGATGAAGCAAAACCAACAACATGAAAATCAATTGAGGGCTTGACCCTCGAAGCCTCCCCATGAGCCATACAAAATTGAGCGCCAATAATTTGCAAGGGAAAACTGAAACCGACACCCATAGAGCCCATACTAGGCATAGTTTGAGCCCAAAGAGGGCCAAACCCCACCGAAAAGCAGCGTCCATCAAGGAGAAAATACATAGCCAAGAGCAGAGGATAGGAAAGAATTCCCCCACCCTAGAAAAAACCCATGCACCTAGAGATGGAAGAACACAAAGAAATAAAAATATCAACCCCAAAGTGAAAACCAGAGCCCCCAAACTTGAAGACACAACAAAAAGAAGTTGACATCAAAGATAAGTGGGCATGCATACAGGGTGACATCCTCATGCAAGCCGCGACCTCATGTGACGGTGCCAACTCCATTTTTTCTCCCAATGAATTTATATTTTTAATTATATTGTTGGAAGGTGTAAATTAATTGTTTGACAACATAGATTGTTGACACTAGCCGACCACTCTATCCAGAACAGTCTACAGCTGAATTCTAGATCCATCCAATTTGACCAGTGCTGAAGTCTAGAACCCTCCTCCCTTCTAGATTGTTCACGAGAATTTCTATTTCATCTACCCATCATATGTTTTAGAGCTAACTCAATACTACAGTGCACATAGCATTTATTATGTATTTTTCTATAAATCTAATGTATGAGCCTAGCTCTAGTAGTGCTCAGGATTTACTGATTTCTCCTCCATTTTTGTGTTTGTCTATGTTTCTCTGCTCTGTGTGCCTTTTCATCATGGTATCAGAGTTGATGGTAGAAGATCCTGAAGACATGTGAGCAAAATATTTTGGCGGAGTCTTATTTGAAGCCATTGAAGTTATCGGCTATAGTTGTAGTTGTAGAAGCTAAATAAGCTTAGCAGAGATAAGAGGATATGAGATAGTTGTTGGTTGAAGAATAGAATCTATGAAGGTTAGAAAAAGCAAACAAAAAGGAGGAGATCGTGCTTGTTGTAGCTAGAAATCCATAGTTGTTCTATGCAATGCCTAAGACAAGTTTACTAGGGAATCTAAGTTGCTGCTATAGAGGAGAAATTGCAGTTTTGGAGCAGCTAGTAGCCACGAAAGATAGTTAAGTCACTAGCCCACAAAGAAATCAAAGTTGGAAGTGGATCACTATTTTTGAGATCAAAGGAGTTGTTGTTTGTCATCACAAAAGACAAAATCAATGTAAGTAGAGATTGTTGATAACTATTTTTTTTGAGAAGTCACAAGATATAAGAGAGGAGTCAAATCTCCTAAGCTTAAAAGGAGATCACCACTTGAAAGGATATCAAAAGAAGATCAGATCGCTATCAAATAAGATTTCAGCAATCGCGTGAAGCAATAGAAGTGAAAGTTTGTGTTCTAAGTTTGAAGTTCTTGAAGGAAAGGAGTAAGGAAGATTGAATACCATCTTGAAGACAGTTGTTGACTGACACATTGAAGAAGGAAAAGTGAGATTTTCCATTAATGGAGGTTAGTTTTGATTCTCAACAATAAAGTGAAGAATATGCATGAATTCATGAAGTTGTTGTTTATTAAAGTCTCAAGGAAAAAGGTAATAGTAATAAAAGGATTGATTGTGTTTGTGAGTGTAGTGTTAGAGAAAGAAAACTAAGTGTGTTAGTAATTCATTTTTAATAGTGTTGTTTACAAAAAAGAAAAAGAGGATGAAGTCACAAAAAAGATAATTTTGCAAACTTGTTCATAACTATGAAAGGAAAATCAGATTGTTGTTTTTATAATTGTTAATGTTAACCTTGAAGAAGGAATTGAAGAAGAGAAATAAAACAAGAGAAATTTGTGTAGTTGAATCAAAAACATAATAAGGTGAGTTTTAATAATTTGTATTAATGGGTAAAGTTGGTAAAAGAGTGTTAAAAGAAAATGAAAATCTAATTTGTAAGGATGATTTTTTAAAGAAAGAAAATGATGAACTTTCAAAAGAATTGTGGCAAGTTCAGGAGAAGAATAAAATGTTAGAAGAAAAGATAATGTTGTTTCAAGAACTTTTAAAAGATTCATGGCAAGTTGAGAAGAAGAACAAAGAACTAGAACAAAGATTAAATTTTTTTGATGAGGTTAAGAAAGAGAATGAAGAGTTAGAAGAAAAATTTAAAATGTTTGATGAGGTTAAGAAAAAGAATGAAGAGTTAGAAGAAAAATTAAAAATGTATGATGAGGTTAAGAATAAATATGAAGGATTATAATCAAAGTTAAAGTTTCTAGAAAAAAAAAGAATGTCTAAAGTTAAAACCACCAGTTTGTGATGGTTCATTTAATACTGAAGACTTGTGTAATGAATCAAATGATTTGTGTAATATAGCTAAAGATATTTTTGATCAGAAAAGTTGTAATCAAAATAATGTTGGATTAAAAATAGTGAAGAAAATGGATTATATATAAAGGTAAAGGACTGGGCAAGAATGAGCAAGGAATCAAAGATCCAATTGAGCCAACAATGAGGCCAAAGTATGAAGGTCTCCGGTATGTCACAGGTAAGGGGAATGATGCTACAAGTTCAAGAAATTAAAAGTGTTGAGTGTATGCATTGCCATAGGAAAGGTCATACCAAGGATAAGTGTTGGGACTTACACCCTTGGAGTGTGTGTGGTTTAAAAAACCATTTTGAAAAAAAGTGTTAAAATAAAAATTGGAATAATAAATATATAAAAGAGTGCATGAAAATGAATTGTGGTTGGAGTTTTGGAACAAATTGGAAAAATTTGACCAGTGTGTTGAAAAGGTTGTTCAAGTGAAAAAATTCATATATTGAAGATGATAGAAATAAATAAAGGCTACATCTAAATTTTAAGTGATTTGAATATTAGCTGAAGATGAAGGTGCATGAAGCCAAGATCAAAGATCATGATTGAGAACATGATGAGGGCACAACCCGAGACTTAGAAAATAACCCACAAACAAGAGAATAATTTTATTATTCAAAAAATGGAGCTTCTTACATGCAGAGGATCTCAAATCCCCAAGTTCTACAACACATGCAAGTTACAGAAAGCTATAGAATAATCCTTTCGCAATATGCGAGCTTGTCCCCCAAAAAGTTACCCAAAAATTAGAAACCCACCCATAAATAGAGCTCCTCTTTCATTTGGAGCAAAAAAAACATTCAAATTTGAGTTTAGGTGGTTTAGCGCTGAAAATTTACAACATGAAGTTCAAATTTCAAAAGAGCATTTGCAATTGTATCTTCTAGAAAATGTGCCAACTTCCCGGGGCCATAACGTTTGATTCGAGACTCCAATTCATGAATCGTTTGAATCGTTAGAAAAGTCACGAAGTCAATAACACGTTCGAAATCCACTACGCCAATTTTAGCAAGTTTTGGGGCCAGTCTGGGAACTCTAAGTGCCTCAAATCTAACTCAAAAGATTTTCAGGTGTAAATCTGGGAAACTAAAACTGCAATATCTTTCCACCTAGGAATAGAAAATAAAAACTATAAATTAGGAATTTCATTATGACGAAAAGGGTATCCAAAAATGCAAAAATATCTAAAAATTGAGAAACCTGAAATTCAACTATTTTTGGGTGATGCAAGATTGCCCTTACACCACTAAATGCTCCTGCATCAAACACCTAGGGTAATTTGAGAAGTGACCCCGTCACATCTCAGATGGTGGAGGAAAAACCCACATGGTCAACCTTTGCCTTAGGCAACCAGGATGAATCTTCAACATGCCTTCCTTTCCATTTCACCAGATATTCTTCATACTGCCTATTCCTGGTACTCCTTCCCACACTGTTCCATCATTGGTACTTCCTCTGCGCCACCTTCATGATACTCTGTCAAATCTGAAATGTTGAACATAGGGGAAATGTTGAATCTATCTGGCAACTATACCTCATATGCATTCCCTGAATCATGCCTCTTCAAAATTTTACAGGGACCAAACTGCTTCATCTTCAATTTGTTATATGTTCCCACTAGAAACCTTTCTTTTCTCAAGTGGAACATCACTTCATCACCAATCTGAAACTCCTTATACCTCCTCTTCTGATATGCCTTAGCCTTATACTACATATTTATCTTGTTAATATGTTCTCTTACCTTCTCATGTTTATCCTTGATGTGTTCTGCAAAATCTTTGGCTTCAACACTTATTTGCTTCTCTTGGTCCATCTTCCTCAATTCTGGAGCTGTTATGGGGCTACCTCCATACACAATCTGGAATGGTGATCTACCAACTTGCTTCTATTGACAAAATTGTTGTAAGAAAATTCTTCCTAGGGTAAGATCAAGTCCCATCCCTTGGGTTTATCTCCTACCAAACATCTCAGTAGGTTACCCAGACTCCTGTTAACAACCTTTGTTTGCCCATCTGTTTGTGGATGGTGTGCAGAACTGAACTTCAACTTTGTCTTCAGCTTCTTCCACAAGGTCCTCCAAAAGTACCCCACAAATTTGGTGTCATGATCTGAAACAATACTCTTTGGTTGACCATGTAGCCTCACCACCTCTTTGAAGAACAAGTCAGCAATGTGGACTGCATCATAGGTCTTCTGACATGGAATGAAATGTGCCATCTTCGTAAACCTGTCAACCACCACAAAGACTGAATTATTCCCTCGTTGTGTCCTTGGCAAACCAAGAACAAAGTCCATACTTATATCCTCCCATGGCCTCTCTGGTACAGGTAAGGGCTGATATAAACCTATATTCTTGCTTACTCCTTTAGCCATCTGACATACCCTGCAGCTTTGTACAAACTTCTTCACATCCTGTGACAACTGAGGCCAATAATAATGGTCACTGATAATGGCAATGGTCTTATCTCGACCAAAATGTCCTACCATTCCTCCACTATGCTTCTCCTTTATCAGGTTCTCCCTCATGGAACTCCTCGGGATACACAATTGACTTCCCTTAAATAACATGCCATCCTGGATTATGAAATCCAACCACCTTGTCATGTCCACTGTAACAGGTTCCTTGCAAGCTTTCCAAGCCTCTGCAAAATCAGGATCTTCTGCAGATAGTGTCTTGAGTTCATTGAATCCAGCCACTTCAATATGCATCTTTTTCATCAATGTATGCCTCCTACTTAAGGCATTTCCAACCCTATTTGACTTCCCACTCCTGTGTTTCACAACAAAGGTATAACTCTACAAAAACTCTACCCATTTCATATGCCTCTAATTTAATTTTCCCTGACTATTTAGGTACTGCAAGACCTGATGATTATTATATAGAACAAATTCCTTCAGCAACAAATAATTTCTCCATTTCTTTAATGCTTGAACTATTGCATAAAATTCTTGATCATATATAGAATACTTTCTCTTGGAATCATCTAACTTTTCACTAAAATAGGCAATGGGCTTACCTTCTTGGCTCAACACTGCTCCAATGGCACAACCACTGGCATCACAATCCACCTGAAACACCTTGTTGAAATCTGGTAGGGCTAGAACAGGTTGCTCTATTACCTTCTGCTTCAACAACTCAAAACTATTTTCCGCTCTAGTGCTCTACTTGAATTATTTTCTATCCCCTCTCATTGTTTCAGTCAGGGTCCCACAAATACTACTAAATTTTCTAATGAACTTTCTATAAAAGCTATCCAAACCATGTAAAGATCTCACCTCGGTAGCAGTTCTTGGGGTAGGCCATTCCAGAATAGCCTTCATCTTCTCTGGGTCCATCTTGAGACCTTCTATTTAGACAACAAAGCCCAAGTCCACTAACTCCCTCTTCAAAAAACTACACTTCTTCAGATTAATCAATAGTTTCTCTTCTCTTAACTTCTCAAAGGCTCTCCGAATATGTATCAGATGCTCATCCAACGTCTTGCTGAAAATCAAAATATCATCTAAATACACAATAAAAAAACTTCCTAGAAATTCTTTTAGTACCTCGTTCATGAGCTGCATGAATGTGTTGGGTGCATTGGTTAGCCCAAAAGGCATGACTAACCACTTGTATAGGCCCTCTTTGGTATTGAAGGCAGTCTTCCATTCACCTCCCTCTCGAATCCAGATCCGGTGATATCCACTCTTTAGATCAATCTTTCTAAAGTACTGAGCTCCACTCAAACAGTCCATCAGGTCATCCATCCTTGGCAGGGGAAATCTGTACTTGATTGTTATCTTGTTTATGGATTGGGAATCTGTACACATCCTCCACTCCCCATCCTTCTTTGGTGCTAGTACTGCAGGTACTGCACATGGAATCAAACTCTCCCATATCAAACCCTTTCTCAACAACTCTTGAACTTGTCTATTCAACTCCTCATTTTCTGCTGGAGTCATTCTATGAGTTGCCTTATTTGGCAAACTAGCTCCAAGAATCAAGTCAATCTGATGACTGATCTTCCTTATTGGTGGTAAACCCTCAAGTACATTATCAGAAATAATATCTTGAAACTCATCCAACATCCTAGAAACTTCTTCAAGAACCTTCTCACTATCCTTCTTACTCACTCTAGGAATCAATGCATAACACACATGCTCATGCTTCATACCTTCTAAAAATTTTCCTCCATCTACATAAAAAATTCTAGCACTACTGCATACCTTTTCTTCGGTCTCCTTCAGGGGTTTCAACTTGTGACGAACCCCATCCTTTGTCAAGGAATATCACAGAGTACCTCATCATGGTAGCTCCCAATCTTGAATTTTACTAGGCAGTGCTCATTGAACAAAACTTTGTGGTCTTTCTGCAACCAGGCAATCTGATATGCATACGGGTGCCTTTCCCTCTTTAGCTTCAACTTTGTGACCATCTCTACTAACACCAGATTATCGGTGCTCCCACCATCAATAATGACATCACAACATTTTCCTTCACACTTGCACCTTGTGCGAAACAGATTCTTCCTCTGTTCTGGTTCCTTTTCCTCAGTCACTAGGGCTCTCCTAATCACTAGGGCTTCTCCCCTTTTAGCATCATTTGAATGTTGATTGGGCCTCCTCATCTACATGCACAACCCTTTCATGACCTTCTAGCCTTTTGTCTGCCCTTCCTTGGTGTTGTGGACATTCATAGGCTCGATGCCCTTCTTCACCACAATGGAAACACGTTCCTTTGAAACCACCTCTTCTAGATCCTTGTCCATATCTCCCTCATCCTCTACCTCTTTGATCACCACTATTTTGATCACGAGGGCAGTAGAAGTTGTCATTCCTTTGGCTTTGGCTAGTACCCACATCTTCACTTTTCTTTTTATCATCATTTTGGCTTCCTGAAGGTCTTCCACTGCCCCTTCCACTTTGACCTCCTCATTCTTTTTGCTTGCCATCAAATCTTTTGTTCAGCTTCTCTTCCACCTTCAGAGCAAACTGATACACATCCTTAATGGTGGTCATTCTGACTAGGCTTAATTCGTCTTGAATGCTCGGTCATAACCCATTAAGATATTGGGCTACCTTCTCCTTATTGGCCTCTGTGTGGCCCGTTCTGATGATTATCTTGTGAATTTTTTCAGTATATTATTTCAAAGATCTGCTTCTTTGCTTCAACCCTTGCAATTTCTTTAATAGATCTAACTCGTAGTCCACTGGTATGAACTACTTCTTTAGTTTCTCTACCATGCGATCCTATCTGGTAATATTTCCTTTTCCTCTTCGATTTCTTTCCAACTGGACCTCTTTCCACCAAATACTGGCATGGCCCTTCAACTTCATTTTCTCAAACTTAACCTGATCTGGGTCCTCTATTTCCTCATACTCAAAATATTCTTCTAGCTCATTGATCCAGTCGATCAACTCTTCCAGGTTCAGACTTCGAGAATAACTGGGGACTTATGCTCTAGGTCTTTTCCTAATCTTCGAAATGGCCCTTATTAGCCACATTTGGTCTTGATCAATTGCTTCTTCTTCCTGTTCTACATTTGAACCTTCTTCGTCTCCTTCATCCTCACTTTCCTCCCTCAGGTTTAACCCTCTTCTCAACTGCTCTTATAACGCATCAATCTGTCTTTGGAGGGCTGCCAGTGCATCTCTTCCACCAACATTTTTGCCGCCTCAACCACCTCTAGCACCACCACGCCTACCATGCATCACTCTTGGAGGCATCTTTCTTGACCTCAACCCACAACCAAGATCTTGGTGTTAACTGCCTCACGATTGATTTGTCCACATGCTCAAGAAAACCCGCTCTGATACCACTTGATGAGAGCACAGCCCGAGACTTAGAAAATTACCCACAAATAAGAGAATAATTTTATTATTCAAAAAATGGAGCTTCTTACATGCAAAAGATCTCAAATCCCCAAGTTCTATAACACATGCAAGTTACAAAAAGCTACAAAATAACCCTTTCGCAATATGCAAGCTTGTCCCCCAAAAAGTTACCCAAAAATTAGAAACCTGCCTATAAATAGAGCTCCTCTTTCATTTGGAGCCAAAACAACATTCAAATTTGAGTTTAGGCAGTTTGGCGCCGAAAATTTACAACAAGAGTTCAAATTTCAAAAGAGCATTTGCAATTGTATCTTCTAGAAAGTGTGCCAACTTCCTGGGGCCATAACTTTTGATCCAGGACTCCGATTCACGAACCGTTTGAACCATTGGAAAGGTAAAAAAGTCAATAACGCGTTTGAAATTTGCAACACTAATTTTGGCAAGTTTCAGGGCTGATCCGAGAACTCTAAGTGTCTCAAATCTAACTCAAAATATTTTCAGGTGCAAATTTGGGAAACTAAAATTGCAATATCTTTCCACCCAGGAATAGAAAATAAAAACCATAAATTCAAAATTTCATTATGATGAAAAGGGTATCCAAAAATTTGAAAACATCTAAAAACCGAGAAACTTGAAATTTACCTATTTTTGGGTGATGCAAGATTGCCCTTACACCACTGGATGCTCCTACATCAGAACGGGATGAAACTAAAACTTATGCAGCAAAGTGTAGTAGCTTACTTCCAAAAAGGTAGAAATTAAATTGTAGAACAAAATAATTAGTGAGCAAGCAAATAATTGCAAAAAAAAAAGAATTTTCAGAAATAATTTTTGATGGCCATCATCGAAAAAGTGATTGTACCTAACAAGGCTTTAGGTCAGGAGCCATCTTTTTAGATCATGGGGGGACATTAAAGTAATTAGAACAATTAATTTATTGGTGGATGTTGGAAGGTGTAAACTAATTGTTTGACAACATAGATTGCTAACACTAGCCAACCACTCTATCCAGAACCGTCTACAACCAAATTCTAGATCCATCCAATTTGACTAGTGTCGAAGTCTGGAACCCTCCTCCCTTCTAGATTTTTCATGAGAATTTCTATTTCATCTACCCATCATAAATTTTAGAACTAACTCAATGCTACAGTGCACTTAGCATTTATTATGTATTTTTGCTATTAATCTAATGTATGAGCCTAGCTCTAGTAGTGCTCAAGATTTACTGAGTTCTCCATTTTTGTGTTTGTTTGTGTTTCTCTACTCTGTGTGCTTTTTCATCATATACAATTATTTGAATATTTTATTTTTAGTCATTAAATATAATTTAATTACTATATTTATTTAATAATTTAATTGTTTATTCAGAGATCAAAATCTACATACACAAAATCAACAACATTGTCAAATAAATTAAAAAATCGTTTAAAATAAAAAATAATAAATTAAGAATCTTGTAACAATCACCTACCACATGGACCTATTCAACCAAATTAAAGTTATCAAATTACATAAGGAGGAAAACAACTCTCATAATACACATTTGATCATATTTATTAAATAATTGAAAATAAAAGTTTGCTATATTATAATTTTCAATTAATTAATAAATATGACCAAATATACTATTGGTTCCCAAATCAACATATGCAATGAGTCCTAAAGAGTTGTCACTCTCTCATATTCAGACTCAACAGGTTGATATGGCCAACGAATGAGAGATTGAATAAAATACACCTTTCTCCCCTACAGTTCAGGCTCTATTAAACTTGGGAGGGTGATCCCAACAATTTGCTTTCAGATACTCATGTGCCAAAGTATCAAACACACAGTGAACAGATAAATCTCCTTTATATGCTTAGTAGATATAATACCTTAAACGTATGGCTAACCTTTATGGAAGTGTACACACTAAGCATGGCATATATGATTAATTAAAACTCAACACATAAATGTACACAGGTGGACAAGTAAATTTGATTTCAATTTGTGGTCAGTTGTTGAATCAACCAATAGAATATAACATGAATAAACCATTTAGATCAATGATTTTTTCATTGGAATAGAGTCATCTTAAACACCCACATAATTTGATAACAATCTTTAAATTGACATTACGTAAAGCTCTAAAATGTTGCATTACAATATTTCAGCATAATATTCTGACCACTACTTCTTACTAGTATTCTATCACTTAATTCACATGAATCTACAACTTAATTCAAGCACTTATATTAATTCTTTGACTTAATGGGAAAAAAATAAACCACACACCGACTAAAAACCAATGGAGATGAACAAAATAATCGTTGATTATATCTATCCAAAACTCATGAAACAAGCACATAGGAGAGAAAGTAGTCTTGAAATTGCACTACTCAGTATTATCATGCTAGTTTGCAATCAAAATTACAAATATAACATAAAATCCAACCTAAAAAAAACCACTAATAAATATTCTCTATAACTATTACAGTGTTCTTCTATAATGAACTACAAAATCAACCTCTACTCAACAATGAAGTACAAAACTTAAGGAAAAAATAAAGCCGTAAATGCTCATTTGAAGAAGACACTTGGCACATTCTGGTTCATTGATCTTCAACTCCCTTTTCTTGTAGAACAATCTTCAACCTACTCCCTATTTTCTTGCTCCTCACTCCACTGCCCTTCAACAAAAAATATTCCTCCTCGAAAACTCATCATTCTGCTTTGTTTCACTGTTATAAAATACCTTTTTCTTGCAAAATATTTTATCTCTTCACCCATTTTTCATCTGCCATGTGAAAACAATACTCCTCCATGAAAAACTCTTCCCCAACAAAGAAAACATTTTACAGTGAATATTTTATTCACTTTATAAAAATATTAATCATGCCTTCTTTTTCATGGGAAAAATATTTTATTTTGTGCATTTGATTTCACCTTTACTTTACATATTATATCTTAAAATATTTTCTAGCACAAGATTTTTTACATTTATTTAATCGGGCATTTAAAACATCACTTATCAAGGCCTCCATTTTCATCTGATTAATAAAACATTTTCCCTTTTTACCCCGTTGCTCGTGCTTCAATTTTTACCTCATACTCAAACTCTCTTTTGTGAGTGGTTTTGAATGTTTCATATTATCTTAAAAGCTTTACCCATGTAATTCAATTGATTCACAGGCCCACCAAATTCCATCCCTTTGAACATATTGTCCATTGCTCATACATTTGGGAAAGATAAAATCAATCAGCGATGCCAGATAAACCTATCTAACCATCGCATCTTGTGGATGCATTGGGGAATGGAGGTTTCCATTTGCGACAAAAACAAAGCACCTCACCCGTCACTAATTTACTAAGGAGAATAAGGGGCAAAACAAAGATACACAATCAGAGGAACTCCATAGCTTGGTTTTCCTTCACGTTCCACTGTTGCACTATGAATCCTAGCAACCATATCTAGAGAAAATGTGCAGGTCATTTTTCTTGATGCAAGGGCGGTTTTGCAACAACTGGCAACAAAAAATCATCAAAAACATGCTTAAAAACCCTTCCAAAGCATTGAGAGTGGCCAGGTGATGAATTTAAAACACATAACAACAAATTTGAGCTCATAAAAACCCCCAAAATCTTATCATAAAGCCAAAAACATGAGAGTTGTCCATCTTGCAATAATACTTGCTTGAGTTTTCTAGTAGAAACCTCCATTTAGATTAATAGATGCCAAATATTTGATGCAAACACAAAAACCATCCAAAATCTGACCTAGAATAGCCATATTACTCCATCGCCCATTTAAAATGAAAATCAAGTTGAAGTTCACAATGAGTGACGAGAAGCTCAGAGCATCACTCCATTGCCAATGTGGAAAAGCAAAGAGTCCTAAAATCCATGATGGGAAATGAGAGGATACATCCATCGTGCCATCACTAATTTGGAATGAAAAGCCAGAAGGAAATAGTGATGGGCGAGGAGTGTTGAAGTCGTGTGAAGCCATGCCGCTTTTCAACCAATCAGAAGCAAGAATTAAACTTGCTTTCCCTTGTGAAAATTTGAAATGTATCTTATTTTTTTCCCTAATTGCATTTATCATATTTACATAATGTTTAAATATTCAACGTAATTGTAAACATAAGCATTTGAAGCTTTAGAAAAAATGCTAATTTTAATTACACTTGCAGCCCAAGCAAAAAAATTTCACTGCGCACAAACGGTGACCCCTAGAGACAAGATTTTTTGTGTGTGGCCATAATAAATTGTTTAGAGAAAACCCATTTGGTCAAAAAAATTTCAGCCATAAAAAATCAACTACCTTCTTTGTTATCTGGCCCCTGGGACATGTTCATTGCAACAGAAGTACATTAAAATAATGTATCAAATGACCTCCAGTCTTGATGAAAATGGAGTTGTATATTTTTTATACTAAAGAAATAAATATGTTGTCCTTGGATTTTGAAAATTTGAAACTTTTCGGGACACCATTTTAGCCTTGTCGCGATCAGAAAAGGATTAGTTAACCCATCAGAGCTCATCCAGGAGGCACAAAACTAAGCCTGCATGTTACCATTTGAACCCAAAATTTAGTGCAAAAAATGGCTCGTAAAAAAGGATCCTGAGGTGAAAGATATCAATCGACAAAGTTGCCTTTTGAAACTTTTTTTAAACTGCTAATTCTAAAACCCTAAAAAAGTTCATTTGGAATGGGCATTGAAAAAATATCAAATGAGGTGTTGGGGTACTGAAAACCAGCAAAGTGGTAGATAATTAGATAGGAAATCATGAGGAACATTCACTTTGATAAGCAGGTTAAAATGTTGCAAAATAAAAATTCAAATGTGAGGCCACTTTCTGCAGACTTACACTGTCTAGTTTGCAAGTCTGAACTTTTTGCAAATGGATTCAGGTTGGAAAACTTGACAAATGAATTCACAGGGCTATGCCAACTGACATGGGGCTTCATTAAGATGCAGAGAATTATGAAAAAATATCAGTTCGGCTTAATACTCAACACACACAAAGATACAATATCACAAATATGGCTTACTCAGAAAATTACATGTGTAAACAACAAACCAACTTCTGGACCTTGAAACCAAGACTTCAAAATCTCACCAAAACTAAGCCAAGGAGAATGCAAATGGTCACACATCATCTCTGATAGGTGCTCAACAATTCCCCAAAGTAATTTTGCATGATAATCAAGGGGTACAAAGTTATGAGCTCCCAAAGTGAACTACTTAGGCTTATTTTGCAGGGTACTTGTTAGTGCATTAGGAAAAAAATTACATGGGCCCTAAAAATTTAGCCAAATTTTAGAGGCCCCAACATGTACATTCTAAAAGTTGGATACACAATAAGAAAATGAAGATTATATTCTACAATGAGGAGTACATTCATTCTAAGAGTGCATGTAGACCATCCCTTACAAGTTATATTATGATGAGAAAGAATTATCTAAGAACTTCAGGGCACTAGTTTTCTTAGAAGAGCCCATGACTACTTTTTGCCAAATAAGCTCATGTTTTATCATAGTGCTTCCATGGCTATTATTTAGCTCACACTTTGCCTGCATTTGAGAATATCACCTATGGGGATTTCAAAGAATCAAGTATAATACTAGTAAAAGATGCTTTAATGTAAAAACAGGCCCAAAATAACTCTAAAAATAATAACAAGAAACGGAGCAAATAGAATATTAGAGAGAAATAGCTGAAAAGTAATTGTAACTCTAATGTATTCGATCCAGCAATATACAATCACCATTAAATTTCCAACACTTCTAATATTCTAGAGAATCCTCAAACTAGAATGTTCCTTTTCTTGGATAGCTTTTAGCTATTTCTAATTTCTAAAAAAATCTCTCTTTTAAACTCGAACAATTTCAAATTGTTTCTATTTTTGGAAAACTCTCTTTCTAAAAAAATCCTAAGACAATATTATCCTTTAACATTCAATACACTCTCACCAGGTGCTCACCCTAATCAATCAATCCCGCCGTTCAATGGCTCGTGTTCTCTACCCCAACCCCATCAGAATAAAATACAACAATAACTCAGTTTTGTCATTCAGCACTAGCTTTGTCTTCGCCATTGTTGCTCCATCTGAGGACATGCACGGAAATGGGTTAGCCTTCATTACGGCTCCCAATAAGTCCATCGTAGGTGCCACAGATTCTCAGTACCCTGGACTCACCACGCCTACAGCAAATGGTCTTGAATCCAACCATTTTTTGGCAGTCGAATTTGATACAGTTTATGACCCTAATCTTTCTGCAGTTTTGAAGGAAGAGGTGTATGTGGGGTTTTCTGCATCCATAGGGACTTACGCAATTGAAGATCAATGCATTCTTGGCTGAAGCTTCAGTACGGAAGGTGATGTGAATATAATATGGAAATAGTTTTAGAAAAGGAGACTGGGGATACCCATAAAAACAAAAAAGTTAAGATTTTAAAATTAGCTTTACGTTTTTATTAAGATAATTCTTTTAAGGTTTGATAATAGGGGTGAAGGGCTATTTTAATTTGCTATAATCATAGAATTTTAACTTCCATGTGCAAGTTATGTGGTTGGTTTTTCTTCTGTGTTAATCTATTCATCTGGGTCTGCACCTTTGACAGGTCAAGCACCAACTCTAGATCTATCAGGTCTCCCTTCATTCATCAAAAAAAAAAAAAAGATAACTAAAACCAGAGGCTTCACGGCGGGTGTGACTGTAGGATCTCTGGTTGTGTTCCTTGTAGCCATTTTCTTTGCATTACTTAAACTGAAAGAAATTAAAGACAGGGAGTTGATTGAAGAATGGGAGTTAGAGTTTTGGCCCCACATAATTCCCTACAAAAATCTCAAAGATGCCACACAAAACTTTCGAAAAGACCAGCTGGTGGGCTGCGGGGGTTTCGGACGGGTTTACAAGGGCGTTCTCTCCAGAGCCGTCCTTGAAGTTGCAGTGAAATGCATCACAAAGGACTCCACTGAAGGAATGAAGGAATTTATTGCAGAAATCTCTAACGTGGGTCGTCTCCTGCACATAAACCTTGTTGAATTGCTAGGCTGGTGCAGGAAAAACAAACAACTGTTTATTATTTATGACTACATGCCAAACGGAAGCCTAGATAAATGGATATTCCTAAATCCAGAGGCAAAAAGTGAAGTTCTGTCTTGGGCCCGAAGATACGCAATTCTGAAGGGCGTCGCTGCAGGGTTGTTATATCTTCACGAGCAATGGGAACGCAGAGTGGTTCACAGAGATGTGAAATCCAGCAATGTGTTGCTCGATTCAGAGCTTAATCCAAAACTTGGAGATTTTGGGCTTGCTCGTTTATACGATCGCGTGCAAAATCCACAGACAACGCGGGTCGTGGGGGCTGTTGGGTATATCGCTCCCGAAGTCACAAATACAGGGAAAGTTACTCCAAGCTCTGATGTTTTCAGTTTTCGCGTTGTTTAACTGGAAGTTGCATGTGGTTGGAGGCCCGTAGATTTGTCCAAGGAGAATGAACAGATAGTTTTAGCGTATGGGTGAAGGATTTATATCAAAATGGAGAAGTCTTGCACGCTGCCAATCCAAATCTTGATAGTGTTAATGATTTGGAAGTAATGGAAAGAGTGCTGAAATTGGGATTGCTTTGTTCTCATCCTCGACCAGAACAAAGGCTTGGCATTAGAACGGTACTGCAAATACTGGAAGGCCAAGCTCCATTTCCAGCTCAACAAATTCTTTGGATTTCTTACGATACGAGTCACAATGATTATGGTAGCGGTGTTGCTCATATTACGGATGAAGGAGTAACTGCTGATCAGTTGGGTTCTGTTCCTGTGTCCATGGAATCTGCAACCACTTCAACAAGCCATGGTTTTGAGAAAGATTCTGATTATGATACAGGTAGATGATTTATTAAGTCGCCTACGGCTCCTGCTTTTATGCTAATTTTAATGGATTTCTACTTGTGTGTTTGTGCTGTGGTTAGCAGCAATGCCTTGTTCTCTCGTTTCCCTGGTCTGCAGCCGTTGGATCTCTGTGCTCATCCTCTCTTAAGTATGTATATAAATATTCTTTTTCCCCTGTAAAGAAGAGTTTTAATTCAATTTGTTGAGGATAGTTTCTAAGATGGTGGTATGCGATAAACGTCATCATTCAAGGTTCAAATTTTCACAAACAGGTTCAGTTAGGGTAGTTAGGTTTGACAAGTAAAGTCATTTACCAAGTTCAAACTTTCAGAAACATGTTCAGGTCAAGCTTGTCATCTAAATGTTTTTGACAGAAGGATTACTGTAAACATGACAAATTACTAAATGTATAAGAGTTGATTAAGAGTTTTATTTTTTATTATATATGAATGAATTTTAATGTAATATTGAAGAAGATTATTATATATGAATGAATTTTAATGTAATATTGAAGAAGATTATTATACTATAACTTTTAATGTAGTTTATTTATTTGCTTTGATATATATTATTTTAACTATATAAGTTTATCAAAATTTCTTTTTATAAGAAATTACCACAATTAAAATGTCATTATATAATTATGTTTGATATGATAAAATACTTCTATATTTATAACTTTTAAATATATTAGGATAAAACATATTATAGACGGTTACATAGATAATAAATTACATCACATAAGTGGTATAATTCAAGTTTAAGTTGTGGGATGCAATCTTATCTTCAACAATTGAAACAAAGCAAGTCTTATCCCCCTCTCCCCCGCTCCCTCCCCTTCCGTTTTCTTCCTTAGTGGTGCCTTCCTTTTTTGATCCTCCTTCTTGGGTGGCTCTTCTTACCATTTATTTTTCCCTCTTCTTTCTTTGTGTTACCTCTTAGCCTTTATTTTATTTATTTCATTTTTTTTCCTTCTTTCATTTTATTGTTCCTTTTTGTTCTCCATTTATCTTCATAGGCTTATATTTACTTATATAGTTATTCTTGTTGCTTTTTAAATCTTCTTTGTCTTAGTCTTGTGTTCTTTAATTTTAATTTTTGGTCTCTCTTAGTTTTCTCTTGTTCGGCTTTTGGTTTCAAATTGTTTCTTTCTTTTGTCTTCCTTCTTTCGTATTTTATTCTTGGTTTTCTTTTGGTTCTTGATTCTATTATCTTTGCTTTTGATCTTTACCTTGTCTTTTTCTTTTTCATTTAATCTCTTGTAGGTTGAGCATTTATTTTTCATTAATTGTTGGTATTTTCCTTTTGTAACACCCCACCATGCAAACCCCAAAGGACAACTTAATATCTACAATTATAGAACATTTTTTTTAAAGTAAAACTAATATAAAATATACATTAACATTCAACACTTGTAGTGCAACTATACATACACATTATCTAGCTACGTCCTCTGGGGTACACATGACTACATTACTTAACATAATCACATTTCTATAATGATGATTAACAAATCACAAGTATTCATGTTTACATTCATGATATAGAATAAGTTACAATGTGCATACATTCATTTCATTTCATCAATGATAAACATCCAGAAGAGAACACATGATAAAATCAAGAAAATGTATACATTAAATTGATTATATGAGTATAAATCTTTCAATAATTACAATGGTACAACAATGCTTCCCAACATGAAATGGGAATGATACATCAATTATGTCAATATATACATTAAATGCTTGCATACACATAGGTTGACCTAAGCCTACTTAGGCATTTATTGTTGTATGACTCATTGACAAAGACTTGATATTTTCTAGATATTTACCTGATATTTTGTCTAGCTCTTGGATATTTCTCCTTTATAAGGAAACCCTTGACTGTTTAATAATAGGAGGTTGAATTTTTGCATTCTATCTCCACTGTGCTTCTCAAATATCTTTGTCTCCTAGTTCTTTCATGGTATCAGAGCTAGAAGAAAATAGTTTCAGGCCTTTAGATGAATGAATTTCAATGTATTTTGTTAGTTGACCAGCACATCTACTTACAACAAGAATGCAATAGAAGGATCCTGAAAAGTTGTGACTATTTGTCAAATCCTGATTTATGTGGTGTGATTTGCAACCTATTTGTGACCCGATTTCTATTGAAGACTTTTGATAATTTATAGAGAAAAATCAATGGGTTGTGAATTGCTCTCTGATGTACAACTCATGCAACTCACCCCATCTGGCTCGAATCAAGCTTCAAATCAGTGACACATTATTTCTTTGATTGCTCAGGTTGTTTTGATTTAACTGTGCTTTTGTTTGCGGGTAAGTGCACAAAGTTGAGTCCACGAAACGTGGAAGTTTTTTGCCTTAACCAAAAAATTGAAATTGGCATTGAGGTAACGGGATCCCGATTTTTAAAAGTCGGGATCCCATTACGGTTCGGGATCCTGAGCCTGAGATGAAATGGGATCCCGGTTTCTAAAGATCAGGATCCCATTTCCCATAGGATTCCAAACAAATGGAAACAGAACGGGATCCCAATTTATAAGAAATGGGATCCCGATTTATGAAACGGGATCCCGTTCCATTTACAACAGATGGGATCCTGATTATAGTACGGGATCCCATTTATTAATAAATGGGATCCTGATTATATACGGGATCCCGTTTTATAATCGGGATCCCATTTTTTAAAATTTGAATTTTATTTTGCATCATGGGTGGGTTTTTGCCAAGGTTTTTGGTTCAGGAAAAGCATTGGAAGTCTGAACCTAGGCCTTCAACCTGGTTTGACTTGCAAGTTGAAGGCCCTAACAATGTCAAAGAAAAATACCGACTTTGGACATATGGCTGATGACCTTTTTTGCAAAATTTTCCGATGAAATTAAAACCCATTTTAGATGAAACAATGCAGATTCTAAATATGTAATTTTTTTTGCAATTGAATTATTTTTTCGATTTTTCAATTAATTTCTAATAAAATTGGTCCATACACTTTAAATATCAGAGTTTTTTACTATTTTAATAAATTTTGATCAACATAACATTTTGACAAACGGATTGCACAAGAGAAAACTTCAGACAATTCTTTTCAATTTGAAAAAAAAAAATCAGAAAATGATAAGTTTAGGCCATCTAATGCATGTCGTACACGATGATTATTCAAAACGACAAATCTGCCTAATAAAAATTTAACCAAAAAAAAAAAAATCAATAAAAAATTACAAAAAAATATCAAGAGCAAGTTTCAGTGAGTCATAAAACTTTTCCCAAAAGGATTTAGAAAAATATGATAATTTAAGTCAAAATATGGATGTCGTACACGTGCAAGGTATGGTAAAAAAAATGACTTTTAAACAGTGGTTTTTAGAAATGCCTATTAAAAACTCATTTGTACAATCTGGGTATTGAAATAAATTACATATTTGGAAACTAGACTCCGAGCACTACATTTTATGATTAGTGACTTTTTTAAAGATTTCATCTCTAAGTGCTTCAAATTTTAAGGTCAAATGTGTCAAATGCTGAAAATCAGATAAAACACTTCCACTTTTTGGCCAAAAAGTGGACTCAACTTCTTGCACACTCTTGCTTGCCACAAAGATGAATCTTGGAGTTCCTAGGAGGCTAGGCCCCTATTCATCACCATGATTTGCACAAAGGCCATCCAATGTCCCTTTGTTGACTCCTATTGAAACACATCGGACCTCATTTCACAAAGCATGGAATTTCCATTGGATGCCTTCTTAGGAACCTCTTAGTGCCCAATCTCTTAGACCCCCCAATCTCCTCACACTTGACACAACCATCCCACCATTGTGACTTTGCAAAGAGGGGATTTTTTGGCTAAATGGAGGTTTGAACGCAATAGTAGGAAGTTGTGTGAGGTCGTGTGAGATTTCCAAGCCTCCTAGAGGAACGTTGAGGGGATCTCTAGGCTATCAAGTGCCTGCAAACATGACTTGAAGGTGATGCTTCCAACGAATAAATTGTCAGTTGCATTCATCACATAGTTACCACTTGCCAGGGTAGAAATTGCATGAGATAACAATTGCATTGGTTACTTTTGACTCAGTCAAGTAGGCCGATTCAAATCTGTCGAGGGGCATTTGACTGGTTGGAATTTGAAAGATGATGTGAATCATGCTCTTCAAATGGTGGGCTCCATTTCAAGTGGTGAGAGGGGTATGATTGACTATTCTTAAAGAATGACTCCAAGGAATCTTTATTGTTGTCTTCAAATCGCTACCCATAGCAACTCAAATTTGTGCCATTACTTGGAGAATACATTGACTACATTGGAGGATCTGTTGATGAATTCCCAATAGTGCAACTATTATGTCCTTCTACCTAAAGATATCTCCCATTAGAAGGCTTTTTTGGCGATAGAAATAGTGAAGGTACAATTTTTTGATCCTCTAACCATTGTGGAGGCAATGTTTAAGAGGCTGCATTGGAGTTTGTCTCAGGTGCATTTTGGAGGTCTTGAGTACCTCTTTTTCATTACCATGACTCTTTTTATCCCGTCTTATTTTTCTTATCTTTATTTTTTTGTTTCCTTTGATAGATTTCTTTTAACACAATTTATGCAAACCTAATCAATTATCACTACAAACATTAAATTTTTTATCAATTGTGATCAAACATTAAAATTCATAAGGGGGGGAATTATTAGAGATTCATGCTTTAACTTGTAAAGTGCCAAAACTGGGAGGCTAATCTAGTCTAGAAGGGTTCTTAATCTATTGATTTTCTATTGTCTTAAGGAATTAACCTATTCGTAATCATGGGATATGAAATCCATTCTTCTATAATCAACCTAAAACTAGAAAAATATAAGTCTTGGTGTGAAGGACTCCTAAAACATCTCAGGTTCCATAATCTCATGCCATATCTATATGGACTTATCCCTGAACTAGGTAAACAAACTCAGAAGGATAAATGGTTTAATATTTGTGACCATATTCGTGGATTAATTGGTTTACATATTCTAGATGACTCTTTGTATGTCCTCATGGATATTGAATGTCCACATGCATTATGGATCAAAATTTGGGAAATATATGGAGACTCACATCCCACATCATGATTTAGATATAGAGCGTCCAGTTTACATAGAGGAAATCATCATTCCTCCACCTCCTCATGTTGCTTCATCAAATTTTAGAGTCATTTCTTCAAGTGCTTCCAACACTTCTTTGCAACAGGATATTTGTCCTCCTAGCATTGATGATTGGGATTTATATCTACTAGACATTTCATGTATTTTCGTCGAGTACCACATTGCTGACATGGAAGCACACATTGAGGACATCAATCTTCTTTTTGATGAAAACTTCAATAATGTTGCATCGGCCTTGTCTTCTTCTGATATGATTTCTCTTCCTTCACCTACATTGGCTTCTATAGTGATAGTATTAGATTCTTATGGTTCAAGTTATCCCCATACATCTATGGTTCTTGCGGTCCATATTATATAATCTTTTCTGATACTTGATTCATTCCATCAGTATTCGTCACATGTTAGCATTGGCTTGGAGATTCTTGGGCAACATTCGAAGACATCATGGGAACCATCATCATCATTCTTGGATGAACTTCAACTCTATTCAAGATCATACATACATCTTCTCAAATGGGAAGATATCCTGCATCTTCAGTTGGTTTCATTTCTTCCCAAGGGAAGGAACATTGTGACATGTTCTTGGATCTACGTCTACGTCCTTTGTCAACTATCGAACCTTAATGTAGAAGCACATGTATTATGGGGGGGTCACATAGACCTTCTATTATTTTCTCTCTTATGGAGGAAATCATATATTGTACTTAGTGAAAGAATTAGTACTTCTTCATGTGTATAATTTTCATGCATCTTTTCTCTCTTTTGGGGGTTAGTTTTTTCCCACAGGGTTTTCTACTTTTATCCATTTCATGAGAGATTACTTTGTACATGGGTACCTCACCAGGCTAGTAGCCTAGACCCACTTTATCCATGCCCATCTAAGTTATGCTTAAGGGGGGTGTCAGTGTATACATTAAATGCTTGCATACACATAGGTTGACCTAAGCCTACTTAGGCATTTATTGTTGTATGACTCATTGACATAGACTAGATATTTACATAATATTTTTCCCTCCTGATATTTTCCTAATATTTTCTCTAGATCTTGGATATTTCTCCTTTATAAGGAGACCCTTGACTATCTAATAATAAGAGGTTGAGTTTTTGCATTCTATCTCCACTATGCTTCTTTAATATCTCTGTCTTCTGGTTCTTTCAAATTACATAGAGTAATACAACTAAAATAAACAAGGTACATATCATTAATACTATCTCCAAAACTATTGAAGCTCTAGAATCACTCCAATGGTACAACTTTGTGCTTCATGAACTCTGAATAGGAACCAAATTGGGTGCATAGAATGTTCCACCTGACCATGTGAACCCTGAGGCCTACCCCTATGCTAGGAGATGACAAGAAGGACCCACAACATAATACAATCAAACAGAAAGGCTAACAAGACTCCACAAACAAAATGCAACAACAATCATAAAGGGAAACTGCTTCTAGAGGCACATAGAAAGGAAAAGGAACAATGACAATACTATAGGAAGAGTGTCATCACATGAACCTAGCATGGGTTATCTTGGTTGCCTCTCACTAGGCGTCAGCCCCATAGGGTGACACATGCGGGTCTACTAACCTTTCATGAGGAAAAAGTAGTGATATTGCCAACCAGGCCTTCTCAACCCATCCTTAGCCTATGAAAGAACTATAGGTATGTGCAAGAAATCTTGCTTATCTTATTTAATGTGAACATACCCAAACCCACTAGTTCATTTACTAGGTTATCACTTATTAAGAAAACTCTTCCATGGGTTATCTAGGTTTCCCCTTTGTGTGCCAGCCCTCATGAAGAGACACTCCCCCTAGTAGCATCAAAACAAACCACATGACATGAAGGGGTGTATGAAATTGCACAAAGCACCAAAAATTATAAAACCATAACCATACGTGAGGAATAGACCTTCCTGCAGAAGACAACACCAAAATAAAGGAATGGTGCAAGGTAACAACCCACATGAGCTCAAAATCAGAAGTGAGACCAAATGATTCACAAAGAACCAACCATGGAAATATAACATAAAGCAAGTTTCCCCATTGCCTCTGGAAGCCTAAAAGCCAACTACCCATAAATTCCAATTGAGAGTAACTCAAATTATACGGGTTCCCAATAATCTTAAAACATACTACAAGAAAGTCATCACATAAAGTCCCTTAAATCAAATATTAACATAAAGGAGAGACCCACATAGGGGAACCATAAAACAAAATCAATCTTTTAATCCTCTAACCCATTCAAGGCAATAAATTTAAAGGAACAATATAAATCATCGCAACATTTTATTTACATGTCCATTGTAAAATATTTTAAATAGTTAAATACACTATATAAACAAATTCTATATCTATTTTAATACACATTTTACTCAAACCAATAGATCTGTAACGCCCCGCCCTGTGAACCCCAAAGGAAAAATAAACAATAATCACAACACAATTTTTTTTTAAAAGTAAACATAACATACATGTAATACACATTAAGTCATGACATGAATTTAATTTAAGTAGATTCATTAGCACATACATCCCTTGGGGTACACGAGGAGTCATTACAAGACTTAGATCCACAAAATGACAATAAAGAATAAAAGCCAAAGATATAATCCATAACAAAATTAACAAATATAACACATACATGATAATCATTGATAACAAACCATTTGAGTAAGTACAACATATACATAATTAACTTAACACAATGAATAACAATTGCCATGACCAATATCCACACCAAGTTTAACATTACATTACAGTACAATCCTCAAGAGGTACAATGATACAAGAGTGTTTCCAATATGCACGGAAACCATACAACAAGAATTATGATACAAATGAATAGATAAAAACTGGCTCCATAACGGATACAACTCTGGAGTCATTGCAACAGCACCAATCCGCAACTCTCGATCCTCGACTGGGGACCCAATGGGGTGCTTAGCACGTTCCACCTGACCATGTGAGTCCGAAGACCCACCCCTCATGCTAAAAGGGCTGACAAGAAAGAGTCCTCCACCAAGAACATTCAAACAGGGAACCACAAGACTCAACATCATACAAAAGTATCATAAAACTCAAGAATTACAAAGACATAATCCACAACATCGAAGAGTCATTAAAATAACTTAAAATCATAAATCTCATCACATAAATCAAAACAATGACCAGTAACAAGTAACCAAAGGATGATCATGAAACACTTCCAAATCAACTAAATTATTAAACATAATACAATTCTAAATTGCAAAACAGCACAATAACATCATATCACAGTACGATAAGAGTACAAGGTCATAAGTCAAATATCAATGAGATCATACAAGACCACAAAGTACACCAAAGATGTATCAAGGCAATAATCACAAATCAATATAAATCCATAAATCAATAATCTAAACCAACTCCCACAACCTACTTCCAGAGGAACACAATAAAGTAAAACACATGGGCAACTAGGGGAGAGTGTCATCGCATAGTCCTACATGGGATGTCATGTGCTCTTCCTCCCAACTGGAGGCGCCGGTCCCATCTATGGCTGTCCTGCGCTCTTCCTCCCAACTGGAGGCGCCAGTCCATAGGGTGACTCATGCGGAGCCGTAATCCTCTCGTGAAGATGAGGTCACGACCTTGCCAACCACGGCTTTCTCAGCCTTCCATTAGTCTGTGAAAGCACTAATGAAGACGAGGCATCCATTTTTAAAATCTTGCAATGATATTACTACCCAACCCTCCTAAGTTAATTATTAGGTTTTCACTTGATTACTAACTCACTCATGGGTTATCCTGTGCCCTTCCCCTTAAGCAGGGCACCAGCCCCAACGAGGAGCCACTCTCCCTAGAGACCCAACAACATAAAAATCAAGAAACCAAGGGTTGTACCATCATAATAAGAACATTAGACCACAATAGAGAAACATGCGAGGCATTACCCATCTCGCTATAAATACATAATCAAAGTCTCAACAATTCCCGTACAACCCTTTTCAAAATCATGAAACCAAAACACTTGCCACATCAAGGGCACATAAAGAGGGAGAAAATCAAAATTCAATTATCTCAAGCCTCTGGAAGCCAAAAGAATGAAAATCCACAAACAAGGGTAAAATGAAACAACACAAGTTTTTCCCCAATAATTCCAACACAAGGATAAAAATTCTCTCAAATATGAGATTAACTCTGAAAAGCCACACAAAGAAAGTTTCATCAAAATCCATCTACAAATGAATCAAATCTAAAACACAAATACGATCCATATATCCACAATTGTGTCATCTCAAAAGGAACCATAGAAGAAAATTAACCTATAATTCAACAAAAATCACTTAATGAAACCAAAAACCACCAATTAGGTATTCCACGGGAGACCTCAATTTTCTCCTCACAAGAACCCCCTTATAGTGGTATGCAAATCACCTTCATAAAATTAGCAACATAGCAATGACAACAATTGTCTATTCGCATTTCCAAATAAAAGAAACCAACCTACTTAATGACCAAAACAATTACCATCTCAAGATTCTAAATAAGTATCCATATAAGGACAACATTTATTAGAGACTCGGGTCGTCATAAAGTTATCCCCTCTAAACAATAACCCCTTGATGTAATCACAAGATTAAATAACCAACAAAATGCAACTTATGTCCCAACCACAAATACTTTTTCAAGACTACTATTTTAATATAACAACTATCAAGTGTAGACTCCTTAATAAAGTATTGGACTAATATAATAAAAACATTCACAGGTAAATTTAACCACTAATAATAAAAGAAAAATTCTATTTATCTTATCCAAAATAAACTCATTTAATTGAAAAGAGCCTAAAGCTATCCAAATCTATATTTATACATGAAAATTTCTCCTTTAATTTAAGCATTATTTCAACGTTCTTCTCACTTATTTTAACATATCCACTTAATTTAATTAAGAGAGTATTTACAACAAATAACTATATTTAAAATAACTATATCATTTATAAGATAACCATCTCTATCAATTGTTTACTACGAATCCTAATTATAACTTTAAAATGTAATATTAAGATGACAATTCTATAAATTACAATTTTATTATAATACTAAAGTGACGATACTAATGAATTATTTCACATAGTAGTTTTGATAAATAATTATCATTCACAAACTCATTAGTTAACAAAAGGGGAATTAAAACCGTTTAACATTTTATCAGTATCATTTAAATTAATTAACCTATGAACCTGGTATTTATCCTTACTTAAAAATAACTTTATCATTAAACCTTCAAGTAAAAGAAACTATGTAAATGTAAAATCACTTATCTCCTTTAACGAACCCTAAATCTTAATTAACCATATAAATCAATTTACTTTAACTAAATACACAGTTCATTTATGTACAACAAAATTAAATACCAATTTTAATAATGTTTATTCCGTTAAAATCCTTTATGAAATAATATTTTATTAAATAACCTATCGAAATAAACATTTTACACTTTAATTATTTACCCAATTCATTTTTCTAAAGCAAATTAAATACTTTATTTACTAACCAACTATCTAATTAAAATTCTTTATAACATTTTCCCAATCTCCAATTTCGAGCCACCCCTATTATCTTAGCTGGGTGGATAATAATAGATTATTATGCAAACAATGATATATATCAAGATGTCAAGATATAATGAAAAGATATTCAAAGGTTAACCATTCTCTAATCTACGTTTATGTTTATATTCTTGATGTTGTCACTAAACTAAGTGAATATAGCCGCAACAGAGACAGGTTGATAAAACAATTAGAGAGACCATTTAAACCTTTAAACTTCCTATTATGTTCAGATCTGACGCTGTGACAGGTTCCAAAATGAATCAGAGGGTCTATTTAAATCCATAAACTTCCTATGATGCTCAAGTACGCGGCTGAGATAGTTGGAGAAATGAAAATAGAGAAATTATTAAATTTTACTACCACTATGCAAGTCTAAGAGTTGCAGCTGTAACGGGTTGCCAAGGTATCAGGGAGATTATATAAATTTAGATTACCAGACTATGTGAAGGAGCTCATCTAAACATTGTATCCAATAACAGCAATTTCTCTCAGCTTTGACTGAACGGAGGTAATTGGCAAAGGCTTGAAACATTGTGGAGACCAAGAGAATTAAATAATCTACTCATTGGTCCTCAATTTCTTCACTTGAACAATCTGATCATGGACGACATCAGAGAAGACACACAAACCAAGCTTCCTCCAAGTTTGAGATGGTTACGATTGTAAAAAATGTGAGAAGACATTTTCCTTCAGTCTTGAGGATAACCTTTGGGATTTGATAATAAAATCAGAGAGTTTACTTAAATCTATACACCCTACCATGTTCGAATGCGTTGTTGTGACAGGTTAACAATGAAACCAAAGAGATTATTAAATTGACTACACCTTTGCAAGAAGAAAAGTTGTAGCTGTGAAAGGTGATCAAAAATTTCTGAGAGACTGTTAAATTCTATACAATTTTTCAACTCTAGATGCCGTAACAAGGACAGGTTGCCAAGTATATTAGAAAGTGAATACAGGAATTTGGAATTATCACCATCTACTTGCATTATTATTTATTTTATTTTCAAGTGTTGCAACTGTGATAGATTGTCTGAAGAAACGAGCAAATTATTTAAATCTTTAAACTTCCTATCAGAGGAATTATTTAAATCTTTAAAGTTCCTATAAAATTCAAGTGCATGGGAGAGAGAATTGAAAAGAAGGATAAGGTTCAGGCAGGAAAGATGACAACTGATTTTAACTAGAACATAGCATAAAGCTTAAGGTATTCACACCTTCATATTTCTCCTTTCGCAATTCCATTCAAGCCTAAATCTACGCTTGGTTGCTCATGAGGTTCCAATCTTCTTTGTGCAAGCCTTTCCAGTGCAGGATTCCCCCCACCAAGATGCCTCTTCCCTTCTAATTTTATGAGTTTCAATGATTGATAACTCTACCTGGAAGATGATGACACAAAGGAAGATAAAGCATATGCCATCTTTTTCCAGCTTCCCTTGCCTTTTACTCTTCCTAAAATGATGCTTTATTATTATTTATTTATTTAGCAATAAATGATTCTTTTCTTTGCTTTAATCCTTATTCAAACTTGAGTAAAATTTTAATATTTAATCCTCTCTAATATTTTCTCACTTTTTAAATTTATTAATTGAATTTAATCATTAAATGATAATTATCTTTGAACAACTAATACTTTATTAATTATTATCGAATATCATTAAAAGAATATATATATATATATATTTTATTTTTTTACAAAACAATTTGTTTATTTATTTATTAACAACTCTTTACTTAATATTTTATAAAACTAATTTATTTAATTTTTATCTTAATTTCTAGTTTTATTTACCCAATGCTATTTTAATTAATTGAATACACAATTCCATCAAATATTATGTTAACTACATAAACTAATCACGCACAAAACAACAATAATGCAATTAAACACTTACACAAAATCCAGAAAGGTCACAGCGGAGGGGCACTACATCCTCCCCCCCTAAGCTACGACTTACTCCTGGAAGTCGATCTCAAGCATAAACAAGGTACACCACAATATCAATGATCATAAGCACATCACACCAGAAGTTAAATCATCAATTAAATGTCACGAGGCAAGCAACGAAAATTAAACAAACCAAAAATAAGGAAATGATACCAAAACGAAAGTGTTGACGGGGTTGCAACCAGACTGATTTTCCAAACATAAGGACTAGTGATGAACTAGGTTGGGGAAACTTTATTGTCAGTTCCTATGTTCAACATCAAACCCATTGGGTGTATATAATGCTCCCCCTGTCCTGATAATGTAGGTGGAATCGAGACTTAGTCCCTGCAATCCTGCATGCAAACAAACGTTGTGCACAATACATATATATCACAAATACATCGTGAGAGGAAATCCCAGCATAGTAGGGCACTCGCGAGCGAGTGATACCACACTGTCCATCCCACTAAACCACACATAATAGTCAAAACAATTCTAGTAACTCGTAAACAGTTTGCTTCTTATTAGTTAGAAAATATTCATATAAGGATACTAACCATTTGTCTACTATATCAAAATGAATTACTACTTGAATTATAAGTACCTATACCTACATATTACAATTGCATTACCTTCATCACCCCATTTCTGAAGCCAACTTCCTGTAAATCAAAAGCTACCATAGAACATTGCAAATTAGTACCAATAATTCAAGTTGCATCTTATCCTCAAGATACTATATTTTACTAAAAATCATAGAATAATTCTCCACAAAACCTCCCTTCTATGTCAGAACTCATCATTTTAACACAAAGAATTCCACTTTAAACATTATACAATAACAAATCTCACATCAATTTCAATAAAAAGGGTAAAATTTTACACCTTCACAGATTCAAGAAAACATAATTCATCACTCAAGGACAACAAAATCGCAAATTCCACACACACTTGACATATTCACACACATAAAACACATCATCAAGAAACACATCACACTAAAACTCAAGGGTCCATAGAGCATCCCTGACAGGAAGGATATCAGTGCATTGCGCACTACACCGAGGGTGCTATCCTTTCCCATCAATTTCCTGCAACATAGACCCGACACCATCTAATGGAAGAAATTCAAGTTCACAACAATGAAAAAAGAAAAGTGAAACTCAAGACTCATGGGTCTAAGCGCAAGGTTACATAGTGAGCACACGTAGTGCCCAGTGTATGAACCTAGGCTCTGATACCATGTTGTAATGCCCAGCCGTGTGAACCCCAAAGGACAAATAAACAATAATCACAACATAATTTTTTTAAAAAGTAAACATAACATACATGTAATACACATTAAGTCATGACATGAATTTAATTTAAGTAGATTCATTAGCACATACATCCCTTGGGGTACACGAGGAGTCATTACGAGACTTAGATCCACACAACGACAATAAAGAATAAAATCCAAAGATATAATCCATAACAAAATTAACAAATATAACACATACATGATAATCATTGATAACAAACCATTTGAGTAAGTACAACATATACATAATTAACTTAACACAATGAATAAAAATTGCCATGACCAATATCCACACCGAGTTTAACATTACATTACAGTACAATCCTCAAGAGGTACAATGATACAAGAGTGTTTCCAATATGCACGAAAACCATACAACAAGAATTATGATACAAATGAATAGATGAAAACTGGCAACATGACGGATACAAATCTGGAGTCATTGCAACAACACCAATCCGCACCTCTCAATCCTCCACTAGGGACCCAATGGGGTGCTTAGCACGTTCCACCCGACCATGTGAGTCCGAAGACCCACCCCCCATGCTAAAGGGGCTGACAAGAAAGAGTCCTCAACCAAGAACATTCAAACAGGGAACCACAAGACTCAACATCATACAAAAGTATCATAAAACTCAAGAATTACAAAGACATAATCCACAACATCGAAGAGTCATTAAAATAACTTAAAATCATAAATCTCATCACATAAATCAAAACAATGACCAGTAACAAGTAACCAAAGGATGATCATGAAACACTTCCAAATCAACTAAATTATTAAACATAATACAATTCCAAATTGTAAAACAGCACAATAACATCATATCACAGTACCATAAGAGTACAAGGTCATAAGTAAAATATCAATGAGATCATACAAGACCACAAAGTACACCAAAGATGTATCAAGGCAATAATCACAAATCAATATAAATCCATAAATCAATAATCTAAACCAACTCCCACAACCTACTTCCAGAGGAACACAATAAAGTAAAACACATGGGCAACTAGGGGAGAGTGTCATCACATAGTCCTACATGGGTTGTCCTATGCTCTTCCTCCCAACTAGAGGCGCTGGTCCCATCTATGGCTGTCCTGAGCTCTTCCTCCCAACTGGAGGCGCCGGTCCATAGGGTGACTCATGCGGAGCTGTAATCCTCTCGTGAAGACGAGGTCATGACCTTGCCAACCATGGCCTTCTCAGCCTTCCATTAGTCTGCGAAAGCACTAATGAAGACGAGGCATCCATTTTTAAAATCTTGCAATGATATTACTACCCAACCCTCCTAAGTTAATTATTAGGTTTTCACTTGATTACTAACTCACTTATGGGTTATCCTGTGCCCTTCCCCTTAAGCGGGGCGCTGGCCCCCATGAGGAGCCACTCTCCCTAGAGACCCAACAACATAAAAATCAAGAAACCAAGGGTTTTACCATCATAATAAGAACATTAGACCACAATAGAGAAACATGCGAGGCATTACCCATCTCGCTATAAATACATAATCAAAGTCTCAACAATTCCTGTACAACCCTTTTCAAAATCATGAAACCAAAACACTTGCCACATCAAGGGCACATAAAGAGGGATAACATCAAAAGTCAATCATCTCAAGCCTCTGGAAGCCAAAAGAATGAAAATCCACAAACAAGGGTAAAATGAAACAACACAAGTTTTTCCCCAATAATTCCAACACAAGGATAAAAATTCTCTCAAATATGAGATTAACTCTGAAAAGCCACACAAAGAAAGTTTCATCAAAATCCATCTACAAATCAATCAACTCTAAAACACAAATACGATCCATATATCCACAATGGTGTCATCTCAAAAAGAACCATAGAAGAAAATTTACCAGTAATTCAACAAAAATCACTTAATAAAACCAAAAACCACCAATTAGGTATTCCACGGGAGACCTCAATTTTCTCCTCACAAGAACCCCCTTATAGTGGTATGAAAATCACCTTCATAAAATTAGCAACATAGCAATGACAACAATTATCTATTCGCATTTCCAAATAAAAGAAACCAACCTACTTAATGACCAAAACAATTACCATCTCAAGATTCTAAATAAGTATCCATATAAGGACAACATTTATTAGAGACTCAGGTCGTCATAAAGTTATCCCCTCTAAAAAATAACCCCTTGATGTAATCACAAGATTAATTAACCAACAAAATGAAACTTATGTCCCAACCACAAATACTTTTTCAAGACTACTATTTTAATATAACAACTATCAAGTGTAGACTCCCTAATAAAGTATTGGACTAATATAATACAAACATTCACGGGTAAATTTAACCACTAATAATAAAAGAAACATTCTATTTATCTTATCCAAAATAAACTCATTTAATTGAAAAGAGCCTAAAGCTATCCAAATCTATATTTATACATGAAAATTTCTCCTTTAATTTAAGCATTATTTCAACGTTCTTCTCACTTATTTTAACATATCCACTTAATTTAATTAAGAGAGTATTTACAACAAATAACTATATTTAAAATAACTATATCATTTATAAGATAACCATCTCTATCGATTGTTTACTACGAATCCTAATTATAACTTTAAAATGTAATACTAAGATGACAATTCTATAAATTACAATTTTATTATAATACTAAAGTGACGATACTAATGAATTATTTCACATAGTAGTTTTGATAAATAATTATCATTCACAGACTCATTAGTTAACAAAAGGGGAATTAAAACCGTTTAACATTCTATTAGTATCATTTAAATTAATTAACCTATGAACCTGGTATTTATCCTTACTTAAAAATAACTTTATCATTAAACCTTCAAGTAAAAGAAACTATGTAAATGTAAAATCACTTATCTCCTTTAACGAACCCTAAATCTTAATTAACCATATAAATCAATTTACTTTAACTAAATACACAGTTCATTTATCTACAATAAAATTAAATACAGATTTTAATAATGTTTATTCCGTTAAAATCCTTTATGAAATAATATTTTATTAAATAACCTATCGAAATAACCATTTTTCACTTTAATTATTTACCCAATTCATTTTTCTAAAGCAAATTAAATACTTTATTTACTAACCAACTATCTAATTAAAATTCTTTATAACATTTTCCCAATCTCCAATTTCGAGCCACCCCTATTATCTTAGCTGGGTAGATAATAATATATTATTATGCAGACAATGATATATATCAAAACGTCAAGATATGATGAAAAGATATCCAAAGGTTAACCATTCTCTAATCTACGTTTATGTTTATATTCTTGATGTTGTCACTAAACTAAGTGAATATAGCCGCAACAGAGACAGGTTGATAAAACAATTAGAGAGACCATTTAAACCTTTAAACTTCCTATTATGTTCAGATCCAATGCTATGATAGGTTCAAAAAAGAACCAGACGGTCTATTTAAATCCATAAACTTCCTATGATGCTCATGTACGTGGCTGAGACAGTTGGAGAAATGAAAATAGAGAAATTATTAAATTTTACTACCCCTATGCAAGTCTAAGAGTTGCAGCTGTAACAGGTTGCCAAGGTATCAGGGAGATTATATAAACTTAGATTACCAAACTATGTGAAGGAGCTCATCTAAACACTGTATCCAATAACAAAAATTTCTCTCAACTTCGACTGAATGGAGGTAATTGGAAAAGGCTTGAAACATTGTGTGGACCAAGAGAATTAAATAATCTACTCATTGGTCCTCAATTTCTTCACTTGAACAATCTGCTCATGGACGACATCAGAGAAGACACACGAACCAAGCTTCCTCCAAGTTTGAGATGGTTACGGTTGCAAAAAACATGAGAAGACATTTTCCTTCAATCTTGAGGATAACCTCTGGGATTGTATAATAAAATCAGAGAGTATACTTAAATCTATACACCCTACCGTGTTTGAGTGTGTTGCTGTGACAGGTTAACAATGAAAACAAAGAGATTATTAAATTGACTACACCTTTGCAAGACGAAAAGTTGCAGCTGTGAAAGGTGATCAAAGATTTCTGAGAGACTGTTAAATTCTATACAATGTTTCAACTCTAGATTTCATAACAAGGACAGGTTGCCAAGTATATTAGAAAGTGAATACAGGAATTTGGAATTATCGCCATCTACTTGCATTATTATTTATTTTATTTTCAAGTGTTGCAAGTGCGATAGATTGTCAGAAGAAACGAGCAGATTATTTAAATCTTTAAACTTCCTATTAGAGGAATTATTTAAATCTTTAAAGTTCCTATAAACTTAAAGTGCGTGGGAGAGAGAACTGAAAAGAAGGATAAGGTTCAGGCAGGAAAGATGACAACTGATTTTAACCAGAACATAGCATAAAGCTTAAGGTATTCACACCTTCATATTTCTCCTTTCGCAATTCCATTCAAGCCTGAATCTATGCTTAGCTGCTCATGAGGTTCCAATCTTCTTTGTGCAAGCCTTTCCCGTGCAAGATTCCCCCCCCCCCAAGATGCCTCTTCCCTTCTAATTTTATGAAATTCAATGATTGATAACTCTACCTGGAAGATGATGAGACAAAGGAAGATAAAGCATATGCCATCTTTTTCCAGCTTCCCTTGCCTTTTACTCTTCCCAAAATGATGCTTTATTATTATTTATTTATTTAGCAATAAACAGTTCTTTTCTTTGCTTTAATCCTTATTCAAACTTGAGTAAAATTTTAATATTTAATCCTCTCTAATATTTTCTCACTTTTTAAATTTATTAATTGAATTTAATCATTAAATGATAATTATCTTTGAACAACTAATACTTTATTAATTATTATCGAATATCATTAAAAGAATATATATGTATATATATATATATATATTACAAAACAATTTGTTTATTTATTTATTAACAACGCTTTACTTAATATTTTATAAAACTAATTTATTTAATTTTCATCTTAATTTCTAGTTTTATTTACCCAATGCTATTTTAATTAATTGAGTACACAATTCCATCAAATATTATGTTAATTGCATAAACTAATCACGCACAAAACAACAATAACGCAATTAAACACTTACACAAAATCCGAAAAGGTCACCGCGGAGGGGCACTACAAGATCTTTAATAATAATCATAATACATGCACATATACATATATGTCATTTTAAATGACATATATATATATAGATATATATAAATATATTTAATTTAAAAGAACTACTATTAATAATAATATTGAATATATTTCACTAACAGTCGATTTGTTGTTTTAAATAGCTTATATAACTTATAAACCAAACATCATATATAAGAAACCAAACACATATGAATATATATATACATAAACTCTAGTTAAAATTTAAAGCAACTCAGTTGTCATGCAATGCATTGGGTGCCATATGAAACTCTTTCTATCAACCAATCTTAAATCAGAAGCAATATTCATTAACTCCTAAACCAAGGGTGAACACTTTATCATATGTTGTATGCCACAGACTATGCATAGAGCTGAATTATATCCTTTTGAACAGGTTGAACCAAAATATAATAAATATGCAAGCATGTCAATGTTGATTAGCATGCAATTAGTAGCACACATCTAAAGGAATACAACTACCAAAATCTAAGTTGAACAACATGGATCAAATCATTCACAATTTAAGGTAGATCAAATATGTATCTAAAAGTATGAAATGGAAAATGTTATGCAACTTCTAAGAAAAGGAGCAAAGATATATCTTCGAATCAAATTGATTCTCCATTGCAAACTCATTGAATATGACAAATAAAGCAGCATATGAAGCATAGGATCTTAGGCAACAATAGGGAAATAACTAAAATCAGGTTTCTTAGCTGTAGCATAAATGTTAAAGCATGTACATACCAACCCTCATGCAAATACCATGTAAATAGCAAGGATATAGTAAATACTTCAACAACGACTTCTAGATAACAATTCATTGATTTGAAGTCAAATAGCGATTTGCTGAGATAAATCAAAAGGCTATAAGGGTTGGGGTATCAAATATATCAAGGTAGCTTATAAATCATACAACATTAGGCAACACACAAAAGATAACTAAAATCAAAATTTCAACAATGATAAGGCTATGGTAGAACAAAGATGAAAGCCATAAAAACTATATATATATATATATATATAATCAATTGCTTAAATGGATCAAGGTTTGCAAATGATCTACAAAGAAAACAGTATACACATAAGATGATTTACTGGGAAACTATGAAGTTTCTTTAATAAATTATTTTCCTGTACCAATCATTTCTATTCAAAATCAAATGGAGAATGATAAATAAAAATGCAACACCAACCTGGAATACAACACTTTGAGGATGGAGAAGGTGTGTTGAATGAAACTCTCTCACAACCACCAATTCGTTCTCTAGAAAACAATTTCCAAACTACTCAAAGTTGTATTATTTTTACTTCACAAAGAGAAGAATTGTTGAGAAGAATTGTTGAGCACAATTACTTGTTAAAATTTAAAATAACATTCTCCCCTCCAAAACTCTCCAAAAAAATTAGCAATATAAAAAAAACCAAAATAAAAGATAAGTTTTTGAATACAAAAATCAATGAAATAGACAAGCTTCCAATTCGAAACTCAGTTTGGAGTTGTGCATGTGCATGCACTCCTCTTTTTCTATCTTTAATTTTCTTTCACAATCATTTTTAAATTTTTATCTCTTTTATCTAATTTAAAATTATATTACTTTTCCATATAATTAATTAAAATCTAATAATAATAATATTTTTCTTTATTTATTATTATATTTTTTCTATCATTAAAACATTTAACCACATTATTTAATTTAATAATTAATAGCCAATATCCACATGATGCCTTTTCATAAGCACAATTCATTTAGTTATTATTTTAATTCCCAATTACTTTAAGTTACCTTATTATCAATTTTATTTTAATTAAATTGATTAATTAAGGTTAGTCATAATATTAACTTTATTGCATAATTCAAAATCAAATTAAACAATATAATCCCAAAATCAACATGACATCACAAATTGACCAAATGACAAAAGACATCAAGCAAGACAATTGACAAGGATTAAAAACTAGACAAACGGGTTACCATTTAGGTACTAATCCTTATCAAGGATGATGGCAAGGGCTAGGGACCTTTTTTCAACTCTTTTTTTCCACAACATTCCCAGTGGGATTTATAAGGCATGCTCAAACTTGATAGTACAAATGTACTCGATGCCTAGTACCTACAACCTACATAAAACACACTGTCTAGCAACATGTATATATATATGTAATAACAAGCACACTGTGAGAGGAAGTTGTAGCATAGCAGGGCACTCGCAAATGAGTGATGTTACATCATTCCCCTCACCAAGACCTCAAACGGTAACCACATCATCAAAAAACACTAATTACATCATAATCAACATCATATAGCAATCACTAATCAAATGCATAACAAGCATAGTAATAAGTCCACATGATAAACATAACCAATTTTTAATCCACAACTAACTCCATATAACATCATAACATAAACATCAGTAAAAAATGTCATGATCAACAAAGCCAAATAAACTATCATCCAACCAAATCAAAATGGTGAAACCAACACCAACAAGGTTTCAAGGTCCATAACATAACATAAAGAGTACTAGTGCAGTGAAAGCGACACGAGAGGCACTACACTTTTCATGTCTTTTCTTTTCCTTCTTTGCTTGCTTCCTTCTTATTAATTTTTTATTTATTTTTTTGTTATTAATTTCTTTATTTTTATGCTTTTATTTCTTATTTTTCTCTTCTATGTTCTTTTTATCTTTGATAAAGAATAATAATTTACATATAATTATTTACTTTTTGGTTTGTTTTTCTTCTTGATTATTTTTTTAGTGTTTTTTTTCCTTTTTATTTTTGTATTTTTCTTTAATTTTGTAGATTTTTGTAGTGTTATTCTTCTATATACACACACACATATATATATATATATATATATATATATATATATATATATATATATATAGTATTTGCTTAATTCTTCTTTGTTGCCTTCTAAAGGATTTTAATACATTTTATGTTTAGTTTGTAATGTTTATATATATTTATATATAGTTTTTGCTTGTGCTTTCTTAAGAATTATATTTCATATAATTCTTAATTTTTTGTTTTGGTTTTTCTTTTCTAGGTTTAGAATTCAATGTATTTCTGTCTTGTAAATTTTTGTGTATATTTTTTGTGTGTTTTTATATATAGTTCTTTATTTAGTCACTTATGTTAATATCTTTATCTTCTTCTATATAGGATTTATATTTTTTCTAATATTTATGTATGGGTGCATATTTATGTTGTTTTTTTTTCTTTTTCGGATTTTCTTATTTTTGTTTTGCTAATTTCTTGCTAATCTTGTGTTCTCTCTTTTTTTGCATCCTTAGTATATTTTTCTTTATTTTTTATTGTCTCTTCTTTTTTGTTGTTCCTTTCTTTCCGTTTTTGGATTTGTTCTTTCTCTTTATTGTTTTCCATATTCATAGCATTATTCATAATTATGTTCCTTTCTTTAAGGATAGAGGCCTAATTTATATTCATTTGGTTCATTTGGTGTCTTTTTCTCTATCTTTCTTACTATGCGTTTATTTATATTTGGTTTTTTTCCTTTAGTTTATTCTTGTCCTCGAATTGTGTGTCCCCTTTCCCTATCCCTCATCTCTCATTTTTATCTTGTCTAAGTCTACAATTAACCATTTCCTTCTCCTCTTTCTCTCTTTCATCCTGATGATGGATCACAAAGTGTGATTTGAAAAGTTGAAGCTCAAAAATTTCTACACAATCAAATGCACAAATAATGCTAAACTACAATATGGATTGTGGAAACTTGATATCATTAAGCAAGTCTATTGCATCAATTTAATATTTACTTACAAACTCTATTAGAAGTTTTAATAATTGAGTTTTTATTGAATTTTCTACTTTACACATCATGTGTTGTTACATCTCACAAACATCCAAAAAAATTATTAAGACAATTTAAATATTACAATCCTTATTTTAACTTAGCAAGAAAATTAATTAAAAAAATATTATGATACTGTTAGAAATTTCATCATCATGTATCTTGAATAACACTAAATTATTTGTGTGGACCATGTAACTTGAATAAATTTTCTTTCAAACACCTAAAGTGTTTAGATTTATTTTTTTATTGATTGGTACTATTTAAATGTTATTTGTTTTGATTTGAGGTAAAAAATAGGTTTTGAAGGGTTCTAAAACTCGTTACATAAAAAAGAAGCTGATAACAACGAAAAACAACATTAAGCGGCAATTAGCCCAATGACAGCCTAACAATAGCCAAAAAGAAGGAAACTAGCTAGCAAGACTATGGATTGTTCAGAGTCTCCACAACTTCCATTTCATGAGTAGCCAAAATATTCTCATTATCCACCATATCAGACACCTCAATACCTAAGGCCCTGGCTTGAGCTTTCATTCTATTTCTTGTTCTCACTCTCGGCCCACCCATTTTCACCTCAGCACTCAAAACACTATCTTTCACAACACCTTTCTCAACAACACCCTCGACATCCATCAGCTTACCCCCAATAACATTAACATTAGTAGACACATTCTCCTTTCTCTTCTTAGGGATAGTCAAAGGGGAAGTCACATTGGCAGAGTCCAAAATAACCAAGACCTTAGAGGCATCATCGCCCTTCAACACAACATTCCACAACTTATCAACTTTATCCTCAAGGGATAACATTCTCCCTTCCAAATTTTTTTCAAACTAATGGTTTCCTCCACCACAGTATTAGCCACAGTGTTAAGAGAATCCATGAGATTATCAATTTGGATTTGGACATAAGGGTCTTTAGCCTTACTAGAAACACCTCTAATTCTAATATTGATCCTATTAGTCTCATGGAAAAACCATTTAAAAAGTTAAAAAAGCATATTGGCACTATCACAGGTTGAGCCCAACACATTAGACAATTCCTCCCTGTCAAGGTTCTCAACAAGTTTCCCCATAGCAACATCTTCATCAAAAGAGCTAGCATGAACCTTTTCAACATAAATTTCCTTACCTGTACCAACTGGAGCAAGATTCTTCATCTTACAAATGGAGCATGCAATTTCCTCTGCAACATCCTTCCTTTTCATAATCCTATCTATATCCTCTTTACTAGGTCCCACAACATTGCCACCACACACTACTCTTTCCTTACCCTGCTTCTGCAACCCCAATTCATCACCTTACCTTTTTGGCTCCCCTTCACAGGATCCTGCACATGTCTAGTCATTAGAGGAGGAGAGGATGCTTCCCCATAAAGTTTGTTGTTTTCCTTACCCCCCTTAGAATATTCTTACAATTTATAAAATAAAATTTAAATTATATTTTTACACCAAAGGAGTTTCCCTATTTGAGCTTCACGAGCTCATTTTGTCTATGGATGGTTCAAAAGCAACAAGAAACCCTGGTTCACAGTGAAATGAATCTCAACTGTCCATCATTTTTCACCATTTCTAGGTTGTTTTTTGTCATTTTTCTGGTACTTTTTTGACATTATTTTCTACTTTCCCTAGCACTATTGGTTTATGCTCCTCCAAACTCTTCTCGAATTATTGCAATGATGAAATTTAATAAGATAAAAGATGTGTCACATAGATACCACTTCTACAAATATGTTCAATATGTCACCAAGAATTTGGCATATTGGACGTAATTTGCACCATTCTTAATTCACTCTACCTACCATACTTTCATGATTTACTACATTATTTTATAGAGATTAAAGTAGTGAGCTTGCTGCATCGATTGCACCACTTTTGACTATTTAATAATTTTAAGGAGAAGTCTCTGCATTTAATCCCTTTCCCTCTTGTTTGTTTTCAATGGTTTTCCCCAAATTGAGGCAGTTTCATCTATGAAATCTCCTGCAATTTCATTCAATATGTCTTCAAAAACATCCTCATCTCTGTCCTCTGTTATGCCTTCCCAACACATTGATGAAATATTTTTTCATTAATTAATGAGTGCATTAGGATTAGTATATTTTAAAATAAAATGTTACAGTATTTAGATAAATGTATATGGATATTTAGCTTTAAATTTAATGATGGATATTGGCCAAGGTATTCACTTGATTTCTTTGTGAATCACCTGTTGATATTTCATTCATTTCTACATTTTTTTTCAATTTTTTTTCATATTTCATTGAGATGCATTTTTTTTCATTTGTATAAGTGAATAGATTGAAGCAATGAGAACCCTGGTTGATAGTGAAATGAATCTCAACCATCCATCATTTTTTGCCATTTTTTGGCTATTTTTCGTTGTTTTTCCAGCTATTCTTGCATTATTTTTTTCTTTCCTTACTGCTATTGGTTTCCACTCAAAACTCTTCCTCATTGGTATTTTTGGCAAGCTACAACCTAAAGAAAAGGTTTCAAAAAGGGTTTTAGAGTATGTTTACTGAAATGAAAATCACTACCCTAATAATGAACAAATTTAGGTTTTAACATTACGGGAATTATGACCCTAATAATGAGCACATTTAGGTTTTAACATTACGAAATCCTTTCCAAAAGATCGATCTTCTCTTTAACTAGATTTAGCTCATGACAGAAAAATTAAAATCAAAGAAAATTTTTATTTCTTTAATGCAATCAAGCTTGTAATAACAAAATATATCTTTAACTTCGCACTCTTGGACGCCTGCAGAATACATTCATTTATTATCTTTCCCTTGTAAAATATAATAATTAATTAATTTTAAATATATAATAAATAATTTGGTTTATAATATATAATGTTATATTATAGAAAAATATAATAGTTAATAAAATAATTAATACATAAATAAAAAATATAATATAATAATGTAATAATAAATACATAAAATAATCACATAAATAATAAATATTTATATAATAATATAATAGTTAATACATAAAATTTTAAAAATAAATATAATAATATTATTCTATAATAAAAAAATTAAATTAAATTAATAATAATATTGAAATCAATTTCTAAATGAACTACCAATTGATCTCATTTACTACACAAATGTGTACAAAAAATAAACCAATTTTTCCCTAATTGACCTTCCACACCTCTTCATCATACCCATTGCACAAGGTACCATAGCTACTATAAATTAATATTGCTTAATATAAACAGTAAAAAATCAAAAAATATTGCCACACATCTTTGAGGAGATCTAGTATGCTAAACATATGAGGACACATTATTTGATGAAATGTGCTTCAAAGAAATGCCAAGAAACTCCAAACTGACAGGCATGGATGTTTTGAATGTGAATGGGTAGTTCCTAATTTTTGCACCACCGCTGAAAGTAGGGGGAAAAATTATACCAACATTCATGTGCATTCTGAGACGAAATCTTGACCATAGGATTGTGCTTCGAAAAAGTACCCTTTCATGTCATGCCAAGAAGGTAATTATGTTGAGAGGTGTATTACAATGGCGTCTATCAAAAAGAAAAATTTAATGTAAGGAAAAAATATTTGGTTTGAATTTGATGTTCAAATGACCTGTAGCAAGCATAACTACATTCATTGTATGTAGACGTGAAACATAGATTTTTGGGACCTACTTTCTTTCTAGCACTTCTAGGGTTTTTCACCTAAAAGGAGAAAGATGGGCCAAAAGTAATTATGTTTACATTCAAAAGTGAATGTGATGTGGATGGAAAAAGGATACAAAATGCCTAGATGTAATTTTTAAATGCAAGAAACTTATAGGACTGATTGGCTAATGAATAAAAACTAAAGGAAAACAATAGATTTGAAAACATATTATGTAATACAAAATCACCTACAAATGAATGGAAAATTGTAATAGAGATGAATCAAACTGAAAATGTGCACCTAAAATGTTGAACACGATTGGAAATTTATTTTGAAATGTTGTTGATGATGTCTTTCAGGCCTAGAGGTACTCATTCACCATTCTAAGTGAATCAGTCCTAATTTTGGTAAACTAAGCCAGAATCTATTTCTGTCAAAAAGGTGTCAGAAAATTCATAAAACACAAAACTAACCTAGAAATGGGACTCATTCACCACCCATGGTGAATGAGTCCATTTTTTAATTTCTAGACATTCAAGAGTGGATTCTGGAGCTTTCAATCTGCACTTTGATTTCTTTAGGTGTTTGCTCCCGAAACTCTAATTTACAGGCCTGAAAATGAGATTTTGTTGATTCTTTGACTTGTTGAATGAAGAGAGGACTTGAAGAAAACTTTGCAACTTAATCTACAATTATTTCCAAGCTTCCAAAGGACCTAAATCTACAAACACACACAAAGAGAAGAAGAAGTGTTGAATGTTAGGGCATGGGGGTTTTCCTTGGTCAAACACCATTTAGGTAATTAAACCAAAATGATGTAAGAATGGAATGAAACATGCAATAATGGAATAGATTACCTTTCCACTATTATAGATCTTGAAAGTCTACAACAAAACATGTAGAATCTACCCTTGGATGTCTTGGGAAGCTAAATTGATGACTTGCAATGTGAAATCCCTAACTTGCTTTACTTGATTAATGAATGATGTGAATGAGTTAAGAGATGAATTAGAGATTAAGAGATTATGGGAGAGATATAAAATGAGGAGAAATTTTTTTATTTATACACAATTGTGCCTTAGTTATCAATTCATACCTCATCACAGGCTGACATTAAGTGTTTTTGAATAAAAATCCGAAAGGAAATTTAAAATATTTTAAATTTGGAGCCAAGGGGGACTTCATTCGCCACCCATGGCGAATGGGTCGCACCTACGACTTGAAAGTGGGTGTCGGGAATTAACTTATATTTAATGTTATTGTAATGCTGAAAATGAAACAACCTTGTCCACAATAGACAACAAGGAAGATTAGAAGCACACATGCATGCAATACTAAAATCTAAAATGCAAATTCATTCTTTAAGCAACAAAGAACATGGGAAAGTAAAAATGTAATTAAAACTAGAACAATCTCACCAATTTTTAAACGTATTTCCATGATTCATCTCGATTGCCCTTCTCCATTTTGCTTGTGTAGTATAATTGCCCTCAGATTTTCAAGTTTGTGCAAGTATAGCCTAAGATAGTGATTAGCAAAATATCGAAGATTCAAGATTGAGTGCTCTCCAAAGTTACAAAATTCGCGAGAGAGATTGAAATGAAGAATGACAAATCAATTTAATAGAAAATTGATTATTTAAATGACAGGTCAAGATAGAAAGATCAACGGATGGTTGAGATTGATAGATTGGACATGCATTCAGATAACTGATGGAAATAAAGATTAAATAAATGATTTAATCTTTAGTTCGGCATTCGAAAACATTAGAAATATCTTTGCATGACAAAGATGAAGATTGATTATAATGACTCAGTGTTCGAATGCATGCACAACACTTAATTAATTAAATAATAATATTTAATTAATATGCATGTGCATGCAAATGAGTTAGAACTGGAGGATTGCATGATTTGACGAAGAGATTACTTGAAGATTTCACTCAAACATCGAATCAATAGTTAACTGAACGATTAAAATAGATGTCGAGTCGAGTAAAAGTGAATACTTAGATAACTCACATAATTATCTAAAATATAGAGGAATGTGTTAAAATAGAATTAATGAATTAAATAATTCATTTAATTCAAGACTCGATATTTGAAAAAAAATTAAATAAATAATATTTATTTAATTAAATGATGAAGGGATTTTAAATGAATAATCAAATAAAGAATGAATTTATTTAATTATAGTTGAAATATGATAAAGAGTAAATTAAATAAGAATTTATTTAATTTGAAAAGAAGAAGGTTAATTAGTAAGATAATTAAATAAAAAGCGTTTATTTAATTAATCAAGTAGAATAAAGAGAAGTGAATTAATTAAATAATTAAAATTATTTAATTGATAGAAGAAATAAAAGAAAATGAACTAATTAAATAATTAAGATTATTTAATTAAATAGAAGAATTAATGTTAAGATGAATAATTAAATAATTAATATTATTTAATCATGACCATGAAGAATACAAATTAGGAAGAATGTGGAAGTCGTAGGCTTAAACCAGATTTTGGTGTCTACATTTGCCCCTCTTTGATACAATGTCATTTCGGCATTGTGTCAAAGAAAATCGATAAAAACATGCCCCAGTCATGCTCCAGATTAAAACAGGTGAAGGTATGCCCCCTTGGGAAAATTGACAAATTGACAAAACGTGCAGAAAAATTTGGAAATGTGCCCGATTAGTCTAGTAAATAGGCGGAAATGCAATGCAGTTGACGATAACGGGATTGAAAGTGGGAGGGACGGGTACGGGATGATAAAAAATGGAAGTTTACATGGCCAGTAGGTATATATTTGAATTGGGGTGAAAAACTATTCATTTTCAGCCACCTAGCTTTGAGATTGGAAAAGTTGCTCTGGATTTTCAGTGAGGATGTCTCCAGTTCCAGCCACCCATCATCGTGCATACAGGATCCGGACATACCAGGGACCAGCTAGCGCGGACCCCCCAGTACGGACCTAAAACTTACCTTTTGAAATTTTTTGATTTGCCCGTTGTTTAATGCATTTAATTCATATTTTAGTTCAGCGTCACTTTTAATTTTACACCGCATGTGTATGCGCGAACGACGCATTTGCTTGCAAAAAGCCGCATTTGAACTTTAACGTTGATCATTTAGAATAGGCTTTAGAAAATAACCGCATGTGTTTATTTTCCTACGCATTTGATTATTGTGATACGTATTTGATTTTCTACAACGCATGTGCATATTTATAGCCACATTTGCTTATTTAGAAACGCATTTGAGATTACGCAACGCAAATGATAGTTTTATGATGCATTTGATTATTATTAACCGCATTTGATTAATAATGACGCATATGTAAGTTTTGAACCGCATTTGTTAAAAAGTGATGCATGTGTAAAATAATGACGCATTTCGAAAATAACGACACATTTGCATTTTATCTTAAAATAGTCATTTTGCATTAGAATAGATGATTAAAGCTAACATGAGGCATGTATAATATTGTTGCAGGTCGTATTAGATCTTATCTATACACGGGAGTCGTGACCCACGACGTTTCGATTCAGAGATAGTTTGCGGCCGGTGGAGCGACAGACTCTATGGCATTTGGGTTTGTTGCACGTGACCGATATGCCCCAGATTAGGGCAAATCGGGGAATGTTGATAGCACTATGTGAGTGGTGGCACTCGGAGACATCATCGTTCCACCTTCCGACTAGAGAGGCCATGGTGACTTTGGAGGATGTATATAGGATATTGAGACTACCGATTAGAGGGACACGGGTGGTCTATGATACCTAGAGGGGTATAGCCGAGATGTGTAGATATTACCCCTATGCCGACGTTAGACAACTAGGGGTAGACGACTATGAGATTAGATGGGGGACCTTGGCTCAAAGGTATAGACAGTTAGACTGTCTAGTAGCGACCTTAATAGGCGGTATAGTACTGCCTGACCGCCGAGGACATGGATTCCGTATAGGATGGGGGGAGATGTTAGTGGGCATGCTTGAGCACCGATTCGTTTATGCCTGGGGTTCGTGTGTGCTAGGGATGTTGTACTTCCACTTGCATGGCATTGCTTATAGAGCGGCATAGTCGATGAGCTGCGGTACCACGCTCCTGATGGTATGGGCGTGGGAGCATATCGCCATTTTCAGACCACCTGTTATAGTAGACATACCTCATGGAGCGCCATATGCCTTCCGTTATGCGGGGGCAACCACATAGCACCATATTGGGGACACAGGTTATTTTAGACACGCTATAGACTTGATGCAGGAGTTTACATGGAGACCGTACCTGGGTTGTGAGGTGTGGTTAGATGAGGATGAGCACCTGCCATTTTGTAGACAGACACAGTATCTGGTGGGATGAATAGTGTCCCATATGCACATTATAGAGCGGCAGTTGCCGGATCGGGTCCTGAGACAGTATGGAGAGGTACAAAATGTACCTCGAGGGAGAGCAGAGTTTGCCAGGTTATCACGAGAGGTATTTCTATGGGGACCAGAGATTCCTGTCGCCACTGCGGAGGTAGATATTCATGTGCTACAGGCACAGCCATGGGGATGGAGGGGTGGACCAGCAGATCTAGGGACGACCCCTGCTTATGATCAGTGGTGGGAATTGTAGAGGCTGATTCCCTTGATAGATCCAGGGCAGCCAGTACCGGTAGAGCGGCATGGGAGAGGTCCCAGAGGTAGGCGAGGCAGAGGGAAAGGAGGCAGAGGAGGCCGTGGTGATGGAGGGGATGATGGCAGAGGTGGCCGACGGGTAGGCAGGAGAGGCAGACGTGGTCGGTGGGGATGAGGACCAGCCTTGTCACCAATTCAGGAGGAGAGAGGAGGAGAGGAGGATGTGGCCATGTTAGATGTGGCCCGAGGTGGTGAGGAGGAGCAGCCAGCAGAGGCAGTGATCTGATATCCCAGCAGAGGCAGAGGTAGGTGCCGAGGAGGCAGTTGGAGAGGAGGCCGTTGGCGAGGAGGTAGTAGGAGAGGAGACAGAGGTTGATTCCCTTGGGTTGCTAGGTGCCTATCAGGAGGATGATGAGGAGGAGGATGATCACGAGCAGGAGATCCGAGATAAAATCCTTGAGGAGCTAGACGAGGAGGAGGATGGGAGAGAAAGGGTTCGTCAGGATGAGACAGAGGCAGAGGTGCCGGACAAATATATGTTACGAGCCCAGGTTGCCTCCTTGGAGGAGCAGATGAGAGTATTGATGGCTGAGAGGGATGCCTACAGGGTAGAGAGGGACAGAGCCTTGATGGATAGGGATCAAGCCATAGCTCGGCGGCAGGAGACAGAGTAGAGGTTCTCAGAGCTCAGGTCACTATGCACAGGACCATCAGTTGCTTTTGCCAGAGAGTTGGTCAGAGCTGGAGAGAGGGAGAGGTATTACCGTGACTTATATGAGGCAGAGGTTCCCCTAGAAAGATGGGCTCCCAGTTTCTCAGCGGCACACAGTAGCAGGTCTCAGACCAGGACCCACACGCGGACAGTTAGCATAGAGGGGGTGGATCATCCACACAGAGCAGGGCCATATGACAGACCTCCCACAGCTCAAAGATCAGCGGGTTCCCAGCATCAGTCTCTCACACACTCCCGGCATGATGGCAGTGGCAGCTCAGGATAGAGATACTGTTTGAGATTCATTGTATTTTGATCTTATAGCCTGCGGGCTTCCATGTACTTGTGATACATTATGACATTGTGTTGTGACACAGTTTTGAGCGATATATATATATATATATATATATATATATATATTTATATATGATTTTGGCGGCGATTCTCATGATATGCATTTCTATGTATGGATTACGTTGTTTTTATTTATACATGTGATGTTTATATGATATGCCTATATGATGGATGATTGTATGTACTGTATGATTCTATATGATTATGAGATGCAATGTGATGTTATACAAATGTAATGTGATGCATGTATTTACAGAAATGCTTATGATATGCATTGTGAACTAATGATTATTGTCTATTATGCCATGATGATCTAAATGTGAAATATGCTTATATGTATGTATGTTTCTAACATGTATGTTGATGCAGGATGATGTATACCCTTTTGTGTCACAGGACTCCATCATGATGCAAGAAAGAAGAACTGTTAGTGCGGAAAGAAAGATTGACAAAGAATGAAAAGATGGAAGATAAATGTTAGTATTAGGAATCTTTGATATTTTGCTTTATCACAAAAGGTATTGCACTTTATCATCATTGGGTGGGACTAATACAAATGGAGAAAAACACCATGATATGACATAGATCAAGGTGTGCAAGGTCATCCACTTGCTAATAACAGACAGTCGCAGATAAGGATTGTCATTAACTCATACTAAGGACACAAGTTGCCCCAGTCTTTTTGTTAGGACAAACCATAGACAGCAAACAAAAGAAAAGACGGGTCATGAGACGTCATTGCTCCTCTAAATCCTTCATGGGACATCCTTGAGGAAACTAGTAACATGACTCAAAATCAAATTTGAAAAGACAGTCCACAGACAGCAGTAAAAGAAAATAGAATTCTGATACATCGTTGCTTCTCTAAATCCTTCATGGGACATCCTTGAGAAAGCTAGTAACATGAATCCCAGTCATCAATTCAAGATAAATGATAAGATAAATAAGTCATAAAGTCAATAAGCCAGTGAAATATTTGCCAAAACATGACTTGTTTGTTTTATTTGTTTTGATTGATAAAAGGATTGATTGATAGAGCCTGGTTTCAGGAGATACACATACCAGATAAGACTGTGAGTCTAGTTTCGATGTTATGACTATCTGTATAAGGCATGACAAAGCTTGGTTTCAGAAAGACATGTATTGTATAAGACGTTGAGTCAGATGTCGTTGATGTGATAACCTGTGTAAGGCTATGTTTGATTGTTTGACCTTGTCAATTTTGCAGGAAGGACTCATCCTGAATAAGACATAGGTTGATTGTTTTGATAACGTCTGTTTCCAAGAAGGACACATCCTGTAGTAGACTGTTGGTTGATCTGTTTGATTTGTTTTGTTTGGCAAGTTGTTTGATTTGACTTAGAGACATTGTTGACTTGTTCACCAGATTAATGCATGACTTGATACGATGTGTTGACAATTGACTGCGCGTGACGACAAACCCTAAAGGACTGACCTAGTGCAGCCTCAGGGGCTCATTGATTGATGGCCTTGCCTATGTTGTACACGCAGAGACCTCGTAGTTCAACTTGACTTGACCGACAAGACTGACTACCAATAGAAGACGTGTGTGAAGGTGAATGTGACGAACCCTAATTGACTGACCTAGTGCAGCCTCGGGGCCTCATCGATTGATGGCCTTGCCTACATTGTACACGCAGAGACCTCGTAGTTCGACACAACTAATGACCTTGTCATATAGATAGATGGATTGACCCGTGAATTGATATAAACAAACCTAAACAGACTGACTTAATGCCTCGGGGGCACATCGGCAGATGGGCTTGCCTACGTCTAGTCGCAGAGGCAACGTAGTTCGACAAACGACAAAGACTGACAAGTGCGACTGACTTTGACTCTGTTTTTTGGATTTTTGAAATTTTTTGATTTTTTTGTTCTTTTGAAGTTTTCCAATATTTTTGTGTTTTTCTCAGGTCATTTTACAATGTTCGTGGATTCTTCTATGGTTTTACGTCTTCAATATAACCAATGTAAGAACCAATATGACACATGTCAAGTGTTTGCCCCCATTCGAGTACAAGACCAATTGACTATGAATAGGGTAAAATGGGGGATATGAAGAGCTATCGATGTCAATCGTTCCAAGTTATGGGAAGGACTACCACTTATTATGAATGGTATATATAAATGATGGATAAAGTGGTGGAATATGTACAAGGAAGTGGGCTATGTATACGGAAGTTGACTATGTACACGATAGGGACTATGTATAGGGTAGGTATTATGTACAGGTATAAGGACTATGTACAAGGTAGATTAGAATGATAGTAGACAAAGGAGAAGAGTTGAGTACACATGGTGCCTATTTTCCAGGTTTTCACCATGGTACCTATCCAAAGCGCCACCGAAGTGGTTTTCACTATTGGACGAATGATTTGTCTTTACTATTTTCTAGATTATCTAATTTTTTTGGTGTTACCAAGGTGCCTGTTTGCCGGGTTTTCACCTTGATAACGATTTTTTGATTTTTTGATTTTTTTTTTGTATTTTTGCTAATTAAGACAAAGGCTCCCAGAAGCTATGCGTAGAACTTCTTCAGATGCATACTATTGATTGGTGAGGACAATGGTTCGCCTTCAGGAGTAGAGAGTTGGTACGCTCCTGATCCAAAAGCTTCTGTAACAACATAAGGTCCTAACCAATTAGGTTCAAACTTTCCTGGTTTTTCTCTTTCTGCTTGATTCTTTGGGTTCTCCATTAAAACCAGGTCACCAATGTCAAACTTTATGTTTAAGACCCTCCTGTTATAGCTACGATGAAGGCGATTCTGATATGCTTGGAGATGGTCTAGTGCCTTCTGTCTTCATTCATCTAGGAATTCAAGCTCATGGAGTCTCGACACTCGGTACTCTTCATCATCAATGTGGCCTTTCAAGGATACCCTTAGGGAAGGAATCTCGACCTCAATAGGTAGAATAGCTTCAGAACCGAAAACAAGTGAATATGGGGTAGCACCAGTAGGAGTACAGATACTTGTACGATAGGCCCATAAGGCAGGATTAAGTTGTAAATGCCAGTCATGACCAGCATCATTGACAGTCTTCTTGAGGATTCGAATGATGGTCTTGTTAGATGCCTCCGCTTGGCCGTTACCTTGGGGGTAGTATGGAGTGGAGAAATGATGTTGGATATGAAATTGATCACACAAATGATGGACTTCTTGGTTCTTAAATGAGCGGCCATTGTCAGTGATTATGGACTGAGGGACACCATACCGACAGATGATATAGTTCAGGATAAATCTAGAAATTTGTGTGCCAGTAATGTATGTCATAGGAATGGATTCAATCCACTTCGTAAAGTACTCAGTGGCAGTGATAATGAACTTGTGTCCAATAGATGATGTGGGGTGGATCTTACCTATGAGGTCGAGTCCCCATTGGGCAAAGGGCCATGGTGACGTGATAGGACGAAGCTCCTGTGCTGGGGCATGTATCAAATCTCCATGAACTTGGCATTGGCGACATTTTGTTACAAAGACATATGAGTCTTTTTCCATAGTAGGCCAGTAATAACCCAGTCTCATAATCTTTTTGGCTAAGGTAGGACCGCTAGAATGGGAATCGCATATACCCTCATGCACCCCACGTAAGGTTTCTTGTGCTTCAGTAGAATCAAGACATCTCAATAGGGTATTATCTAAGGCACGTCTATATAGGGTGTCTCTGACGATGGTGTATTTGGATGACTTGCGGAGGAATGTCCTATGTTGGTTATTGGATAGGCCAGTGGGTATGACTTCGACATGAAGATAGTCATAGATTTATTTGTACCATGAGGAATCAGGACCAACAATGTCACACACCATTTCAGAATCTGGGATATCGTAGGATGGAACCAAAAGCGGTTGTACCAAGAACTCGAACTTAGGCACATTGTTAGGAATGTCAAGAAGTGATGAAATTGTAGCCATAGTGTCTACTGCTTTGTTTAAAACATGAGGTATCTGATGAAACTTGACTTTGTCAAAGTACTCTTTAAAACTATCAGCCATGCGCTTGTACGGAGCAAGCTTCTCATTCTTAGTCTCATAGTCATCATTTACCTGTCTGATTACTAATTGAGGATCACCATATACGTGTAGGCTCTTGATTTTCCACTTGACTGCCATGCGTAAACCTGTCACTAAAGCTTCATATTCTGCCATGTTGTTAGTGCATGGAAATGCAATCATGAATGACTTAGGGATGGAATCACCCTGTGGTGTGATAAACAATATACCAGCCCCTGAACCATGATTTGTATGTGAACCATCAAAGTACAGTTTCCATGTTATGTTTGTGTCAAATGTGAATATGAACTCATCAGGAAAGTTTGCAACTAATGGGTGATCTTCCTGTATGGGTGTGTTAGCTAACTAATTAGCAATGACCTGTCCTTTAATAGCCTTTCTTTCTACATACTAGATATCATACTCACTAAGTATCATAACCCACTTGGCCAGTCGTCCTGTTAATGTTGCCTTGCTGAGAAGATATTTTAGAGGATCTATTTTAGCAATCAACATTGTTTGATGGTTTAGCATGTAGTGCCTCAGTTTTTGGGTAGCAAACACTACTGCAAGACAGGCACATTCAATGTTACTATAGTTAATCTCGTAACAACTAAAGTCCGACTGATATAATAGACTGCCCTTTCATGACCTTCATTGTCATTCTGTGCAAGCAATGCTCCGAGTGATGAATGGGTTGCTGTAATATAAAGAATCAATGGTCTTCCTTCAACAGGTGGCATTAAGACAGGTGGTGTGAGTAAATATTCTTTAATGAGTTGAAAAGCCTCTCCACACCTAGGTGTCCATGCAAAGGGTACTCCTTTCTTAAGTAGATGTTGAAAAGGATGTGTCTTGTTTGCTAGCTGCACTATAAATCTTCTGATAGATTGCAACCTTCCCTGTAATGTCCTTAGTTGACTGAGGTTGGTGGGTGGTGGCATTTCCATGATTGCTTTTACCTTAGCAGGATCTACTTCAATGCCTCGTCTAGAAATGATATACCCTAACAGTTTCCCTAATTTGAATCCAAACACACATTTCTTTGGATTAACTCTCACTTTATACTTTTCCAGCCTCTAAAATATCTTGTCTAAAACCTGTAAATGTTCTACTCTTGTTTTGGATTTTACAATAAGTTCATCGACATAATCCTCCATACAAGTGTGTACTAGATCATGAAAGATAGTAGTCATGGCACGTTGATAGGTTGCTCCTGCATTCTTGAGGCCGAAGGGCATAACATTCCAGCAATGCATTCCCCAAGGACAAGGAAAAGCCATCTTATGTTGATTTTCAGTTGAAATTCTAATCTGGTTATATCCTAAAAATCCATCCATAAGGGACAACATCTCATATCCTGCTGTCATGTCCACTATCATGTCTATGTTAGGCAAAGGGAAGTCATCCTTAGGACAAGCCTTGTTGATATCTCTAAAATCAGTACAGATGCGGATTCCCCCAGTTGGTTTAGTGACTGGTACAAGATTGGAAATCCAATCTGCATAGTCGATAGATCTGATGAAACCAACGTCTAACAATTTCTTAAGTTCTGCCTTGACTAATAAAGCAATCGGTGGATGCATTTTTCTCAACTTTTGTTTCACTGGTTTGGCACCTGGTTGTAAAGGAAAATGGTGTAGAACAAGTTCAGGATCCAACCCTGGCATGTCCACATATGACCAAGCAAAATTTATCTATCTCTGTGCAAAGAAGTCGTGGAACTCAGGCTTCTCTTCTGTTGTCAATGATGCTGCAAAATAAACTAATCAAGGATTCTCTTTTGTGCCTATGTTGACCTCTACGGTTTCTTCCACGAGCATGGGTGACTTTTCCTGTGTAATGGGAAGAATGTTCAAACCTCCATCCTTAGGTGCCTCAGAGAGGTTTTCACCTTCGGATGCATCCTTTCTTTTTACTTTTTCATTGTCTAAAGGTGCCTTTCGGTTTTCACCTAGAGACTCATCTTTTTGATTTTGTTTATTCTTTTTCTCATTTTTGTGACTGGAGGGTTGAACAGATTCCCCAAAGTATGCTTTGTTGTCCAAGTCAATGGTAAACCAACTTTATGATCCCCGTTAGGTATGCCTTCACGTAATCCCAGGAACTCAGCAATTGCTTCGTCGTTCTCGAAAGTGTCTAAAACGGGTGTATCTTGTTGATCCCAATCAATGAGTTGGGGATAAACTAAGGGCATGTCATCGTCAGAGTTATCAAAGTCTAATGGGGTCAAGGTAAGGATTGAATTATTCATGTGGTTACAAAAGTCTTGTACCAAGTCCTTTTTGTTCTTGGGTTTGGGTCTAGGTGGATGAATAGGTGGGCCTAATGCCAAGGTTTGACAATTGGAAACAGGTGGCTCAGGTTGCCACGAGGTAGGATCAAGTGATTCCCAATAGTAGTGTTTAAACCACTCCTCTTTTGTCATTTTCTTTGGTGGACAGGAATTTAAAGGATTGGGTGAGGAACTTAACATCAAGTCAAGTTCTCCAAAAAATTTGTCAAGGTCCATGGAAGAAGTAGAGGATAAGGAGTCCCACTCATAATCATTAGAATCGGGGGAGTCACAATGATGTTGGTCTACTGGTTTGTGAGATGTCTTAATATCTTCTGAAGCACATACTTCCTCAAGTAAGGGTAATGGAGTACTAGGAACGCCAATCTGAATTGGTTGAAACCCTAGCCCTACTCCTTTTGGCCACTGAGAAACAAATATTGGTTCAATTCTGCCATCTTGGTTTATCCCTAAACCACTTTTTCCATCATATCCGTTGCTTTGCATGATTTTGAAACCATTCCCATATAGTCTTGTAGGAATATGAGCAAGTAAAAGGGGTTCTTGATTAACTTCCTTATACAGCCAGGAAGTGACATCTTCTGTATCTACAACCTCTTTGCTTAATTCACCCCATTTAGTGAAAGTTGTTGTGGGGGGAACATGTATAGTGATCATGGACTATCCCCTATCTGTTGTAGGAAAACCATATGACTTAGGAGGAACCAAATGGCTAACACAATAAGAAGTCTTCATGTAATACTCTCCACAACCCTTGTCTTGGATCTCAACCCTAGGAGTAATAGGAGGTGAGGGTAAAACAGATGTTCAAGTGAGTGCAAACGAGTCAACATAAGAAGATGGATTAGACGATGAGGCCTCTTGGTTAACTGGCACTTGGCGTTGAGGGATCTCCTTTAGATTGGTGCAATATTGGAAAGGATCGGGATCACCATCTATAGTTATTTCGGTGCCATTGTAAGGGAATTTAAGACACTGATGATACGTAGAAGGGACTGCCTTCATGGCATGAATCCATGGTCTACCTAGCAAAAGGTTATAAGTGAGGGTGAGATCCAAGACCTGGAACTTTGTCTCCATCACAGCCGGACCAATTCTGATAGGAAGTGTTACCACCCCCTTTGATTTTCTTTCTTCATCATCATAAGCCTTTATGACAATACTCTTAGTGGTGTCTATGCATGCTTCTGAAAAACCTAATGCCTTAATTAGTTTTAAAGTGCATAGATTTAACCTTGCTCCTCTGTCTACCAAAACTCATCTAACTTTGGTGTCATCAACAAGGACTTCTAGATGTAAAGGGTCATTGTGGTTCGTCTTTTCTGTGGCATAGTCTTGTTCAGAGAATGTGGCATGGTGATTATTGGTCAAGTAGCCTACCATTTCCTGAAAACGATTGACATCAAGGTCATTAGGGACCGTGGTATTCTGTAAAGCCTTATCGAGAATGGATCAGTGTTCAAGTGAAATACGCAACAATTCCAAGATTGAAATTTGGGCTACGGTCTTCCCCAACTGGTCAAGTAGGTTATATTGTAACTTGGGAGGTTGTGATGCTTGCTGCGATGGAGGGCCTTGGATAACGAACTTAGTACGACGAGTATTGACCGCACATTCAGGATTAGCATTGATAGTGATGGTATTGATATTTTCATTGGCGGCATGAAGGCAATGAATGATTTTTCCACTATCATAATCATGTTTGATACTCGCATAATTGGCTGACATATTGGTCTTAGTACTCGAACTGGGGACAGTTCCTTTCCCATGGTCATGTAGTGGGTCTGAAAAGACTTGATGATCAGTGTTGGATGTCTTTTGTTTTTGTCCACTAACTTCAATAATTTTCCTGTCAACAAGATCCTATATGATATTCTTCAGTTGTCTACAATTTTGTAGGTTATGTCCCTTAGTCCTATGATAGTCACAAAAGGCATTGTCATCCCACCAAGCTGGTTTAAACTGCCCTGGATCATATTGTCTTGGTTCCTGTAGCTGTATGAGGTTGTGTTGTAATAGTTATTTGAACACTGACTCAATGGGTTCCCCTAAGGGAGTGAACTCACGTTTCTGGAATCTCCTTGGTGGTGGACGTTGAGTATTTTGGACCACGTTGGGAGGTTGATGGACAACATTAAGCATGTTGGAGGCCCTTTTAATGTGAGGAGGGGTCCCGCTTGTAATGTTTTAGCATCGACCACACCATCATTTGTGACATTTTTATTGCGAGACCAAAATTTGTTTCTATTCGTGGGGGTGTTTTGTACGATAGGGTTTCGATTGGGTGTTGTCATCTTGAGTTCACCTTTTTCAATGAGATCCTTCTCTATTATCACTCCCTTTTCCACTAGTTCTGAAAAATATATGCAACAATGTACCCTTAAATTACTCCTGAGTTTTGGATGAAGGTTTTCTTGAAACATTGTAACTTTTTGTTTTTCGGGTATTTCAACAGGACACCTGCTAGCAATAGTTCTCCATCTCTAGAAGAAAGCAATGAATGTTTCACCTTCATCTTGCGTTGTGTGGCACAAGGTTGCTATATTTACCTCATGGTCAATGTGGAAGGAGAATTGCTCCACAAATTTCTCGACTAGTTCTCCCCATGATCTAATGCCAGAATCTAGACCCGAAAACCATTCTAGTGCGACTCTGACAAGACTTCGTGGAAATAGCCTCATAAGGTACGTGGGGTCGTAAGCGACATCAATGCATATGGTAGAAAATTCCCTGATATGTTCTACTGGATTGCGTTTGCCATTGTACTTAGGAAGATTCAGTATGACATATCCATGAGGGAAAGGTGTCATGTACAATGATCTATCAAAAGGGAATGGGCATATGTCCTTTGGTGAAAATGATTTCTTAGTTGACACTGACATGTTATCCATTTGCATTTGTAATGCATGCATTTGTGTTTGTAGGACGTCAACTTGAGTCAAAGATATGCTAGGAGGATTATGCAGATCCATGTATGTATTATGAAATCCAAAATCTCGTGATGGGTTTTGATTGAACGTTGGCATCTGAGGTGGATTCGGATTCAGAATGTTGGTAAATGTATTCTGGTATGGAATCGGCATAAATTGGTGTTGACCTCGGTTCTGTGTAAATGGGTTCCGAGTACCACTCTGTGAAAAGGGATTCTCATTCAGAATCGACGTAAATTGGTTTTGACTTGGAATCTGTGTGGACAGATTCTGACTACCAATCTGTGAAAAGGGATTCTTATTCGGAATCAACATAAATTGGTTTTGACTTGGAATCTATGTGGATGGATTCTGACTACCAATCTGTGAAAAGGGATTCTGATTCGGAATCGACGTAAATTGGTTGTGACTGCTAGTCTGGAAGACTAGATTTTGATTGCCATATTGGAAGGAGGGAATGCCCCCTGTTTGAGTTATCTGTGGTATAGTACTAGTGACCTGAGCACTAGGTATTGCAATTGACTGTGGTATGGTACTCATGATACTAGTATTGGGTGTAGTCATTGACTGTGAACTGGTGGTACCAACCTAAAGTGTGGAGGCTAAGGTTTTAGACATTTTATTCCCAACAAGAGGACCAAAGGGAGTAGATGATGAAGCCCCTGTAGTGAAATTGAATCTTGATGTCATGCTAGATGTACCAAATGGGTATGTATGGACTATTGTACTCTGTGTAGACGTGCTAGATGGCATAGTTGTGCTGACCTGAGGTATAGTAGTACTAGCAGGTGTGGTATTTGTCCCTTGTGTAGGTTGAGTTTGTAAGGTACTGATATCAAATCCTGGAGGTAAAGTAGCACCTTCATCTAGCAATTTTCCTAAGAACCATTGACGATCATTTGCTAGGTACTCATCTACAAAAGAGGCAAACTCAGGGTCTTGTGCAGCAGCCTCTATGTCCTCTACCATAATATGTCCTTGAGTGTTTCTAGTGGTGAATTTGTCTAATAGAGTCTTATGAGGTCTTGAAGAAAATGGATTGATAAACTCGTTTGGGTTCGACATGTTTCCTCTCTCTCTTCTCTTAGACCTAGTTTCAACCATGTAAGACAAGCTCAATATGCGGGAAAATGCAAGACTATATGTATGAACAGTATGACCCTAGTCTATGTTTTTGGGATTTTCTTATGCAAAATAAGGGATGTCCTAGGATGACACTAGTCTAGACTCTAAAGGTGCAAAAGTCTAAGCAAGACCCTAAAGTGACCAATTCTATAAACCCAAGATGACGGGACCAACTACCTAAAGTCAAACCAAGGTGTTAATTTAGTTAAGCCAAGGAACCAACATAGGATGAGGATCAAAGACAAGTTGAGTTTCCTAACTAGAATGATGAGCTAGGAAGACTCTTTGTAGGACAAAGTATAAGATGATAGGACTAGGTTCAATGACAAATTTTGTTGACACTATGATTTTTCTAGAGTATAGATGATCAACCTATCCTAAAGTTTGTAAAAGTGACCTTCCTAGAAGTTTAATGCAAGGTAATATGTACCCTAAAATGAAACTAAAATCTAACTGAAGACAACTATGGTAATGACCGAATGAACCTAAAGGATGCAAAATTGAGCAAATCATTTCAGGTTTCTATTTCAAAGACTGTTTGTGTGAAGACAACTGAAACTGGTGCAGACGTGATGACTGGACAGTGACTGTGAATTGTGGTCTTTCTGGTAATCAGACAGATGCGATTCAATTTTAACAGTTACAGTCTAATCTGACAGATGCGACTCATAATTACCAGATGCGACTCAAACTGACAGATGCGACTCAGAATATAATGCATGCAGTGTTTCTAAAACATATGCGGACCAAAATAATAGATGCGACTCAGAAATCATAGATGCAACTCAAAACTAACAGATGCGACTCAAAAATAACAGATGCGACGCTAAAAATCAGATGCGTGTTTCTGGTGAACAATTGCGACACTGTGAAATTTTAGTGACATGAAATTTAAACTGACCCTATTTTCTGTGATCAAATTCTGACAATCAAAGACAATCGTCAGACAAAGTGTTTTCAGTTTCTATTTTGGACTCAAAGAATGTTTAAAGTGACAACAGACAAGCACATCCTAATAGTCCAAAGGCCTAGGGTTTGTATACTTGGTATAGCCCACCTATTATACCCCGGATTGGTGATGAACACCTTTCCTTCTCGAGAGCAGGTAGCTTAGGAATTTGGTGGCTACATCGATCGCACCACTTTTGACTATTTAATAATTTTAAGGAGAAGTCTCTACATTTAATCGCTTTCCCTCTTGTTTGTTTTCAATGGTTTTCCCCAAATTGAGGCAGTTTCATCTATGAAATCTCCTGCAATTTCATTCAATATGTCTTCAAAAACATCCTCATCTCTGTCCTCTGTTACGCCTTCCCAACACATTGATGAAATATTTTTTCATTAATTAATGAGTGCATTAGGATTAGTATATTTTAAAATAAAATGTTACAATATTTAGATAAATGTATATGGATATTTAGCTTTAAATTTAATGATGGATATTGGCCAAGGTATTCACTTGATTTCTTTGTGAATCACCTGTTGATATTTCATTCATTTCTACATTTTATTTCAATTTTTTTTCATATTTCATTGAGATGCATTTTTTTCATTTGTCTAAGTGAATAGATTGAAGCAATGAGAACCCTAGTTGATAATGAAAAAGAATCTCAACCATCCATCATTTTTTGCCATTTTTTGACTATTTTTTGTTGTTTTTCAGGCTATTCTTGCATTATTTTTTTCTTTCCTTATTGCTATTGGTTTCCACTCCAAACTCTTCCTCATTGGTATTTTTGGCAAGCTACAACCTAAAGAAAAGGTTTCAAAAAGGGTTTTAGAGTATGTTTACTAAAATGAAAATCACTACCCTAATAATGAACAAATTTAGGTTTTAACATTACGGGAATTACGACCCTGATAATGAGCACATTTAGGTTTTAACATTACAAAATCCTTTCCAAAAGATCGATCTTCTCTTTAACTAGATTTAGCTCATGACAGAAAAATTAAAATCAAAGAAAATTTTTATTTCTTTAATGCAATCAAGCTTGTAATAACAAAATATCCCTTTAACTTCGCACTCTTGGACGCCTGCAGAATACATTCATTTATTATCTTTCCCTTATAAAATATAATAATTAATTAATTTTAAATATATAATAAATAATTTGGTTTATAATATATAATGTTATATTATAGAAAAATATAATAGTTAATAAAATAATTAATACATAAATAATAAATATAATATAATAATGTAATTATAAATACATAAAATAATCACATAAATAATAAATATTTATATAATAATATAATAGTTAATACATAAAATTTTAAAAATAAATCTAATAATATTATTCTATAATAAAAAAATTAAATTAAATTAATAATAATATTGAAATCAATTTCTAAATGAACTACCAATTGATCTCATTTACTACACAAATGTGTACAAAAAATAAACCAATTTTTCCCTAATTGACCTTTCACACCTCTTCATCATACCCATTGCACAAGGTACCATAGCTAGTATAAATTAATATTGCTTAATATAAACAGTAAAAAAACAAAAAATATTGCCACACATCTTTGAGGAGATCTAGTATGCTAAACATATGAGGACACATTATTTGATGAAATGTGCTTCAAAGAAATGCCAAGAAACTCCAAACTGACAGGCATGGATGTTTTGAATGTGAATGGGTAGTTCCTAATTTTTGCACCACTGCTAAAAGTAGGGGGAAAAATTATACCAACATTCATGTGCATTCTGAGATGAAATCTTGACCATAGGATTGTGCTTCGAAAAAGTACCCTTTCATGTCACGCCAAGAAGGTAATTATGTTGAGAGGCGTATTACAATGGCATATATCAAAAATAAAAATTTAATGTAAAGAAAAACTCTTTGGTTTGAATTTGATGTTCAAATGACTTGTAGCAAGCATAACTACATTCATTGTATGTAGACGTGAAACATAGATTTTTGGGACCTACTTTCTTTCTAGCACTTCTAGGGTTTTTCACCTAAAAGGAGAAAGATGGGCCAAAAATGATTATGTTTACATTCAAAATTGGATGTGATGTGGATGGAAAAAGGATACAAAATGCCTATATGTAATTTTTAAATGCAAGAAACTTATAGGACTGATTGGCTAATGAATAAAAACTAAAGGAAAACAATAGATTTGAAAACATATTATGTAATACAAAATCACCTACACATGAATGGAAAATTGTAATAGAGATGAATCAAACTGAAAATGTGCACCTAAAATGTTGAACAAGATTGGAAATTTATTTTGAAATATTGTTGATGATGTCTTTTAGGCCTAGAGGTACTCATTCACCATTCTAAGTGAATCAGTCCTAATTTTGGTAAACTAAGCCAAAATCTATTTCTGTCAAAAAGGTGTCAGAAAATTCATAAAACACAAAACTAACCTAGAAATGGGACTCATTCACCACCCATGGTGAATGAGTCCATTTTTTAATTTCTAGACATTCAAGAGTGGATTCTGGAGCTTTCGATCTGCACTTTGATGTTCTATAGGTGTTTTCTCCCGAAACTCTGATTTACAGGCCTGAAAATGAGACTTTGTTGATTCTTTGACTTGTTGAATGAAGAGAGGAGTTGAAGAAAACTTTGCAACTTAATCTACAATTATTTCCAAGCTTCCAAAGGACCTAAATCTACAAACACACACAAAGAGAAAAAGAAGTGTTGAATGTTAGGGCATGGGGGTTTTCCTTGGTCAAACCCCATTTAGGTAATTAAACCAAAATGATGTAAGAATGGAATGAAACATGCAATAATGGAATAGATTACCTTTCCATTATGATAGATCTTGAAATTCTACAACAAAACATGTAGAATCTACCCTTGGATGTCTTCGGAAGCTAAATTGATGACTTGCAATGTGAAATCCCTAACTTTCTTTACTTGATTAATGAATGATGTGAATGAGTTAAGAGATGAATTAGAGATTAAGAGATTATGGGAGAGATATAAAATGAGGAGAAATTTTTTTATTTATACACAATTGTGCCTTAGTTATCAATTCATACCTCATCACAGGCTGACATTAAGTGTTTTTGAATAAAAACCCGAAAGGAAATTTAAATATTTTAAATTTGGAGCCAAGGGGGACTTCACTCACCACCCATGGTGAATGGGTCGCACCTATGACTTGAAAGTGGGTGTCGGGAATTAACTTATATTTAATGTTATTGTAACGCTGAAAATGAAACAACCTTGTGCACAATAGACAACAAGGAAGATTAGAAGCACACATGCATGCAATACTAAAATGTAAAATGCAAATTCATTCGTTAAGCAACAAAGAACATGGGAAAGTAAAAACGTAATTAAAACTAGAACAATATCACCAATTTTCAAACATATTTCCATGATTCATCTCGATTGCCCTTCTCCATTTTGCTTGTGTAGTATAATTGCCCTCAGATTTTCAAGTTCGTGCAAGTATAGCCTAAGATAGTGATTAGCAAAATATCGAAGATTCAAGATTGAGTGCTCTCAAAGTTACAAAATTCACAAGAGAGATTGGAATGAAGAAGACAAAATCAATTTATAGAAAATTGATTATTCGAATGATAGGTCAAGATTGAAAGATCAACACGGTTGAGAGATTGATTGGACATGCATTAGATAACTGATAGAATTAAAAGATTAAATAATTAATTTAATCTTCAGTTCGATATTCAAAAACATTAGAAATATCTTTGCATGACAAAGATGAAGATTGATTATAATGACTCAGTGTTCGAATGCACGCACAACTTAATTAATTAAATAATAATATTTAATTAATATGCATGTGCATGCAAATGAGTTAGAACTGGAGGATTGCATGATTTGACGAAGAGATTACTCGAGACACCACTCAGACATCGAATCAATAGTTAACTGAATGATTAAAATAGATGTCGAGTCGAGTAAAAGTGAATACTTAGATAACTCATAATTATCTAAAATATAGAGGAATGTGTTAAAAAGAATTAATGAATTAAATAATTCATTTAATTCAAGACTTCGATATTTGAAAATAATTAAATAAATAATATTTATTTAATTAAATGATGAAGGGATTTTAAATGAATAATCAAATAAAGAATGAATTTATTTAATTATAGTTGAAATATGATAAAGAGTAAATTAAATAAGAATTTATTTAATTTGAAAAGAAGAAGGTTAATTAGTAAGATAATTAAATAAAAAGCGTTTATTTAATTAATCAAGTAGAATAAAGAGAAGTGAATTAATTAAATAATTAAAATTATTTAATTGATAGAAGAAATAAAAGAAAATGAACTAATTAAATAATTAAGATTATTTAATTAAATAGAAGAATTAATGTTAAGATGAATAATTAAATAATTAATATTATTTAATCATGACCATGAAGAATACGAATTAGGAAGAATGTGGAAGTCGCAGGCTTAAACTAGATTTCGGTGTCTACAGTTATTTGTCGGGTTTACATTCTAAAATACACTTAACTAAGACATATGAGAGCATAAAGGATCCAAATAAAGCATGATAAAGGGATAAATAGTGAAGTTATGCCTAGAAAAACATGAAATCTTGTTACAAGACTTTACAACACTTCAAAATAGGAATTGTTTAGTGATGAAAGGGTGATTTTTTAGGTAAATTGTAATGAATAGAGTCTAGAAGAATGTAGAAATGTCTTACAACACTTCACAACACCTTCACAAGACATCATTAAAAGCATTTTGTTTAGTTTTCAAGGGTCCAAGACCTAGTGTGGATGGATAAAATGCCTCACAATACTAGATTAAGGTCTTATTAAGTCCAATTAATATTATGTTAAGCAAAGGTTCATTTTCTCTATGGAACAAGACTTTTTTTCAAGAAAATTTAGAGTTGATTTAAAGCAGATTTAAAAATGGTTTCAAATCGACTTGATATCTTATTCACTCTAAAATACATATTTTTTATATCATAATCAACTTTATAATTATTTCATTATTATTATTATTATTATTTAAACAAAAGTGGTAGGCCACTTATATTTATATTTATAATATTTTTATTTACATAATGTTGGTTCAGGCGGACATACTGGCAGGAAAGAGCCAACAAGAAAACCACCAGTCGTAGTCTGAGTAACAAATTTTACAAATCATCATATAGACCAAAAAGGTCACTTAGAAATTTACAATGCATTACCCTTCCTGATACAACTAAACTAGGCAATTGACTGTGAGAATACATTCGACCATTCCCATTTGATGCCCATAATACCTTATCAAAATATACAAACTATGTATATATCACTATCCCTTAATACAAAATTCAGCCCAATACGCATATAATGCTTCAATTATTAATACTAAGATTTCATATTAATAATTATAATTTATTTATTTATAGTAATTATTATAATAAATTAGTATTTATATAACATTGTTATTTATATAAAATACATCCAAAGTTCTGCTTCTTGAGTCACTTATTTTCATCATTTTTTCTCATTGCAATAGTTTTTCATCATTCGTATAATTATAAAGATTTTTTTTTAAATTTTATATTATATATCTATATATATTTATAAATTATTTTTAATGTTATATATATATATATATATTTGTTAAGTCAGATAGATGGATTATATTGATTTTAGAAAACACCAGTCATACAGTGTTCAATCCCAACCTGGGAAACTAGTAAAAACTTACATCAACACATAGCACTTATGACCTAGAATTGCCAAAAAATCCATGGGCACTACCATATCAAGATATCAAACTACCTTCCATTTAAACTTTTTTTCTAGAGATAAAACTACCCATAATATTTATAGAAACCCTTCCCACAAAGAGAAGTTTTAAACAAATTAATGAAAAGATAGACCAACATTGAGACATAGATGCCACCACCACCCAAACCCAAGTCACTACATGTTCTACTGAATGAACACTTGAAATTTCCTTTTCTAGGCTGAGTCTACAACTAGAGCCAAATGAAATTTCTTCCTTAGAAATTCTTCCCCTGCAACTGCCAAGCACCTATTCTCCACTAGTTCCAGTCTGTTGACATCCAAGAGGAAAGGAAAGATCTTCACCAATGCTTCCAGGTCACTCAAAAGAGCCAAACTGTGATGGTGAGGGATTCCTTTTCCCAACAAAGCTACAACTAGAGTGAGCTATCTGGACCCACCAACATGTCCTTATGAAATAGCCTCCTCATTATCACCCTCAAATCCACTTTATAAACCCCAATGTCAAGTAAACCAACCAAGACCACCACTCCTCTTAGGAAATGAAGCAAGTAGAATGTGAATGCAAGACCACCACTCCTTTTAGGAAATGAAACCAGCACCAACTAAAATGAATTCCAGAGCAACATGCTTGGATATAAATGTGTGTGGGCTAGAAAATTTTCTAGGAAGGACGATGAACACCTCTCTATGTTGGCAGACAATCAATGATAAATACTTTGTTTGGAAAATTCCCCAAAACCACATGCAAACTGTGGTGCCAGCTCAGCTAATAGCTCCTACTTCCTACCACCTGACCACTCCATACAAGCTTAGGGGGGATGGAGTGGTGCCCACCCTACCACCCACTATGCCAATCAACCAGAATTGTTTCTATTGGGGGAGATTTCTTTCAAGGGAGTGTCATTTTCTCCCAGATTTTCCAAAGAATCCACCTCTAAATTACCTTCCCAAAGAATGTGATTTATTTCATATTTCGCAAAAATTTTCCTAAGGGAGAGTGTGACTTCTAGAGTTGCACCAAGTTTCCAATTATGAAGATATCTTGATCTTAAGGCATTTATGATAATTATAGAGTCTCCTTTAATTACCACATTCCTCAACCCTAACTCATTGTAGAAATTGATTCCTAAATGCACTGCTTGGAGCTTCGCTATGTTGTTTGTTCCCGAATGTAGGGGTTGAACCAGCTTCCCCAACACCAAACCTTTCCAATCTTTGATTATGTACCCAACACCTGGCTACCCAGGGTTGCCTCTAGTTCTAAGCACTGTGAAAGTTTAGCTTATACCGTTGCCCTAGGTATAGGGATGCTAATCAGCTACTTCTCATATTGCAATGCTTGAGAAGCCCCTAGAGTGAAGGGCGAGAGACATCTTCAAACCATTCCACATCTTTAGTATCTTTGAATCCCAACTGGAGAAAGTGGATTTTGAACCAATAGCCCCATCTTCCCTTGAGTTTGCTAACTCCACTATACATGCTTCTAGTTTGTTGAGAAAATATGGGAGAAATTTTTTGTCATCCTTAAAAATACAACAATTTCTCTCTTTCCATACTTCCCAAAGGAGAATTGGCAGACATAGCTACCACAAGCAGGAAAACATAGACTTTCCACCCAACTTTGGCCAAATTTTGAACCAACTCATGATATTGGTAGGAAATGTAGTGCACAAATTGAGTTTAGCACACAATGAATACCTGCACTTAGCTATGAATGGGAAATTGAGGAAGAGATGATCGCTAGTTTCTATCACTTCCTTATAAAGAACACACCTCGAGGGACCACAAATGCCAAATTTTTCAAACCTTTTAGTTGTCAACACTCTTCCTTGAATGGAAGCCCAATAAAATATACCCTATATGGGGAGGAAATTGCTATTCCAGCATAAATCATTTGGAATTAACTGAACCCAGTCCTATTTCTTTGCTAGTATTTTGTATACATAGATGATACTATAGATGTTTTCAGTTGCTTTTCACCACCTTAACACATCCTTCGCATCTCTGATGTAAAGAGGTCGTTGGTTTAGAACTCCCTCAAAGATTTCTATTTTCATGATCCTAAGAGCAAGTTGCCTAGGATCCTTCAATTTCCACCTTAATGCAAAATCCACACACTCAGTGATAAAGTAATCCTTTACACGGTATCCCTAGGCATGTTTAGTGACCTACCTCACATTGCTTAGATCACCATTCATTGGCAGCATGCCAAACTCACCCCAAGAATCTTCCCAAAAGAGTATCGTATTTCCATCCTTGACATCCCATGAAAGTGAATTCGAGATCAAGTCCCTACAAACACAAATGAAATTACACATGCATGATCCTTTGGGGAGTTGTCTGGTTGTAAAAAATATTTTCTCCCTTTCCTCCAAATACATTTCCTTCATAATTTTTACTCTTTTTAAGTCCTACCTGGCATAGATTTTCTAGACCATTTTGGGCCCCAGAGCTTTATTTTGAAGACCTAGATTTTTTATCCTTGTGCCAACATCCTCCCGTGATCTATAGATCTTTTCCCACTTGATCATGGGGAACATATTTTGGTTTGAATTTCCTTGCTAGAAGAAATTTTTCATCTTTTGGTTCACCTTAGTGCAAGCATCCCCAGTTAAAGGGAGACAAGAAAGCATATAAATCAAAAGAGCTGCCACCACTATCTTTATTAGTGTTAACCTTCTGGCCTAAGATAGCCACCTGCCTTTCCAACAAGATAGCCTATTTTCCACCTTTGCAATTATTGGATCCCACAACTTTCCTGACTGAATGCATGATGCTATTGGTAGGCCCAAATATTTACACGAAATGTTTCCTTTGTAAAACATCAAAACTTGAAGGATGCGATTTTCCAATGAAGGGTCCATGAAAACTAAAAAACTTTCATATTTTTTCAAGCTTACCTCTTGCACAGAAGCCCAAGAATAATTAGACAGCATTCTTTTGAAAGTGCATGCCTCCTTCATCCCATCTTGACCAAGCAATGCATATTGTCGTTAGAAAATTGTTGATGAGTCACGACGGGGAGAATAATTCTGTAATTTGTATTCCTTTTAACTTTCCCACACAGACAGCTCTAGAAAATGATCTTCAAAGAGCCTTGACCATGATTATGAACAATAATGGGGAAAGGGGATCACCCTGCTTGAGCCTGCGGGAGACTTCAAAGAAACTATGAGTGGAGTTGTTCACTAGCACTGAGTACCTCGAGCTTGCAATCCAATTGAATATCCAATTGAGCCAAGTTGGGTGAAAGACAAAACTTTCCATAAATTTGAACAGAAAACACAAATTTACTTTGTCATAAGCCTTTTTTATGTCTAACTTCTTGATCATAGATTGCTTTTTGGTTTTGGAAATTGAGTGGATGGCTTCTTGGGTGATTATCAAACCATAATGGATTGATTGTCCTAGGACTAAACCCATTTGTTCCTCGAAGACCAGGCTATGTAATAATACCTTAAGCTATTTAGCCACTGCTTGCGCCAAAATTTTATATATTGTATTACATAATGAGATACATAGAAAATCTTCCATCCTGTCTAGTTTTTCCTTTTTCGGAGGCCCTACATTCATCTATTGTTTTAACATCTAATGCAACTATACTCCAATAGTACTAAAAAAATGACATAGGGAAACCATCTAGCCCAGGAGATTTATCTTGATGGAGTTGGAAGAGAGTGGCCTGGATTTCTTCTTCCAAGAATCATTTTGACAATTGTTTGTTTTGATCATTGGTCACCAACTTTGGGATGCATTCTAAAATACTTTTTCGGGCCCCTAACCTAAAGCCATCTGAGGCATTCAACAATTTTTGGAAGAAATATACTACCTCCTTAGCAATTTGATCTGGATTGTATAGGGAGTGCACCCATCTACAGAAATGATATGAGAGATTATGTTGACTTGTCACCTTTCTTTTCTAGAATTGTGAAAGAATTTGGTGTTTTTTTTGCCATCTTTTAGCCAGAACTCCATCAACTTCTAGTGCCAAAAAATTTCTTCTTTCGAGAAAATATCATTAAGTTATTGTTGTCAAACAGATTTCACCCAAACACTTGAATAGTTAAATTCAGCAATTTGTTGAAACATGGAATGATCCTCAGGCCTGTGCGTCATTCCATGTTTCAACAGATTACTGAATTTAACTATTCAAGCATTCGGGTGCAATCTGTTTGATAACAGTTTTTGGCATGCTTTGTGGGACTCTGAATCACTTTTCAGAAAAAGAATTTTATAGTTCAAGCTACTGTTTGGTATAAACAATAGTATTTTATCCTTTCAGAGGATTATTTTCATATACCTAGAAACTCTGTTTCTCAGTTTCTAGCAGATCAAGTGCAAATAGCTTATGAGAAATATTCAGACAAGAAGTTCTTTTTCATTTGAGTATTTGTAACTATCTTCGCCAAAGAGAATAGGAAGGACAACCAAGTGAATACCTAGTAAGCCTTTAAGAAAGCAATCTGTTTCTCTGATTTGAAGAGTAGAACCATTAATTTACACATCAAGAAGAAGAGGCAGATTATTAGCAATGCAACCAAGTTCATTTTCAGCTTCGCTAAGCTACAGAGTACTAGTTTCGCTTGTACCGATTGCACAAGTTGTAAATCTCAGAACAACAACTCTGATGGCCAGAGCATATGTTTTTGTTCAATTTAATGGGGGAAGCCCATTGGATCTAGCTCAGCATGATGATATACCAGTAGTAGCACTCAAAATTCTTCCCTTCTTTACTAGTGAAGATCAGACTACGCCCATTGAACACATTAGAGACGTAGCCTCGCTATGTGGAGTTCATCATGTGATTCAGGAGAACATCACTTTGAGGTTGTTAGCAGTGTCATTCAAGGGGAAAGCATCTCAGTGGTTTCATGGATTACCAGTCAATAGCATCCTGACATGGGATGATTTAGGAGACAAGCTGACCAAATAATTTTTAGATAAGTCTAATCATTTATCTCTAGTTGAACAAATGACGACTATAAAGAGAGTGCCACAAGAATAGATGATGGACTTTAATTTCAGATTTCAAGGGACATAGGATCAAATTTTAGTAACGGTTGGTCAACTCCTGACCATGCTTTTATGTATTACCTTAGATCATTGCATAGCGATATTGATTTAATGATATAGTCAATGGGTGGGTTAACATTACCAGCAGTATATGCCATTGTTATTAGAGCTGAAAACAACCTTATACAAGCTGGTAAAATTTCCCCAAGACCCCCTTATGCCGATTTTCCCAGAGGTACAACCTTTTATGCCCATTCAAGTACCTCTGATTGCCACTATACCTACTATTCCAGCCTTAGGATTCTAAACAGTAGCATAAAATAATGTTGTTCCAACAAATTCTGATTTGCAAGGACTTAAAGATACTCAACAGTAGCTAATAAATGACCAATAGTAAATGACCAAGTTACTACAAACTGTGAGTAACAACTTGGTAAGCCTTAAAAACCAGTAAGGTAAAATTTTTAGGCCTAATCAGTCATCATTTCAAGCAAACAGACCTACTTATCAAACTGATTACTAGGGACATAAGATGAATTTCAATTTTAGGCCTAATCAGTCATTTAATCCAACTGCCACTTGCTCTTCAAAAGAGCTAATGCCAATATAGAATAATTTAGCGCATGATTATGTATGGTTCTATCCCTACAATCAGCCCCATAATTAGGCTACTTGCATGAACAGGGTGATTAATCAAGCCCCCTTATGGTGCAAAATAGTTATGCTACCTCTAAACAAACAACTAAGGAGGACAATAATCAATAGAATGAAAATACGTAGCAAAGTGACTTTGACGTTGCCATGATGAACTAGAAAGGAAGTGAATTTTGCAGAGTTAATCATGTGTAAAGTCAAAATCAGTCAACCACTTCTATTGCAGCCAATACGAGGGCCAAGAAAAGAGCATTTGATCTAAGACAACAAGTTGTTCCTGATAAACAACAGGAAAAAAAGATAAACAACCCACTGTTCAGCAGAAAAATCAAGATTTTATGGGGTAGGTTCAGCCTTCAACAACTTAAAACATTCAGATTTTTCCAAGACAGTAGGCTGGACCATCAAAGGAACAACCTAAAGTTCAGTTGTAGCCTCAAGTAGCACAAACAGACGTTGCTGCTCAAAAAGTATAGCAAAAGGTTGGTGTTTCTTCTTTCAATATTGTTGAACATATTGAAAAAATAACTGTTGGCATTACTATGTTGGATACATTACGTTTGTCTAGGAAAAAAGAAAGTTTGTAGGAGGCTTTGGCTAAGATATCAATTTTCGACAAACCATCAAAGGAACAGCCAAGAGTTTTTGCGACCAATTTAGATCAAAACTAGGAGCAGCCAGCTAAAGAGGTAAAGCTACCACCTTTTTATGTCAGTTTGATAATTGGTGATAACATAGCGCATAACTGCATGATTGATAGTGGATCAAGCAGTTTAGTTATACTTAAACAACAAATAGACAAGTTAGGAGTTGAGTATGAACCTTTGTCAAAAGGGGTAGTTCAGTTGGATGGTACAGTTGTAAAGTCTGTAGGAGTTATTAAGAATTTTTCTCTTACATTGCATGCATGTCCCAATTTTAAAATTTTACAGGACATATATCATTGATCTTCCACCTTATTTTTCCCTTTTCCTATCTAGAGACTTCACTACAAAATTAGGTAGTTATCTGTCATCAGACTGGTCACACATGTTTTTCATGACCAGATATGGTACTAGAGTCACAATTAAGTCAAAATCACTAGCTAAAGACCATATTGAACCTTATATTCTAAATCCCATAAATGAAAACCTAGCTTTCCATGATTAGGAGGATCAATCCATGTCCCTCGACCCCACTGTACCTATAGAAAGAATACATGTCATAAATCTAGATAAGTGGGTAGCTGAGAATCACGAGGTTGATCCGTTCAATCTCATAGACGAAGTAGGTTTAGGCATTTATATGATTCGGGAACCTGATGTAACTATTCTAAATCTGGTCAAGGAGGAAAAGCAACAAGTACAATAGATTGATCAACTTTGGAAGCTATATTTTGATGATTCCAGAAGTAAAATTGGTGCTAGTGGAGGAGCTATTTTGATTTCACTTGAAGGAGACAGGTATTATTCATATTTTAGATTTGCTTTCAGCTATTATAATAATGTTGCTAAGTATGAAGCATTAATACATGGCTTAGAATGAGCAAGAAAAAGAAAGATTAAGTGCTTATAGGTGTATGGTGATTCAGAATTGATAGAAAATCAAGTTAGAAATTTTAATTTAACAAAGAATGATTTGCTAAAATTGTATAAGCATCGTGTCTAGGACTTGATTGAGGATTTTGATGCATTTAATCTACAATTAGTTCCTAGAATTCAGAATAAGCAAGTTGATAAACTTGTTGCTCTAGGGTCACAGTTTGACATTTCGACTAAAATTCATAATGTGGAGGTACAACAATATGTGAAGGTAGTTGTCAGACCTTTAGTATGTGATAATAATGTAAGTGGGCAGATTTTTGATAGTGATGAACAAATAGTTCATTTTCTGATGGAAGAAGCAGAGTTTTTTGCTAGAAATCAGTAAAAATTTGATCAGCAATATGGTGATCAGATCATGCAACTTAAGACTAACAAATTTCCAAAGGGTTTGGTGACCCTTGAATCCATTTTCAACACTGATGACAAAGTTAGAAGAGATAAATCAAGCATTACAATGAAGTAGGAGTATTACGAATCAATATAAATTTTTAAGGACAAACTGCTTGAGCTTGGAAAAGTCTGTACAAAGGTAGAACAACAAGCCTTTATCTTTCCTTGTCAAGAATTTAGCGACATATTCACTTGGTAGTATGGAGATTTAAAGGGTTTTAACCCTAAGTTAGCTTAGCATAGAATTGAGCTCAAACCCAATGCAAAAACCGGTGAGACAGAAGCAAAGGCCCCTGAATCCAAAGTTAGAACATCTGATGAAAACATAAATGAATAAGCTGATCAAAGGTAGTATAATATTTCTAATCAAGCACACTTCTTGGGTGTCAAATTTGGTGCTTGTTAGAAAGAAGAGTGGAGAGATAAGGTTTTTCATTGATTTTCATGATCTAAACAGAGCTTTACTCAAAGATCACTATCTACTGCCTTCAATGGAGCAAATATTGTAGGTTGTTTCAGGATCAGAAAAGTTTTCATTGTTGGATGGGTATTTAGGTTACAACCAAATCTTGGTTAAGGAGGAAGATCAGTATAAGACGGCCTTTACCACTAAGTGGGGTAGTATGGCTTACAGAATTATGTCATTTGGACTATCAAATGTAGGAGCCACCTTTCAGAGAGCGATGGATATGGCTCTCCAAGGTTTGATAAACAATTTTTTCCTTGTTTACTTAGATGATATCACTATTTTCTCATGGAATGTTGATGATCATTTCAGTCATCTTAGACAGATATTCAAGAGATGCAGAGAATATGGAATCTCTTTGAATCCAAAGAAGAGTATTTTTGTTGCTCATGAAGGTAAGCTTCTTGGTTACATTGTTTCGAAAGATAGTTTTTCTATTGACCCATAACGTATTGCAGCCATTTTGGCTTTACCGTTTCCTGCTCACAAAAAGGGTTTGTAGAGTTTTCTAGGTAGGATAACTTTGTGAGGAGGTTTATTCCCAATGTTACAACTTTATTACAGCCATTAACAACCATGCTGAAGAAAAAAATTCAATGCAGCTGGTCAAAAGAAGGTAAGAACAATTTTAAACAGATTAAAGAGGCACTTTCAGCAGCCCCAACTCTTATCAATCTAGATTTTGATAAGGATTTTATACCATCTCCGAAATGATTTGTCAGCAAAATAATGAAGGTATGGAGTAGCCCATTGCATTCTTTAGTCAAGTATTTCATGATTACGAAAAATGATATTCATTCGTTGAGAAGCATGTGCTTGTTGTAGTGAGAAGTCTAAAAAAATTTAGGCATATGCTGTCTAATAATAAGATAAATCTATTGGTAGCTCACCCGACAGTCAAGGAGTTTCTGCTGAATAAATACATTAATGAAAAGAGAGCAGGCTAGATAACCAAATTCATGGAGTATGACATTAGCATAAAGGTTACCAAGCTTGTTCGAGGTAAAGGACTATGCAAACAACTTGCAGAAAACAAAGAAAATAGCAGTGAAAAGGTTGCTACAGTTTTGAATAATTAAGAACCTATTGTTTTAGTTGTTCCAACTAATTGGATCCATCAGATGATCCATTACTTGCATACTGGAGATTGTCCAGAAGGTTTAGACAAGTCTAAATGAAGATATTATAGGTTACAAGAAATTCCTTATGCAAAAATTAATGGTGTTCTTTATAAGAAGGATTTCAATGGTGTTTTTCTCAGATGTATTTATCTAGATCAAACTAAAAGAATTCTTGAAGAATTCCATGATGGACCTGCTGGAGGTCATTTTGTACCATGTACTACAGCTCTGAAAATTATGAAGGCAGGCTATTATTGGCTAGATCTTGTCAAAGATGCTCATACGTATGTCAGAAAATGTACCAAATGTTCACTTTTTGCATGAAAGCAAAAGTTGGCAGCCCTGCCCCTAAATCCAATTCAGGTTGAGTAGCCATTTGGAAAGTGGGAACTCAATTTTATCAGTCCAATCAATCCACCCTCAAGTGTTGGGCAAAAATGGATTTTAACTTCCACAGACTACTTTATGAAGTGGACTAAAGTAATTGCATTAAGAGATGCAAATGAAACATCAGTTTTAAAGTTCTATTAGGATATTGTTTCTAGGTTTGGTACACCTGATTCAATTATTTCTGATAATGCTTTGGCTTTTGTTGGTTTAAGAGTTTTAGATTGGTCAGTAAAGCATAATATTTATCTGAACACTTCATCCAATTATTACCCCCAGGGCGATGGACAAGTTGAATTAACAAATAAGAATCTGATTAAGATCATATAGAAGATTATTGAAGATAATCAGAGGTCATGGCATGACAAGCTCAAGTTATTCCTATGGGCTGATAGAGTTACACCAAAATGATCAACAAGATTTTCACCCTATGTTTTGGTTTATGGCAAAGAGGCCAAACTACCTATCTCAATTGAATTGCCAACTTTGAGTTACATAAAAGAGCTTGAGTTACTTGAAGAGCAGCCAATGCAAGTTAGGCTTGCTCAATTAACAGAGTTGGAAGAAACTAGAAAGGAAGCCTACAGAAAGCTTCAGATTCATCATTCTCAAATGAAGAGGACATTCGATAAGAAAGCAACAGCAAGGATCTTCAATGAAGGTGATTTAGTTTTCAAGTGGGATGAGTTGAAGAGCAAGCCTGGTAAACATACAAAGTTTGACGCCATGTGGGATGGCCCATACATTATTACAGAAAAGAAGGAACACAAGGCATTTTAGCTTTCAAAGCTGAATGGTGAAGTACTACCAATCCTTGTCAATGAGATTCATTTGAAACAGTGTTATTAAGTGTCAGGCTTTCAGCTATACATAGTAGGATAGTTTTTTGTTTCAATAATGCTTTCAATAAGTTCCTACTAGCTTGTTTCATTTCAGTTTTGTCATGTTTTCAATAAGTGCAATTGTTGTACCTGGTTTTTCAGACTCTGTCTTCAACAGAATTGCAGTAGTTTCTTTTAGTTTGTGTGTTTTGAAGCTGAGTTATGGATTTCCGAGTTAAAACATAACAAAACATGGACTTCATGCCCAATGGATAAGTTATATACTAGTCTATTGTGTTTAGCAGGCAAACACTCTGTAGAGGTTGCCAAATTTTTACCTATTTTTCACTACAAGCTCAAACAGGTAGAGCTGAATCAAATTCATGAATTATAGGTACAAAAATTGTGAAGTTTTGCTGATTAAAGTATTCATTGATCATCATAGAGATCAATTTAAATCTGAATTACAGTTTTATTGTGCAACTATTTGAAATAGAAAATTGAGAACTTGCATAGTAATGCCTTTTATTCATTTTGTAAAAACATTGAATCTCGCACAAGCCGCGAGTGTAACTAAATTTGATTATGACAATCAAATGATGAATACACAATTCAAGGAAGAACTAAACTAATGAACATAATGAAGCATAAAGAAGAGAGGTGATTCATCATTTCTTGTAATGATGATTCATTTTCGTTGATGCCTTCAATCGTCACGCCTCCAAATTTTTGCAACCTTGTTCCGTCACTCCATGAACCTACAAAATTATAAAGGAATGGTGTTAGAGGTGTACTCTAAGCAATGATGAATTACATTCTGCCTTATGCCTATGGTACCAACAGGAATGTAATTTGTATTAAATCAAGCATTCACCAGATGAAAGGCTGACAATCAAGAAAAACATAACTCAATGGAAGTTTTCAGCTTCTTTTATTTTCCTAACATGTTTGTTTCAATGTGCAAGAATAGGTTCATCATGGTCGAGATCATTTTATTAGATATGTGGAGTAAAATGGGCTCCCACAAGGGTAGAGCTCGGCATATCAGAAGGAAACTCTCTAATTACACGTGAGAGTCATCAATATCAATTACAATCATTAAGAAAAGTTGTTCTAACCAAGAAGAGATTCATAAAGAAGCCATATTTTCATTTGTTATCTTTGTTTCAGCTCTACCTTTCACTCACTTTTGCATCTTAGTAAGGTATTGAGTCCCTTTATACCGAAGGGAGAACAGAGTATCAATCATTTAAAACTGTTTCTAGCAACTCAAGATTTATACATAGTCTGAAAGAGACATTGAGAAATAGAGTACTATCATAAAGGAGAATTGTTACATAGAAGCTGTAAGGCAGAAAGAATGATAGTACCATGAAGGATCCATAAAAAAGAGCATCAAGTTTCATGAAGTTTTGAGACTAGTCACATAATTGACAAAAATGGAAAAGATAAGATATGACAGTCTAAAGACCATGAGAGGCAGCCATGCACTTGCATATGAGGTTTTCAAGGGTTATATATAGGAAAACTGAATCAAATGATTACTTGCAAATTATTATCGAAGCATAGGGAACTAGTTCATTTACATGAGAATACATCGTACTTTCCAAATAAAAATGAATGAAAGGAGACAATGAAGCTAATTCAGATATGGAACTGAACAAATGCAAGCATTTACATTCATAGATAAAAGAAAGGCTATCTTAGAAAATGCATGACATGTGATACCTTGAAATTCTTGTTTGAAATAAGAATAAGCAACAACAGAAAATTATAATGCTTATTAAGTTGTTAAGTGTAATGATGAACATGCATACAATGGAATAGCAGTAAAGAGCAAAGCCATTTCTATCACAACAATAGATAAAGAACAAATCCTTCACTAAGATTGGAACCAGATAATCTGAGAAGAGATTCATTTTAGAAACAAATTTTCCAAATGCTACAGATATTTCTAGGTAACAAAAGAAATGAAGGAAATTGGAGATACAATACACCAATGTAAATATAATGCAAAGGTGCTTCAACATTCACTAAGCTGTCAGGTAACATGATTGTTGAAATATCAAACAAGTACTTTATAGTGAATGAAGTACATAATGCAAGGAACTATGGTTTTGAGGGTAGACTTGTCATGATAGTGATGAAGAGTAATTTTAGAATGTCAGGGACTTCAATCCATTACAAGGAAACATGAAGCAATAAAGCATTACCCGTTTGAGATATTTGTTTCTAAGCACAGTCAAACGATCATCTTTCATGATGAATTTTTTTATAAATTGTGTTCAAGAAGATTTAATCAAGAGGATTGTGATGCCATTCATCGAGCTATGATAGTCACAAATGGACTGTCAATATAATCATAGAAGGAGGGTAGCCACGGCTAAATACAAAAGCTCCAATTGTTTAAAAATAAAAAAAAAATTAGTGGTTGTCACCTTTATAATCACAATCATTTTTGTTCACTATGTGAATACAAAATAAATGAGTTTTTTTTTGAGCTTATACAGGTTTTCAAAAATACCCAGAGCTTAAATTGAATGTTTTATCATCAGAAAAAGAGATAGTTGTAGCCAAAGTTGGGAAAAGAGTTCCCAAAATGATAAGCTCATGGCTTGTTACAGAATAGAGGAAAACCCTCATGGCGGCCATTAAGATCACAAAATACCCACATGAAATTGTTATATTTTAATGCAAAGTGTTACATTTTCTAAAGGAAATAATGCATCAAATCTGCACAAGGAGGTACAAGGGAGAATACCTAGAATGCAAACATACAACTACGACTTTCAATCAAGAGTATAAGTTATTTGAAGGTGAGATATATACAAATTGTAGATGGGTTTCTTGTTTTTTGTCAAGCATGGTGATATTTTCTGAGAGTACAAAATGAAGGGAGGTTTATTTTTATTCAAAATGAAAGAAACAAAAACAAAAAAAGAGAAACTTACCATTCTGTTCTCCTTGAGTTTTAAAGTTCATAGTTGAGTTTGTACAACAACAGGGAAGACATAGAAGGTTTGAGCTTTTCAATGGCGGCCCAGAACAAGACATATAATAACACAAAGAGATATATCATAATATTATGCACAACCACACCCTTAAGGCCTCAAAAATGCATTCAAATGCTTGAGAATATTCAGATTTACAACAAAATGAGCTTCATCTTACATTTTATGTTCAAGATCTTCAAAAAAATATCAGATTCAACAGAGAAATCATCAAGTTTGAGTTCAACCCTACTCCATGGTGGCTGATAGCTTCTTCGTGAAGCTTCTCCAAAGTCAAAAGAATGAACATAATGATTTTCAGGGTTCTCATCCTCTTTTGCATGGGTTTGATGGTTTACATTTTGACTATCTTTTGGCTTTGAAAAAAATCATTTTGTAAATCATTATGTCCTCTCCCGTGGTCATGACTTTAAGTCAATGAGCCTAGCAATAGTATGGTTGGCCTTATCAAATAATGAATTTTGTGCTAAATATTATGGCAGGTTATTAAATTATTGACCAAGATATGCCAAGTGTGGTCAACCTTTTATGCTTGCTGATGATAGTCAATTATTGTGAGGAGTTAACAATAATGCCAAGTATAATGTGCATGGTTGGATGGTGATTATTTAATAAAGAGTTCAAAGTATGAGCTAATGATGGTGATCAATGATGATTTAGTGAAGGTTGCAAATTTTAAAAATATAAGCTAAGTATGACATATGAGATGGAGAAATATGCTTGGGTAAATTAGCTTTATTCTAAAAATTGATTTGCATTAAATAATGTAAATGAATTAATTAAATGATGCACTATAAATCATTTAATTAATTCATCATCTTAAAATGCAAATAAAGAATGTTATGTAAAGTTGAGTTACTAATTTACTTCAGTTTCATATCAGACTCAACTAAAGATTTGTCATGCAAGAATGGATTTTGAGTTATGATAGGCAAATTGATTAAAGAAAGGAGGATTTTTGCATGTTTTGGCTCACATTCAGATATTTCCAGTTCAGTTTGAGTTACAGATCAGTTGCATGCTTTATGACTGCAAGTTCGAGACTAAGTTCACTCATTTTTGCATGAGTTTGAACTTTATTTTCAAGGATTTTTGCTTCTGCTCAGATTTCACCTTGGAATTGTCATTTTTCTCACTGAAATTGACTTTTAGTTGCATTTTCATGCACTGTGGAAGTGCATTCTCATTGTATATATTGAAAAAGTTTATCTTTTTCATCAGAGTTCTTTTTTCCTACTTACACATACATCAGTGAGGCATTGTAACTCAGCTTTGTATTATTCAAGCATTGTAATAGAGTTTATATTCAGTATAGTGTTTCTTGATCAATACTTTCTTGAGTTTTATTGTCATATGAATGATTGGATTTAAACATTGTGATTTTATCTTGAATCCTTTGTTTTGTCTTATTGATGCTTTAAAAAACAAGAAGATTTCATGTTATAATTCAGGTTGCATGCTATGTTTAACAAATATTTCAGTCATTTGTATATGTGAAAATCTAGTTTTCCTCTTAGAAACATTGAAACTTCAAACCTACATGTGAAATATTGGTGAATTTCATGATCTTAATTGAATTGTGAAATAAATTTAGGACTTTATTGCAGTTGATTATAGGTTAGGGATAGCGAATAGAATCACATAATTTTGGTGCAATCACCTCCTGTAGCTTTAGGATTTCAATTCAAGCAAGCATTCTATCTCTTTCCTAGCCAAGTTAGTTAATTTTAGGAGGTTTTCATCAGGGAACCAGCTCTCTCTGGAGATTGATCCTCAAAATTAGGCAACCCACAAGCCTGAGGATCATTCCATGTTTCAACAAATTGTTGAATTTAACTATTCAAGCATTCGGGTGCAATCTATTTGACAAGAGTTATCTAAACAACTCTTTCTCCTCTAAATACCTCTCATTTTCCATTCCCAATTGGATGTCTTCCTCATTCAGAGCCCTCAATTCCCCTTCAATTCTACACTTATCTTCCAAAATGTTTTTGAAACAATACTTATTCCACTCCTTTAACCTGTTCTTGACATTTTCCAATTTGTCACCAGGGTAAATATTTTAGAGCCGACTGACCCTACTTCCTCCAACCAAACAAAGATCAAGGAAAGGAAATTTTAATCCTTCATCCACATTTCCTCAAATTTGAAAGGGCACCTTATTGGGTGATTCTCACCTAGAATCTCCAAAAGATTCTTGCTCTCCATAGATAAAGGAAAGGCACGCATGTTGCCTTTGAAGAAAAATCTATCCAACTTTTCCATGATGGAGAAGAAACCAAGATGTTGATTCGTCCAAGTAAAACAACCATTAGTCATGGGAATGTCGAAGAGGTGATTTCTTCCCACAAAAGCTTCAAAGTCAATTTGGGATTGAAGCCTTCACATCACCCCGCCCTGCTTGTCAGTTGAGTGTAAAATTGCATTAAAGTAATCTCCAATATAGCAAAACTCAAAACCAGCTTCAGAGCATAAATTTTCAATTTCCATCTAAGTTCTTTTCTTTTCAATGCATGAAGGAAGACTGTACACATTGATAAGAAGAAAACATAGATTTGAAGAGAAGCTCTTCACTTTGGAAGTGATCCATCTACTACCTACTACAACTTCCACCACTGTAACCTTGTTGGGGTACCAAAGTGTCATTAAACCACCTGCAGCCCCATCCACATTGACTAACAAAAACTTCCAAGATCTCATATTTTTTCCAAATGTCTCTGCCTCCCCTTGATCCAACTCAGTTTCCTAGAGAATACATACTTGCACCTGAGAAAAAAAAAATGTTCCTTCACAAGACAATTCCTATTAGGGGCATTGGTGCTCCTAACATTCCAAGTTAATACTTTCATTTTTCTTTAGGAAGGGAATCCCCCTTCCCTACTTTAAGAATTTCTAAGATCTTCTCCTAAGAGGCCTCATAATCTAGCTTCAGTTTTTTGAAATTGGAAGTTCTCCCCCTCATTTTGTACTCTCCACGATTTGGGGATGTCTTCCCCAGCTCTTTTTGCATTATCCCTAAACCATCAAGCCCTAGAAAGGTATGGCCACCATCTTCAAGCACCAGAGCAGACACATGATCTTCCATTCCCACCATGTCCAAGGAGTCATCTTCCATCTATGTAGCATCATTAAGACTTATGTTTGAGGAAACATTTTCCTCTTATGGAAATTCTACTATTTCTCTACTTACCTCAAACAAAGATTTCAGATTCTCTTCCCTGAAATTATTGTTTATTAAATCTAGAACATCACATACTTTGTTGTTGAGCATTCGATTCACACCTTGATTTGAATCTAGCATCTCCATAGTTAGCTCTACCTTAGAGGCACCCATTTCATTGATCCTTTGGTAGGGTTGACTACCACCATTACCCAATGGGTGATCTGAAGTCCCGCAACCCCAAATAATTGGTTCAGTAGGACTAGGGCTTGAATTAGCATTTGCACTACAACCAGGAAAGGCTTCCCATGAATGCCATCCCAAAGTGCCGACCCAGCGCCCATCTAGTTTAGGTTTAAAGAATAGAGGTTGTAGCAGGATACCCCAATCCATGTAAATCTTTACCTCTTTCCATTTGGGACTATTAGGGGGATTTTCCACACAAAGGCACATGTAGGTTCTTATTTCATCCTCTTTTGTCAATTCATCCGCACAAATGTATTTACCAAGATAATTTCCAATCTCCTACAAAATGTTTGCTTGCCAAAACTCATAGGGAAGGAGCAAAAGTTTATAGAAATATTGAATGTAATTCATCTGAAGCTTGAGGGCATCAAAGCCCACTCCCCATTTCCTCATATAAAATCCAAAATTGTCCATCAACAACACCCCTTCCAAAATTTTTACTTGAATAGAGGGGGAGGGGCACACAACCATAAAATAACCATTCGCCAAATATTTGAAACTTATTTATGAGCCCCAACACCCTTGCCACCAACGGATCAAGGCATCCCAATTTGGATTGGAGCCATACCATTTCATGATAAATCCTAGAATCTCTAGCCTCTTGATCGAAGGAGCCAAGAATTTAGATCCCAAGACCATAGTTCACTGATCCAAGTGTACAAAATCATCTCTAGGAGGACCTAGGAAGGATCTAGGGCTTTCCTTTCTACCATGACCAATGCTCCTTTTCCCACCAAAATTTTCATTATTTTCCCACACCTAGCCACTAGAAGAGCCACTCTTGTTGCGCCTATTGGGAAAATGATTCAAACCCTATCACCACCACCCAAACTGACCATTACCTAAGAATGGTTTTAAATCAATTTGATATCTTATTAACTCTAACATACATATTTTTTATATCATAATCAATTTTATAATTATTTTAGTTTTATTATTATTAATACTATAATTTAATATTAATAATTATAGTTAATTTATTTATAGTAATTATTATAATAAATTAGTATTTATATAACATTATTATTTATATAAAATACATCCAGAGTTATGATTTTTGAGGCACTTATTTTCATCATTTTTTATCATTGCAATAGTATTTCATTATTTGTATACTTATAAAGTTTTTTTTTTATAATATATATTTATAAATTAATTTTAGTGTTATATATATATATTGATAAGTATGATAGATGGATTATATTGATTTTAGAAAAAACCAGTGATACAGTGTTCAAACCTGACCTAGGCAACCAGCAAAAACTTACATCAACCCATAGCACTTTTGACCTAGAATTACCAAAAAACCCATGGAAGCTACAATATCAAGATATTAGACTACCTTCCATTTAAAATTTTTACCAGAGAGAAAACTACCCACAATATTTATAGAAACAATTCCCACAAAGAGAGCTAAGTTTTGAAGACAAAAATAGAAACATAGTCCAACACTGAGACACATACACCACCCAAACCCAAACCCAAGTCACCACACATTCTGCTGAGTGAACACTCAAAATTCCCTTTTCCATGCATAATCTACAACTGGAGCCAAACGAAATTTCTTCCTTGTGAATTATGCCCCTACAACTGCCAAGCACCTATTTTCCACTAGTTCTAGTCCATTGACATCTAAGAGAAAAGGGAAGAACCTCACCAATGCCTCCATGTCACTCATAAAATCCAAATGATGAGGATGAGGGATTCCTTTTCCCAACAAAGCAACAACCATAGCTCTATCCAGACCCATCAACATTTCCTTACGAAACAAACTCCTCATTATAACCCTCAAATATGCTTTAGAAACCCCAATGTCAAGTAAACTAGCCAAGACATGGGTTGAGATGTTGGAATCCAATTGATAGCCCTCTACATCCACCATGAAAGCTTTCTCAACAATGCATTTTAACATAGAAAATGTTAGATAATTCAGATGTTGATTGATTCGTTGTAGCCAAAGGGACGTAATCAGGCCTTCGAAGGACATTTTCCACTTTGAGCTCTTCAACGGCACTAGCATATCCATGCCTCCCATCTCCAACTCCTTCACCAAGACCAACAGAATGAACCAACTCATGGAAAAATGAGAATGAAGTTGGTAGAATGCAAATGCAAGACCACCAATCCTCCTAGGAAATGAAACAACCACCAACTGCAATGAAATCTAGTGCAACATGCTCGACTATAAACATGTGTGGGTTGGAAAACATCTTGGGAAGGAAGATGCACACATCTCTATACCAGCGGACAATCATGTTAAATAATTCATCTAGAAAGTTCCCCAAAACTAGATGTAAACTATGGTGCCAGCTTAGCCATAACCTGTACTCCCTACCACCTAACCACTCCATACAAGCTTAGGGGGGATGGAGTGGTGCCTACCCTATCACCCACTATCCCACTCAACCAGAATTATTTGTATTAGGGGAAATTTCATTCAAGGGAGTTTCATCTACTCCCAAATTCACTAAAGAATCTACCTCTGAATTACCTTCATGAAGAATGTGATTTATTTCATAGTTCTCAAACCTTTTCATAAGGGAGAGCATGACTTCCAATGTTGTGCCAAGTTTCCAATTCTAAAGATGTCCCGATCTCAAAACATTTATGATAATTACAGAGTCTCCTTCAATTACCATGTTCGTCAACCCCAACTCATTCCTAAATGCACCACTTGGAGCTCTGTTGCATTGTTTGTTCCCCAACTCATGGGATGAGCCAACGTCGCCACCACCACCCTTTCCAAAATCTGATTATGCACCTAGCACTTGAATTTCCAAGGTTTCCTCTAGAAGAACCATCAAATTTTAGCTTATACAAGCCCCAGGCAGGGGGATGCCAATTGGTTACTTCTCATCCTACAATGCTTGAGGAGCCCCTAGAGCCTAGGGAAAGAGGCACCTTCAAACCATTCCACATCTTCAACATCTTTGAATCCCAACTAGAGAAAGTGGATTTTGAACCAAGAGCCCCATCCGCCCTTTAGTTTTCTAACTCCACTAGACATGCTTCCAATTTGTTGAGAAAAGATTGGAGAAACATTACCTCATCCTTAAAAATATGGTGATTCCTCTCTTTCAAAACTTCCCAAAGGAGAATTGACAAACATAGCCACCACAAGCCAACAAACATAGACTTGCCACCAAACTTTGGCCATCTTTTGAACCAACTCATGATATTGGCAAGCAACACAGTACACAAGTTGAGTTTAGCACACAACTAATACCAGCACTTAGCTGTAAATAGGCAATTGAGGAAGAGATGATCACTTTTTTCTACCGCTACCTTACAAAGCACACACCTCGAGGGACCAAAAATTCCAAAATTTTCCAACCTTTTTAGTTATCAACACTCTTCATTCAAGGGCAGCCCAAGAAAATATACCCACTTTGAGGAGGAAATTGCTATTCCTACATGAATCATCTAGAATTGACTGAACCTACTCCTATTGCTTTGCTAGTATTTTGTATCCTTCCTTGGTACTATAGATGTAAGAAGTTTCTCTACACCACCTTAGCACATCCTTCCCATGTCTAATGCAAAGTGGTCGTTTCTTTAGAACTCCCTGAAAGATTTCTATTTCCACGATGTTGAGAGCCAGTTGCTTAGGATCCTTCCATTTCCACCTCAACATGCCAGCCACATGCTCAACACAAGGTAATCCTTTACTCAACATCCCCAGGCATGTTTAGTGACCTCCCTAACATTCCATAGATCACCATTCTCTTCCATCTTGCTAAACCCACCCCAAGAGTCTTCCCAAAAGAGTGTTGTATTTCCATCCCTAACATCCCATGAAAGTTAATTTGAGATCAATTCCCTACAACTGCAAATGAAATTCCACATACATGATCCTTTGGAGAGCTATCCTTTTGTGAAAAATATTTCCTCCCCTTCCTCTAAATACTTTACCTTCATAATATTTACCCATTTTAAGTCCAAACCGACATACTTTTTCCAGGTCAATTTCGCCCCCAAAACTTTATTTTGAAGAGATATATTTTTTATCCTTGCACCAACATATTTTTGTGATCTACCAATATTTTCCCACTTGTTTAGAGGGAACTTCTTTTCATCTAAGTTTCCTTTCGAAAAGAATTTTTTCATCTTTTGGTCGACGTTCGTGCAAGTGTCCCCAGTCAAAGGGAGAAAGGAAAGCATATAAATTGGAAGAGATGCCACCATTGTCTTTATTAGCATTAACCTTCTAGCCCAAGACAACCACTAGCCTTTCCAGGAAGAAAGTGTAACGCCCCGCCGTGTGAACTCAGGTTCACAACAATGACAACAAAAAAGTGAAACTCAAGATGCACGGGTCTAAGCGCAAGGTTACATAGTGAGCACACAGTGCCCAGTGTATGAACCTATGCTCTGATACCAATGTTGTAACGCCCTGCCGTGCGAACCCCAAAGGACAACAACACAATAATTATCACACAATTTTTTTTTTTCCTTTTTTTAAAGTAAACATAACATACATGTAATACATATTAAGTCATAACATGAATTTCATTTAAATAGATTCATTAACACATACATCCCTTGGGGTACACGAGGAGTCATTACGCGACTTAGATCCATACAGCAACCATAAAGAATAAAATCTAAAGATATAAAGCAAGCATTAAAAAATATAACACATACATGATGATCAATGATAAGAAACCATCTGAATATGCAAATACATCATATGCATGATCATCCTAACACATTGAATAACAACTGTCATAGCCAATATCCACACCAAGTTTAACATTTCATTACAGTATAATGTTTAAGAAGTACAATGATACAAAAGTGTTCCAAATATGAATGGAAACCATACACAAGATACCATGATACAAATAATTAGAGAAATACAAGTATCAAAACTGGCTCCAAGACAGATACAACTCTGGAGTCGCTGCAATAGCACCAATCCGCACCTCTCAATCCTCGACTGGGGACCCAATGGGGTGCTTAGCATGTTCCACCCAACCATGTGAGTCCGAAGACCCACCCCCCATGCTAGGAGCTAACAAGAAAGAGCCCTCAACCAAGAACATCCAACAGGGAACCACAAAACTCAACGTCATACAAAAGTATCATAACACTCAGGAATTACAATGACACAATCCAACCACATCCAAGAGTCATAAATCTCATCACATGAATCAAAGCAATAACCAGTAAACAAATAACCAAAGGATGATCATGAAACACTTCCAAAAACATAATACAATTCCAATAACATCATATAACAGTACCATAAGAGTACAAGGTCAAAACCCAAACATCAACAAGATTTATACAAGACCAAAGAATACACCAAAGATCAAGTAGGGTAAAACCATAAATCAATTCAAAACAACTATGTTTCATCAACTCAAGACAAAGACCCACTTCTAGAGGATTTCCAAAGAAGCAACATAATAAGGAGTGTTAGAGGAGAGTGTCATCACATGGCTTAACATGGATTCTCCAGACTACCACTAACGCAAGGTGCCGCCTCCGTCTACTGATGAATTATCCAGAAAACTCGAGTGCTAGGAGCCGCCTCCATCTATGGTTATCCAGACTACCTATCTCAAGGCGCCGCTCCATAGGGTTGCTCATGCGGAATCGTTAACCTTTCATGAAGACAAGGTAACGATCTTGCCAACCACGGCCTTCTCAATCCCCTTTAGCCTGTGATAGCACTAAATGGCGGATGAGGCATCAATTATCTTTTTAATGTGATTCTACCCACCCCCTAGTTAATTATTTAAATTATCACTTATTAAATTCACTCTAATGAGGGCTATCCTGGCGCCCCTTTGTGCGCCGACCACCCACTTAGAGCCACTCCCACTCTAGACACTCAAAACATAAAAACCAAATCCAAGGGTTGTACAACATAACAAGTACATTAGATCACAACAGAGAAGCATGCAAGGCATCACCCATCTTGCCATAAATACATAATCAAAATCTCAACGATTCATGTACAACCCTTTCAAAAAACATGAAACCAAAACACTTGCCACAACAAGGGCACATAAAAGGAGGAACATTAACCAATAGTAAACTAAACCTCTGGAAGATTCTCATAAAGTTACACTAGGGTTTCCCCATGAAAATCTGACAACAATAAAAACAAAACCTTGAAGAACTATTTTCAATTCAATTATGATGAGAGAATACATCAAAATAAGATCAACAACTCCCTTAAACAACATCAACAACTTCGATACGAACTAAATCGGACATCCAAGGGAAACCTCTATTTTCTCCTCTCGGAATACCCATAATTCAAAGAGCTTTTCCATTTGACTCATTAACAACTCAAGTAGAATCATCAATCATGAAAAAGATAACATTAACCGATTTACCACTTAGGGTAAAGCACAAAAAGAAAACATATGGGTTCCCAACGAATAACAACATACATTAATTGAGAGAAAATTCCCAACTCAAAATCAACTCACAAAAAGTCACATCGAAATAATCCATAAAACCACACATTCTAATAATATATCCATTCATTCAATAAGAAGTAACTTGAAACAATCTAAAAAGAACATTATTTTAAAGATCAATCATTTCCATCATTTAAGGATAGCATAATATTGTGAAGTGAAGATAAAATCTAATGTTTTTAAGCCATAAGAGACTAATCACAAGTATACTCTTCCAACACAAATTAAAACAAATATATTCCAATTTACACATTATAACAACAATCTCCCTTCGAAGATCAACCCACTCAAACAATTTGATCATGATATCAATCACAAGTATTCTCTAGAACTATTATTATAGAAAACCCACAAATCAACTATTAAAAGAATATGAGGGGAATTGACTTAGAAAAGATCATCTAATTTTATGCATTTACATAAGCCCTTTGTTTAACTAAATATAATTAATCAAAACATTTAACGAATCTACAATCATTCACTAGCCTTTATCATAATACCCAACTAATTAAAATTTTCAAATTTATTATATTCACAACTTATCTTATTCTTGCTTGAAAAGACATCGTAATTATCTCAAGGCACATTTTTACATTTCATAATATTCCTATTAATCTCATAATTAAATGAAAGGATTATTTCCCTCAAATAATAACATTTGAGACAATCTTAATACAATTTCCTAGTTATTTAGCTTACACGCTAATCTTACCATGCTACTCTAAAGGTTATAAAATAACAATATTCACCTACGAATTAACAAAGAATAAACCATATTAATTGAGGTAATAATAATTTCCTAAAACTCTTAAATAACAACAATCTCCATTCCTAATTCTATCACTTTCTTATTTGTCAAGATTACTTAATTCCTTTATATAAAACAAGTGAATAATAACGTACCACCTTAAAATATTAAATCAATCTAATAACTTTACACACATAAAAAAAATTTAAAACCACTTTTATATATTTTAATTCTTTTAAAGAGGGAATGTAAAAAGAGAATAGATATTTTCTGAGAATCCCTAATATTAAAATCTCTATACACTAATCTATCTTATAGGAATATATTCCCCTCTCTTAATCATAAGGTGTATGCTAATTAAAGGGTCATTTTAAGTAATAGAATGCCTTTTCATGGGGAATATACGTGGCCCCTAAAAGAAAGCTCCTATTATGCTCAATTTTTCTTTTGTTTTCGAAAGGAAAGTAGTAACAGTTTTCTAAATTATAAACAAGCAATTAGAAGATTCCTTACCTAAGCCAACTAACATCACGCCTAAAAGCATATGGAGGAGATCTTTGAAGATTTATTTTAATGGGATTTTTTCCTCAACTTAAACTTCAATCAACACCAGATTCCAAGCAAAAAGGCATGATAAAGGCATCTCTAGGAGCAATGAAAGCATCGAATTCTATAGGCAACTTTCCAATCGAACGCAACATGAAGATATGCTACCATTAAAAATCATAAACAAACAAATACTCCCAACATAGGGTATGCATAGACAACCCTAGACACAAATGGTTGATTACAATGGAGATAATGGTAACCTTCAAATCAAATTTTCAACATGTACAACTGTGTCCATAAAGCAACCCCTAATATAATGGTAAGGCAGTGAAATGATCAAGGAAAGATTCGAATATAAATAGAAAGAATAGCTAGCCAATGAATTGAACATCCAAGTATGGGATACCAAAAGGCTATCAAATGTAAACCACTGCTATACCCCTTTCTAAGTTTGTTGCGAGAGAAATTGTTTTGAGAGATGTGAACCATTTCCATCAATTTACAGATTCGATGTTTCAGAGAAGAATATTGATGATGAGAAATGAAACAATCTAAAGATTAGGCTCCCATAACAGAATGTGCGCTACTGTGACAGGTTACCAAAGAAACCAGAGAGACTATTTAATTTACTACACTTTTGCAAGTCTAACGTTGCAGCTGTGCTGATTTTGCCAATGGTTTCAGGGAGATTTTATAAATTTAGATTACCAGACTATGTGAAGGAGTTCATCTAAGCACTGTATCCATTAACATCAATTTCTCTCAGCTTCGACTGAACGGAGGTAACTGGCAAGGGCTTGAAACATTGCGCAGACCAAGAGAATTAAATAATCTGCTCATTGGTCCTCAATTTCTTCACTTGAACAATCTACTCATGGACGACATCAGAGAAGACACACGAACCAAGCTTCCTCCAAGTTTGACATGGTTACGGTTGCAAAACTGTGAGAAGCCATTTATTTTAGAAAGTGAATTTTGGAATTTGGAAATATCGCCATCTAGTTGAATTATTATCAAATCCCAAATGTTTTTCCTCAAGACTAAGGGGAAGGAGACAGGTTGAAAATGAAACTAGAGAGATTACTTAGATTTTTGCAAATCTAGAAGTTGCGGCTGAGACCAGGTTGCCAATTATATTGGAAAGTAAATATTGGAATTTGGAAATATTGCCATCTACTCGCATTATTGACAAATATCTCATTTTATCCACAAGGCGGAAGAGAAGGAGAAAGGTGAGGTGCAAACACATAACTTAAGAGGCGAAGAATTAATGTACAGCATTTCTGTTCCTGGTGAGTTTCCAGAGACGCGCTCAAGTTTGAAGTTGAAAGTTAAACTTCACCACGATCGATGGAAATTCTTTATTTTATGATAATATCTTATTTTCAAAAGTTGCAACTGTGATAGATTGCCAAAAGATTTAATCCTTTAAACTTCCTATTATGCTCCAGTGCGCGGCTGTAACCAGATGAACATGTAAACAAAGTAAGAATGGTACTTGCCTCTTGTAAGCAAGAGATGCTCAAACTTATCATGCATGGCAAAGGTGATTGGTATGTTCTATTAAACACCAAGGAAGACCCTACCTTCACACAACTCCCTGATGATTTTCTTGCAGGAACGGCTGGTATAGAGGCGGCGTCCTTCATGGGGAAGACACTACCTGTGGATGGTAGTGCCCATCCCATAGGTTGTGGTCTGTGGTATGGGTGTTGTCTCCACAACGCCCTTTCCTAAGGTTTCTAAGGCGATCCCCAGGGATAGAATAATTTTCCAACTGAAACAAATAAAAATAAAAGAAACAACGATGTCTGGTTCCCCCTACTAATGGAAAGATTACATAATGTTTCTTCAGAAAATAATATAAAGTTATAAATATACAATACAGTATAATTATAAATATATATATATATATATATATATATATATATATAATATCCTTCTGTATAAAACCAACAATTAAATTTAAAAGAAAAAGGGGAGTTGCAGTCACATGAACAAGCACGATTTCATTCTCCTCAACCAGTATGTAAAATCAATTGAACTTCAACACATGATCATCTCACTTTTCCACAATACAATAAATTTATTCCTACATTTGAAATCTAAATACAATGGAAAAAGGATTGAAACACCTGGATTTAATCGTTTCCTGTAGATGCTCTTCTTCTTGTTTTCCTTTCCTCTCTTGTTTTCTTCCCTTCTCCACCGTTCTTCTTTTACCGTACTTCCATAAAGCCCTTTTCTTGAGCCCCCCTTTTAGTTCCCCCAGTTCCCAAAACAGAAAAATCTCCCCTCTACCTCATTCCTCCTCCCGTAAAAAGATTTGAAAAATAACTAATTTCATTCTCCGAAATAACTTCCACAAGTTTCTCCCGTTTTAATAATTTCTTTTTGTTTTTGTTTTTTTAAATTACTTCCACAATCATTTATTTATTTATTTAATTATAATATTCAAGTTTTATTTATTTAATTCATTTTAACCATTAATAATATTTTATTTGCCAAACACAGAAGTATCATAACTTTTATTTCAAATCATGCTAATCAATTAAAAACTATTGGCAATAATATTTACCCTTTTACATCATTGGGATAATTACCTTGGAGCAACAAGTAAATTATTAATTATTATCAAAAATCATTAAAAGAACAATTAATTAATTTATTTATTAATAATTCTTTACTTAATATTTTATAAAACTAATTTATTTAATTATTTATTTTCTTTTAATTAACCACTATACCTTTTAACTTTATAATCCTATTTAAATGTCATAATTTGATCAAGAACATTTATCGACCAGAATAAATCAAATGCACTCAAAGTCCAACAATACCTGATCTCACAATGAGTTGAAATGCATTACAAAGACAACGCAAATGGAGGGAACTACAGAAAGCATATTTTCTACCTTTGCAATTAGTGGATCCCACAACTTGCCTGACTAAACACTTGACGCCAGTGGTAGGCCTAGATATTTACAAGGTAGTTTTCCTTTGCGAAACTTCAAAACTTGAAGGATGTGATTTTCCAATGAAGGATCAGTGAATAGAGAAAAAAACATATTTCTCCAAGCTTACATACTGTATAGAAGCCTGAGGATAATTAGGAAATATCCTTTTGAAAGTGCATGAATCCTTCAGCCCAACCTAACCAAGCAACATATTGTCGTCAACTAGTTGTTGATGAGTCATGGCCCGAGGGAGACAACTTGTAATTTGTATCCCTTTTAACTCTCTCGCACTGACGGCTATTGCTTAATGAGATAGGTTGAAAATCTTCCATCATGTCCGGTTTCTCTTTTTTTAGGATTAAGGCTATGCAAATATTGTTGAGTTCCTTCAATATTTTCCCAGAGGCCCTAGAGTCATCTATTATGGAAAAAACATCTAAACCAACTATAATCTAACAGTGCTGAAAAAAGGACATAAGGAAACCATCTAGCCTAGGAGATTTATATGGATGGAGTTGGAAGAGAGTAGCTTGAATCTCTACTTTTGAGAAGAATTTTGACAAATCTTTTTTGATCTATCACCAACTTTGGGATGCATTCTACAAGAATTTTTTGGGTACCTAAACTAGAGCCATCCCAATCATTCAATGAATTTTAGAAGAAAAATACTACCTCCTCAACAATTTGATCTAGATTGTATAGGGAGCCCTCATCTACAGAAATGATATGAGAAATTTTGTTGACTTGTCACCTTGCTTTTGTAGAATTGTGAAAGAACATGGTGTTTTTGTCACCATCTCTTAGCCACACCTCCCTTGACTTCAGGTTCTAGAAAATTTATTCTTTTGAGACAATCTGATTGAGTTCTCTCAACAACTCTTTCTCTTGTAAATACCTCTCATTTTCCATGCCTAATTGGATGAATTCCTCATTCAGAGCCCTCAGCTCCCCTTTAATTCTGCACTTTTCTTCAAAAAAAAATTTGAAACAATACTTATTCCACTCCTTTAACCTATGCAAGATGTGTTTCAATTTCATTGCCAGGGTAAAAATTTTAGAGCCGACCAACCCTACTTCCTCCAACCAAATTGAGATCAGGGGAAGGAAATTTTGATCTTTCATCCACATTGCCTCAAATTTGAAAGGGAAACTTATTGGGTGATTCTCACCCAAAATCTCGAAAAGAACCAAAATTTGATCTTACCCAGAGTATGGAAGAATCTTGCTCTCCATCGAGAAAGGAAAGGAGCCCATGTTTCCTTTGAAGAAAAATCTATCCAAATTCTCCATGATGGAGGAAAAACCAAGACGTCGATTCATCTAGGTAAAAGAACCATTAGCCGTGGGAATGTTGAATAGGTGATTTTTTCCCACAAAAGCTTCAAAGTTAATTTGGGATTGAAGCCTTCATGTCACCCCACCTTTCTTGTCAGCTAAGTGTAAAATCACTTTAAAGTCCCCTTAAAAAAAAACAAAATCAAAACTAGCTTCAAAGCATCTATTTTTCAATTTCCATCTAGGTTCTCTACTTTTCCATGCACAAATTGGGATCGTATACATTGACAAGAAGAAAACTTAGATTTGAAGAGAAGATCTCCACTTTGTAAGTGATCCATCTACTACCTACTGCCATTTCCACCACTATAACCTTGTTGGGGTGCAAAAGTGTCATCAAACTGCCCACTGTCCCATCTGCATTGATTGACAAAAAAATTCCAAGGTCTCATCCTTTTTCCAAATGTCTCTATCTCTCCTTGATCTAGCTTATTTTCCTAGAGAATACATACTTCCACTCTAAGAAAAATAAAATTGATCCTTCACCAGATGGTTCCTATTAGGGGTATTTATTCCCATAACATTCTAAGTTAATATTTTCATTTTTCTTTAGGAAGAGGATCCCCCTTCCCTACTTTAATAATTTCTCATATCTTCTTCTTCTTAGAGGCCTCACCATCTAGCTTCAGTTTTTCTACATTGGGAGTTCTCCCTGTCTTTTTGTGCTCCTCATAGTCTAGGGATGTCTTCCCCACCTCTTTTTGCATTATCCCCAAACTATCAGGACTTGGAAAGGTCTGGTCACCATCTTTAAGTACCAGAGTAGACACAGGAACTTCCATTCCCCCTGTGTCCAACCATTCATCTTCCATCTCTATAGCATCATTATGAAACCTATTTGAGGTAGCCTTAACCTCTTGTGCTAATTCCACTATTCTTTACTTACCTCAATCAAAGAATCCATATTCTCTTCCCTAATTTTTTTTTTATTAAATCCAGAACATCACATACATTGTTGTTGGGCATTTGATTCACACCCTGATTTGGATTTGGCATCTCCATAGTTGGCTCTTTCTCTGAGGCACCCACTTCATTGATCGCTTGGCAAGGTTGACCACCACCATCACCCAATGAGCCATCTGAAGTCCCATAGCTCCCAATAATCGGGTCAACAAGACTAGGGCCTCGATTAGCATCTCCAGCATAACCAGAAGAGGCTTCCCATGAACACCATCCCAAATTTCCAACCCAACACCCATCTAATCTAGGTTCCAACACTAGAGGTTGTGACAAGATACCCCAATCTATGTAAATATTTACCTCCTTCCATCTAGGACTCTTAGGGGGATTTTCCACATAAAGGAACACATGGGTGCTTATGTCGTCTTCTTCTATCCATTCATCCATACAAATGTATTTACCAAGATAATTTCCAATCTCCTCTAGAATGTTTGCTTTCTAGAACTCATAGGGAAGGCACAAAATTTTATACCAATCTTTAATGTAAGTCATCTAATGCCTAAGGGGGTCGAAGCCCACTCCCCATTTCCTCACATAAAATCCAAAACCATCCATCAACTACAATCCTTCCAAAATTTCTACTCGAACAGACGGGATGGGGCACACAACCAAAGAATAACCATTCACTAGATATTTGAAATTTAGTTTTGATCCCCAATGCCCTTATCACCAATGGATCAAGGCATCCCAATTTAGATTGGAGCAGTACCATTTGATGATTAATCGTAGACTCTCTAGTTGCTTGATCAAAGGATCCAAGAATTTAGATCCAAAGGCCATGCTTCACTGATCTGAGTGTCCAAACTCATCTCCAAGAGGACCTTGGAAGGATCTAGGGATTTCCTTTTTGCCACGACTGATGCTCCTGTTGGGAAAAAAATTGAAACCCTACCGCTGCCACCCAAACCAACCATTACCTAAATGAAACTATCGAGAGTGCTCCTATTGATGACTACACCAAGCCTTTGATCAGGCACAATCCAAAACCTCCTTTTATGAGACCTCCTTCGCCACCTAGGTTCCCCGAGAGGGATTTCCACCTTTTCCCTTGTCTCCTTTTGTGGCTATGCCATTTGGAGCACCACCATTCAACTTCACATAAGCTTTCTACATTTTCCCTTTGATGCTCTAAGCCACTTCGCGCCTCTCGCTCTACTCTACCATACTTCAAATTACTTTTATATTTATATATATTTATAATATATATATTGTTTTTATAATGTATATTTATACATTATTTTTATTTTTATATATTTATAATAGTAACATAAATATATTTTTTATAATTATAACAAATTTCAATAGTGTATTTTTTTTGTTTATTTTTAAATAGTTTTTAAGTTTTTTTGCATTATTTTTAAAGCAATTTTACAGGTGTTTTATTCACAAAATCATGAAGACGTATATTAAAATAAATTAAAACTAAATTCTCAGTGTCATGTAATAATTTTTAAAGTTTTTAGAGTGAACATTAATTTATAGTAGTAACACAAATATATTTTTTATAATTATAAGAAATTTCAATGTATTTATTTGTAATACTTTTTGTTTATTTTTTATTAGTATGTTTTTTTTTTCAATAGTTTTTATATTTTTTTCTTTGTTTTTAAACTATTTTTAAATATTTTTTATTCATAGCTTTCTTTATATGTTCTTATCTTTGAATTCATGAAGACCTATATTAAAAGAGGTTGTTGAATCATAACCATTTCAAAACTTTGTAGTTGTAGGTTTGGCTTTGAGTTGGATTTCTCATTGGTTTGGATTTACATTTTTGTATTCACTTGATTTTAGTTGTCACAAATTTAGCTTTAGTCATATTAAAACCAATTACATTGTTATAATTTGTTGCTGCAATGAAACAAAAAAAACTCAAGGAGTCAGGCATTATTGCAAGAATTAATACTATCGGCAATATTATTTGCCAGGTATTTTCTTGACCATCTACTCCTTGATGTTCTCTCTTCATTGGTTCAATTGTCTATGACATATATGGATTGCTCTGATTTGTTGCTTTTATCTCTTTTGGTACTCTACATCTCTAAATCACATGTTTCAGTTATGCTTTTAAATGTCTTTGTTTATAAATTTCTATTGATTTATTTTGAATCATATGTTTCCATTATATTTTTCAATACCATTGGATTTTTTTCTCATATTGGCTTGGTTTAAGTTTTCTTGGACATTTTTTGTGAGTAAAATATCTATATTGCTTATCCTCAAGCTACCTTGGGTATTTTTTCTTTAAATGATCAATGTGTTGGTTTTTGGGCTTTTAACTATGGATTATACACATGGCCTTTTCATTGTAGTAGGATAGTTGGCCACTAAAATATAACATATTAATAGATTAAATTTGTTACTAGATTATGTGATTTTGAGCTAGTGAGGTTCCACATTTAATCACTAACCTACATTTATCAAGACACTTGAGTTGAAATGTCCATCAAGGACAAATTCTAGAACAATAATACACAAAGATTAACACAGTCTAGACAATCCCTAGGATTTGGAAATTGAACCTAATTGCAAGAGAAATATGTTAGTTATACAAAAGCTAAAATCGTAATTGTTTCACCTAAAAGTATCCCACAAGAGATTTGTCCCTACAATTATTGCGATAACCCATACTACTATGTGGTGCAGTTTGATAGTTAGTAATCCTCTACCCTTTAAATTAGTAATTTTACTATGGAAGACAAACTTGGTCAATTTCTTGTGCTTTCACTTCTTGATCCTTCCAAATACAACTTGAGAGTAGGTTTCCCTTTCCTTCGCCTCATATAGTCCATTTGTTGTTCAATGGTAGAAAGTTTGGTAGTTCTTCTAGCACGCATGACTCTAGAAGCCTTAAGCTCATTATTTTCCTTAGACAATGCATCTTTTAGCATCTTATTCTCTTCCTCTATTTTCAACACTTTTCCTATATGATACTTAATTTCTTTCTAAGAATGTTCTTTATTTTTATCATTTAAAGTCTCTATTGAAGAATGTGATGAACTAGCACCCTTACTAAGTGATCTCCTCAATTTGATATCTCTTGATTCCCTTCAAATAGTCTCTACTTCCAATTTCACTTGATGCAATGTAGGCAATGCAAAATGAAGGTAGAAATTTATTTTTATACAACTTGCCCCTTGAAAATTGGAGGTAGGAAATGCAAAAAAGAAGGTGAACGCTAATGAAAAATGGCAATTGGTATTGTGGAAGATGTGATAAAATTTTCCCTTTAAATGTGATTATAGATATATACTTCAATGCAAAATGCAAGGCCATGCTGCTTTCACTTGGATTACTGCTTTTGAAGAAGCGGTAGAAGAAATTATGGGTGCTATAGCAAAAGAATTGAACATTTTGAAGAACAAGATGATGTTAAGTTTGGACACATTATATAAAATTTCCTTTTCAACAAATACATATTTAAAATTCAAGTGAAAAGAGAGACTTATAATGATGAACAGAGGATTAAGTGCACTATCATAAAAGCAAAAAAGTTTGACTATTCATCTCAAAGAAAAGTTTTATTTCATTCAATTTCTAAGATCCAAGTTTCATTACATGCAAATGCTTGAATGTATATCTTGTTAACAATGTTTTAGAACATTCCAAAAAAGCTCAGTGGATATGTCTAAGTTAGTTGATGTGATTTTTTGGCTAAGTTATATTATTCTTAGTTGTTTTTAATAGTAAATATGATGATTTATAAAAATTTATGAATTGAAAATGATACATGAGTTGGAAGATTGTTCCACTATTTTAAATAGTGCATAATGGCAATGGTTTCCTTTTGTGGTGTATTTACTATTATTGTAATAGATTTTTTTATTATACATAGCTCAAACTTTATAAATATAATTGATGTAATATATATGTTTTTGTTCAAAATTTCTTTAGTGGCTTTGATACCAATGTGATTTTCAACCATTGTAATTAATTTTTAACATTTTATATATACCATTGTATGATTTCATGATGTATATCGAAGAAAAGTTAAATATGACAAAATGTTACATATATGTAAGAAAGACATGTTTATTTTTTTTCTCTTCCATTTCCACTATAACTTGCATTTTAAATGTACTTAATTTACTAAAAGCACCTTTTTTTCCTTCTCTTGCATTTGTTCATTAAATTTTCCATTTGGAAGGCAATGCCACCAAGTGCATTTAATAAAAAATGTCCATAAAAATTGTTAACCTTTTCAAACTAAGTATTTTTCTTATATGGTAAAATGGATGTTCATTTCTTATCTTGAAGAAAATGACGCTAGATGAATTTAATCATGATTGTGCATAAAAATAGATAACCTTTCATCTAGCACCATATACTCTCATCTTGCCCTTCAAGGGATCTTGATGATTAGAAAGTTTTACAAGATAAGAGATATTCCTTTTCTTGATGTTGGCTTAGATTATCTTTATTTTGTTCCATATTTTGACCTCCAATTTTTTTCTGCAAGAATGCTACTACGAATATAAATTACATCTTAAATATAATATATTTTGTACCTATCGCTCGATCGAGATTGAATTTTCAATCAGAAGAGGAAAGGAGGAAATATCAAAGAGAATATCAAAGATAATATCAAAGAGATTATCTTATATGAAAAAAACAAATGACAGATGTTGAGAGGGATGAGGAAAGAAGAAGGGTTAATGAAACACAAAGGAAAAGATATGCTACACGAAGGGAAGAAGTGACAGTAGAAGAATTGGAATTTCAAAATAGAGAGGAAGGAAATATGATTAGGAATAGTCACCAATGAACATCTAATACACTTTCTCATTCTCAAAGTGAATAAAGCCAACAAATTGATAACTAGTCAAGTGAAAGATAGAACAATCTAGCAAATGAAAATTGAGGATCAATAGAACATGTGACATAAATAGCTCATCATGAAATTCAAATTGAGATGAATTTAAGTTTACATTAAAATATAAAAAACATACAAAGCCCAAATGGAATGCTTCAAAGTGAGTTCCATAGATACCAACTAAAATTTTGACATCAATTAGATAGTTTTAGAGCACCTAACATGTGTTATGTTTTTCAAGAATGTTATCTAGGAATGAAACTGCACCATACCTGTGAAGGTCTTGTATGTGATAGATGTTGACAAGAGAGAGGAAATAGAAGATTTATAACTTCAAATAATATGGATAATGGGCCACAATCAGAGGAGCTTGCAAATTTAACTTAGGTTGAAGAAATGTTGATTGCAAATGTCAGCCCTATACTACAAGTTACACATACAATAGGTGGTCAGTATAAATACAAAGGACACATGATATGTTTTCCACAAAATGTGGAACATGTTTCAAAATTATTTCCACATTCAATACATTTTTTTCCAATCATTATTGTTCGAAAAAGGGATCAACGTGGCACAAATTATAACTTTACAATCAACATAGATTGTGTGTATAAGGCATTAAAATACAAAGTAGATCATGACAATTTTTATTCAGATGTTAGAATTGATGAAAATGCTCTTAATGATCTGTCTAGAAATTTAGATGAAAATATTTTCAATAGATTATAGACAATGCATATGGAATTTGATTATGATACAAATGAAATCATATTTGTTGGTCCAGTCATGGAGATAGATCAAGGTAATATAATAGATCACACAACATCAATGGATTCTAGACCACCTAATTCCCAAAGAGAAATGGAATTGATTCATGCATGGGTTAATAATCCAGATGAAAATTTGACAACATTGATGGATTGGCTAAGAATAGGAAAATATCCTATAAATGAATATGTCACTTCAGGATTACTTGATATGGTATTCCCAACACTATTTCCTGATGGTAAATGTGATTGGTTAGAACAACGAATGAGGCATGTGCATCTACATGAATTTTTCAAGCACCTGTTATAGTACAGGGATCATCACTTTGGTAGTCATCCAAGGTTTAGATATTTCATGATGAATATCATAATGATGCACCATGCACAAAATTCATTTGCAATATTTGTAAAAATAATTTTTTGAGATATGCTAATCACCATCAATGAGTTGAGGTGCACATGGGAAACATGCCATAGTTCCATCTAGTTGATAGGTTGATGCAGTTTGGAACAACACTAAGGGGTACAAGGTCGTATTGGATAAAATGTCATGCAAAACTAACTAGTGTGCTTCATCAAATAGGTTCTCCTATAATACTCTTCACCTCAAGTTTTGTAGACATGTATTGGCCTGATTTTCATGCATTAATGCTAGGAACATAGTAAGCTACTCCAAGGAAGGCTTAAAATTGGAAAAAAATAAAATTTTATTAACTATCCTCATATAGTCACAAATTACATGCACTTGAGATATTAAATAATCAAAAAATAAATAATGGAAAAAGGAGTGAATGTTAAAGATTACTGGTGTAGAAATGAGTGGAAACATAGGGGATCACCACATGTGCATGGATTTTATGGACACTGATTTTTGTTGTCCAAGGGTTCTCTAACTCTTCTAGGATTTTTCACCTAGAAGGAGAGAAGTGGGCCCAAAATGCTATTTTCTACACTCAAATGGAAGGATGTAATGTATCTAAATATGATGTCTAAATGAAAAAAATTGAAAAAGAAAGATGATTATTGATGCTAAACCTAAGAAATGTAAAGTGTTGGAAAACACAGTGATGTATGCAAAAACACATAAGAATGCAAGTAAATGATAACATAATTAAACATAACTAGAGAGGTGCACCTAGAATTTAAATTCTGATGTAGAGATTCTTTGGAATCCTATAGAGTTGAATAGAAATGCTAAATAGGACACTTACACCAAGCTAGGCGACTTAGTCTAGTTTTGGGGAAAATATGTCAGAATAGGAATCTACCAAATGGGTACTCAAAAATATAGAAACCACATTTTAGACCTAGGAGTGGTACTAATTTACCATAGATGGTGACTTAGTCCATTTGGGAATTTTTGGAATCTCGGGACAAGATTCTGTAGCTTTTGGTTTGAACTTCCTTTTCTGAAAGGTGTCCAGTCTGGATTCTGCAGAAAACGGGTTGAAATTTTTCTCCAAGCTTCAATTAGGGCTTTGTTGACTTTGATGGATTTTTTACCACTTATTGACACCAAACTCTTTCAAAAATATACATACAAGGCTTGCAAATAGACATGCAAAGAGGGGGAAAAGGGTTAAGGGTTAGAGTATAGGGGTTTTCCTTGGTCAAACCTTGATTTGGTAATCAAACCATAGCTAATGAAATGACATAACAAGAGAATGATAAGTAAACAACCTACAATGTCATAAACTTACCAAACCCTTGAAGTGTAAATCTAAAGATATGTAATGCAGTGCTCCAATGGATGACTTGATGATGCTTAGAGTGCTTGAATGGTTGAGGATGATTAAGTAAATGGATGCTTGAATTTTTATGAATGAGGAGATGTAAAATGAGAGGAAAATCCTTTATTTAAATACTTTATTTTTCATTATTTCCTAAAAATAACACATTACGGGCTGACCTCAAGGGTAAGAGCATAAAATTCCACCAAGAAATTAAAATTATTTTTCTTTTTATGCCCAGTGGACTAAGTCACCCCAGGTGGTGACTTGGTCCCACTAGGGAAAAATTACTAGTTGTTAAAAATTAAAGTGCATTAAATAAGTTCTAATGGGAATATCCTCAAAAGTACACTTAAGGCTAGCAAGTGCATTAAGGGGTCATTTAAACATGAGAAAGGATTGATTTAGTGATGAAAAGTCTAGGAAAACATGAGAGTTTGTTACAACACTTTTGAAATAAGACTTCGTAAGTGATAAAAAGGGGATATTTAAGTAAATTATAATTAAAGGGTCATAAAAAAGTGTGAAAGTGGGTTACAACACTTCACAACACCTTTGCAAGACATCCTAGAAGTATTAATGATTCAAAAGGGTCCAATACCTAATGTGAATGTGTTGGCAACATTACAACATTAAATCTAGGAAAAATCAAGCCAAAGTCGATAAGAAAGACTCAAGTGAGTGTAAAAATGTCAACTATACATTTTTTGTGACACATATTCATATGGATAGATGGAGCACCGAATATGGACATTATTGATTGGTCAAATGAAGAGCAAAAAAAAAGTATTGAAAGATATTTCCATTGTATTGTGCATGCATGGAATCCTAGAGAAGATTCACATCAACAAAACATATAGGTATGTTTAAAAAAATTGGATCTATACATTCAATATATTAAATAAACTCCTTGTAGTGTACGATATAAGTAATGTATTTGTATTTACAACTGTAGGAGTTCCAAAAAAATTCTCAGCATCCATGTCTTAGAAATACAAGACAACTTGTAGAGATAGATGTTGAGCATGACTATGAAGAGGTCTTAAACTATGTAGAGTGACACAATGTGTAGGGAAGGTGCATGCCTACAAAAAAAAGAGGAACAATGTTTTGTAGGTAACTATTTAAACAATTTAAAATGTTTATATCAAAGTGAAATATAATATAATTCTCAAGTACTAAAATTGATGACATATTTATATTGATTTTAGGTATAATGCTCCTTGGCCATTGAATTTGGAGGGATCCAAATTATATGAAGACATAAAAATGGGTAAATTTTTTTTGAGCCAACTAGAAATGATGATAGAGTAAACTCACACAATTGCTACATATTGCAATTGTGGAGAGAAAATATAGATTTCCAACTTATTAATTCTAAACATGCTATGATAAAATATATTACCAAGTATGCAACAAAAGTGGAGAAAATCTCACAATCATACCACCAAATGTTGATGCATCTTTCACATATGGAAAGCACTAATGATTTAGCTACAAGAGTATATAGAAGGATTCTTACTGAGATAGTTATAGAAAGACACATTGGAGCCCAAGAAACATGTCACATGCTACTAGAACTTCCATTAGTAGAGAGCAATAGAATATTTTTCAATCAAAATGTTTCACATGAGGTGTTCAAACCTATAAATGTTCATACAAAAGACAACAATGAAGAATAGACAAAATCTCTCATTGATGGATATATAACAAGGCCTTGTAATCTAGAAGGTGTCTCACTAATTGATACATCTAGATCATGGATATACAATCCTAAATAGAGAAAAAAAGAGAACAAATGGGAGACAAGAAAAACTACATCCATTGTTAGAGATTTTCCAAAGTTTGTATCCATCCCTCCACATCAATCAGATTAATGGATTGAATTTTTTTTATTAGAGTTATTATTGTACAAACCATTTCATGACATAGAAAGATATATTGATCATGATAATGACTCAATAGTAGGAAAATGGGAGTCATTCACTTATAGTCCTTGCCATGTGGAATGAACAACAACTGTAGAATATGTTGAAAATAATAGTGATTCTAAAATTGAAGACAACGAAGTTGTTCATAGAAATACCATAGAGCATGAATGGAAAATCATATCTAGACTGCATCATGGTTAAAATATACGTCTCTGAAATAGATATGTTAGGGAAAAGAGATTAGACGTGTAGATTGATCTTATGAATATCAAGGTGAAGAGTACACAACTAGAGCAATCAATTTTATAAGAAGCATGAAAGATCATGGATGTATCATACATGATGATATACCACAAAGAATCAACTACAAAAACCGTAGTGGAAAACAAAAAAACAACACTAGACATAATTATGACACTTCCACACAAATCAAAATGTAGTGCCATTGTTCATGATAATCCAAGGAACAAAAAGAATAGGAAAGTCACATATAATTGGTGCCATTAGTCAAGCTCTTCAAAATTAAACTATGCCATGGTGCTCTCCCCTTCTACTACTTGCACCAATAGGAGTTGCAACATTCAATATAGGGGCCTCTACAGTTCATTCAAAATTAAAAATCCCAATACAAGATTTTGCTTAGCTACAAGGAACAAGACTTACAAGTTTTCAAGAAGAAATGACACATCAAATATATTTTTATTGATGAAATGAGCTTCATTGGTCAAAACATGTTGAAAAAAATAGATTCTCAACTCAAACAAGCATTCCCACAAAGTGCACACATAAAATTTGCAGGTATACCTTTCATTGTGACTAATGAAGGCATGTATTCTATACATTATTTATTTAATATAACTCATATGTACTAGATTACTATAATATTAGTATACATTTTTAAAATAGCTTTTATTGATTATATTTTAGGTATATCTATGATTTTTTTTGGAGATTTGGGCTAGTTGCCTCCAGTCAATGGTAGACCAGTGTATGACATCAAAGACATAAAAATTTATTGTGGGAGGAATTCAAAACTATAGTTACCTTAGATAAAATATTACAACAAGATGGAGGAAACATCTAGCAACAAAGATTTTGTGAACTTCTGAGAAATCTAAGAGATGCAAACCGACAAATTTATGACTAGAGGTTGCTTATGATGAGAACACCTAATAAGCTAGATGCTGTAAGTAATTATGAGTTTTATAGTGTTGTCCATTTTTTCTCCACAAATGTCAATGTTCATAGCCACAATAAGAAAATTTTATATTCATTGAATCATCTTGTTGCATGTAGTATTGCAACAAAAGAATGAAGTGTTAATACAATAGAAGATTGCTCAAATTATGAACTTGATCTAGAGTTATTGATCAATAAAAATTCATGGGTCATGTTGGCTTACAATCTTTGGATACAAGCAGGTCTTGTCAATGGAGCTCTAGGATACATTTGAAATATTGTCTACAAACTAGGAACTATTCCCCCTGAACCACCAACATATATGATGGTTGAGTTTGAAAATTATTCTGGAATACTATTTGAAGATCATCATCCAAATACAATTCTTATAACACCAATATAGAGGGGAAGAAAACTTCAATTTCCTTTCTGATTAGCATGGCTAATGACTATACATAAATCTCAAGGATTGACTCTTTCAAAATCAACAATTGATATAGGACCGGCAAAAAGAACAAGATTGACATTTATGGCGATATCTCATGTAAAATCTCTAGAGGGTATCAAAATAATGCCATAATTCACATATGATAGTGTGATAGGGTGAATTTAGGTGTTAGAATACGAGAAACAAAAAAAAGAGAGAAAATAACACTAAAAACACTCTACACCTCAAGACTAGCCTAGTTGGATACAATACAAAATAAAATGGAAATTTTTACCTTCTCTCGAATCAATCCTTTGGTTGGCCCTTTGATCTTTGGTGTTGTATGCTCTTTGTATGGCAAGAAGATGCAAGGTATAAGATAGATTGAAAATGGATGAAAGTGGATGCAAGTGTAATGCCTCGTCGTGCGAACCCCAAAGGACAACTAAACAATAATTACTACACAATTTTTTTTAAAGTAAATCTAAACATACATGAGATGCGCATTGAGTCATAAATCATACAACTTATTAAGAAAATTTCCCTAACACTTACGCCCCTTTGGGTACACAAGGAGTCATTATGAAACTTAAATCCATACAACGATGATAAAGAATGAATGCCAAAGATATAATCCATAACAAAGTAAACATCTACAAATATAACACATACATGACATCCATTAATAAGAAACCATCCATGTACATCAATACATCACATACATGATTAACTCAAAAAATCATTATGATAAACTCTCTATCATCATATAAACTCAAGGGACATATTGACATAGATACAACATATTGAATAACATCTGTCATGGATCAATATTTACCCAACGTTTATCAAGGATAGAATAATACATTGCATCCATTTCAACACAGTACAATGTTCAAGAATTACAAAGATACGAAAGTGTTCCCCAACATGAATGGGAACCAGATAACAAGATAGAATGATACAACTAAGCAGCAGAATACAAGATATCATAACTAGCTCCAAGATGGATACTCTCTAGAGTTTTCACAACTGGTACCAATCTACACCTCTCAATCCTCAGCTAGGGACTCAATGGGATTCTTAGCACGTTCCACCTGACCATGTGAGTTCAAAGACCCACCCTCCGTGCTAGGAGCTAGCAAGAAAGAGACCTCACCCAAGAACATCCAAATAGGGAACCACAAGACCCAACATCATACAAAATATCATATTGTCAATAACTCTAAAAGGAACAACAGAAGACTTCATAGATCACCAACGACAACAACCAAGATCCAATCATAGGAAACACAAGATCATAAAACCACATCATAAATAAATTAAAAGTAACAAGCATAATCACTTGCAAAGTAAATCCAAGACCACAATCATAACACATTTCCAAGGGCAACCAAGGAAACAAAGCATAAGGTCAACTAGTGGAGACTGTCATCGCATAGTCCTACATGGGTTATCCTGTGCTCTTCCTCTAAGCACCAGTTGTACCAGGCTACTTGAGGTGATGGTCCCCATCTATGGTTTCCTGGCCCTTCCTCCTACTTGAGGCACCGGCCCCGTAGGGTGACTCATGTGGAGTCATTAACCTCTCATGAGGACGAGGTAATGACCTTGCCAACCACGGCCTTCTCAGCCTTCCATTAGTTTGCGAAAGCCCTAATGAAGACGAGGTAACCACAAATTTTAATCTTGTTATGTGATTACTACCCATCCCTCCTAAATTCATTTATTATGTTTTCACTTGATTAACAAACTCATTCGTGTGTTATCCTGTGCACTTCCTATTAACTAAGGCACCAGCCCCCACAAAGAGCCACTCTCCCTAGAGACCCAACAAACATCAAAACCAAGGGTTGTAACATCATAATTTGAACATAGACTCACAACATAAAATCATGTGAGGCATTACCCATCTCACTAACAAGTACATAATGTAACGCCCCTCCTTGGTTACTGTTAAAACAAAGTGTAAAGAATAAAATTAACCGAACAACTTTATTTTGAAGATAATTAATTACACAACTACCATAAGGTTTCCAAGATGATATTACATAAACATAATAAATAATCTCAACACATTATTTCACAAAACTTAAGTACAAATTTAAAATCATGAAAGATCAAGTTTACAAAATTTAATACAATCGAATATCCATATGTCCAAATTACAATAAGTGAGATTTCAATGAATCTCTATACATCAAAATGATGATACAATGGGAACACTCTTGTTCAAGAGGTAAATATACAAAGAAGATAATGATAACATCATAACAAACTTCCATATCAATGAACACCTTCTGCATCCATTTTCACGAACAATGAAGTAACTGGAACTAGCTGTGAGTATAACATCAACTGCATGAAAATCCAAGGAAGGTATAGCACGGTTTCCTCCCAACCACGTGGAACTCGAAGGTCCACTCCCTCCGTGCTAGGAGATAATGATAGGTCCACATAAAAGAATACAGAGCATTACATTTACTTGGCTTACAAACATATTACTACATGAAGGTAACAAATCATAACATACAAACTCCTAGTGACTAAACACAAGTAATGAAAACTTAACATGAGGAACCACAATCATGGAATAGACAAAGAGTGTCATCACATTGTCGGGATAGGTTACCCTGGTGAATCTTCCTAGACTATCGGCCCTCTCCAAGAGTTACCCTAGCAGCCTCTACCAATTCCTGGCCCCTATGTAGACTAATGTGGAGTCGTTTCATCTTTCAAGAGGATAAGATGGACGACTTGCCATTTTAGGCCTTCTCAGCCTTTTCTCAATCTAAATGAGCATTAAGAAAGTAGGTGAGGTAAACTTTTATCTAAATTAGTGTTTAGTTCTACCCAACCCCTAATACATAAGTTAGGTTTCCACTGAATTAACACACCTACGATAGGTTACCCAGAAAATCTCTTAGGATTTCGGACCCTACCACAAGCCACTCTTTCTATAACATGACTCAATATAAAATTCTAGGGGTAGCTATCAAGCATAAAGTTCAAAACCACAGAGGTTTACATCTTCCACTAGAAACGGACCATAGTCACCAAAAAGTTTCTTAAAACAACAACAAAATATGCAAAGTTATACTCCCAAGTAAAATAAGTGGAATAAGAGCAACCTAATAAAAATGTATTAAACTTAACAATATGACTTTCTCTTCTCTAGTTTTATGGAGAAATAAAACATATCTCAATAATATGGTGTATACACACCTAAATAATAACATGTTGTCAACCCCACACATACATGCATTCTTTCATCATGAACTAAAAGTTCCTATTCTTTAGACATAATTAAATGTCTAATAAATTTAGAGGAAAAAGATTTATTATTATAAATCAAAACGGATTCAATATAAAAGAAAATCCTTAACAACTATTATTCACTCTTTTTAAAAAAAACAATACAATTTATTATATAAAGAAATGTAACAATAGCGATCTAAGAATAATTTATTTTATTCAGTACTAAAGAGAATTAAATTATAAAGCATGCAATTAGCATGCCATGCAAAGAACGCACTATAAAGAATAGAGTAAAGGTCAGGAGTAATTATCATACTATAAAAGGCAGTAAATATGCCATGCAAAGACATTTAATAACTCCTATTTTGAATTCACTCACTAAATTAATATAATCCTCCTTGTCTATCTAATATAATCAACCATTTATCACCATTGGCTGCGAATTAAGTCTAAATAACAAATGTCATTATTTAACAATACTTGCATACATAGTATTCTACATTACAAGTAGTTTGCAATCATATGTAAAAGTAGTATTCTGCACTAACAAGTAATAAGAAATCACCATGCATCAATAACATAACATGGAATATTCCAGTGTAGATTAAGTAACACATTTAAAGTCTAAACTTTTAAATGCATGCATAATATAGAATGAACATAGATGCGAACTTATCAAGACTGTGCTCATGAAGAAGAGAATGAGAGAAGTACAACTTCTTAGTGGAGTAATTTCTATCTAAAGGATAAAGAATGTTAGATGAGGGGTAGTTTTAATTACACGGTATATTTCCCTTGAATAGAGAGTCTTCAAACATTATCTACAGCCTGCACAAAATTTATTAGATGAGAAATACTATGGTAAATAAAAAAAACTCAAGGAGACTACTGAATTCCAGTAGACAAATCATTATCTCAGCTAACTGTGCTGGTGAAGAGAGAAAAACGTGATACATAATGAAAATTATAAGCTACAAGAAATATTTAAAATCGGATCTTTAATTTAAGGTCATGTAGCAAACAACATGAGAAGAAGGTTTCCCACAATCACTGGCAGGAAAGTCTATGATATATATAAACAAAATTCTTCTCTCCAACATGAAAGTCAATTATAAGGCCAAATATACAACTTAGGAGGAGGTTGTGCACAAACTTGGTGGACAGACTATATAAAGTTGATTGCTATGAACCTACAGGTGTAAAACAAAGAAATACCAGCACAATAAATGTGTATTAAGCCATGTTATACTCAAAAATTCCAAAGGATGGAAAGTATAAGACAATATATCAATACATTCATCCTATATCCCTAAGCATGCCATATAACATGATAAGTTTGTAGATTTACAATTTGAGAATGAATAAAAGTTTGACTATAGAATTATATCAATAACAGGAGAATACTTCTCTCAAGGAATTATTTTCTCAATATAGAAAATTTGTAATTCATATCACAATAATCCACGAATACCATGATGCCTCCGTTTAATCTACAGTCATCTAAATGCTCAGATCAGGAATTTAATTAATATCTACTTTTTATAATAAAGGAAAATCTTCATTTGTTTCTTAAAATTTCAAATTCATGCTATTACAATCATTTCACCGCCAGATTAAAGACATTTTTAGTTCTGGTATACTTTAATTGTAGTTTTTTGTTAATTCTTTTCTACTTTAAAATTCAAATACTCTTCTAATATGTTTCTTTGTGGTTTGTGCAGGTTCAACAAAATAATTTCCTTACAAAAAAAAGAAATTCAACATTATGTTTCTAGAATTTAAACACAAGAATCTAAAATTAAGAAGAAAAACCTGCTTAAATTTTGATAACTAGTTGAAAACGAATCTTAGAAAACTTATGTAAAATCCACTATCAATTCAGTAGACTTCAACGATGAAATCCAAATCACTCCAACTTCTAAATTCTGCTTGTAACCAAAACTTTAAGATAAAAAATTTTCTGAAACAATTGTTGTGCAAATTTTTTTCTAAAAACTACTGCTATAAAAATTCCTTTCAAATGTTGCCATGAATGAAAATTGCAACCCCCAAAAGATATTCATGCATTCAATTATCTCTCAATCAGAAAAACTTAACTGATAGATCATTACACATTGTAAATAGATCAATTGGTTCGACTTATTCTTTAAAATATCAAACCAGATTTTCAACTAGAAATCAAAGATTCATATCTCATTGAAAATATCTTTTCTTAAAAATACCTATTTCCTCACAATTCTAGTTTACACAATTAAATCAGCAATATATATTTAATTAATTACATTTGCAAAGAAAATAACTTCCACTTTTAAATATCAATCACTTATTTAATTTAAATTAATAAATTAAATCACAAATATAACCACAACCATATATTAATTCATTAATAGATATTCATTGAACATAAATATTAAATTCTCAAACATAAAATATTACAGACTAACATGACCTATCAATACCTCTAGAACAACATAATTTTATTAAGTTAGGGTATGCTTAGACCTGTCAAGCAGGTGGAGCCATTACCCGGTACCTAAATCTACATGAAACATCAATGTCAAAACATATATACACATATATTAGAAAACACACCGTGAAGAAGAATTGCAGTGTAGCAGGGTACTCACGAATGAGTAATGCTACACTATCTTCTCCACCAACACAGACGAGAAAGATAAATCATGAGAAATCATCTCAACATGATAACCACATGAAAAGCCATAAGCAAATAAACCATATCATGTACGTATCTATCTCAGTATCATCACATGAAAACAACTAGATAATCAGGATGTCCATGTATCATCCACAAAATACAAAACAACATAGTATCCAAGTCATATCTAATAAGAAACAATATAGTATCATAGTAAACTAAAACATCTATCAAGCAAAATCAAACTAAACAGAGTGTCAAAACTGGAGGGACACTACACATAATCAAAGTCTCACAAAGTTTCGTACAACCATTTTCAAAATAATGATACCAATATCTTGCCACGTCAAGAGCACATAAAATGAGGAACATTGACCAACAATAAAATCAAGCTTCTGGAAGACTCTCAAAAGGCTTACACTAGGGTTTCATCATCAAAGAACTATTTTCAATTCAAATATAATGAGTGAATACCTCAAGATAAGATCAACAACTCCATCCAAACTACATAGTCAACTTTGATACAAAATAAATTGGAAATCCAAGGGAGACCTCTATTTTTTCCTCTAAGGATACCCATTACTCAATGAACTTTCAATTCGGCTCATTAACAACTCAAGCAGAATCATCAACTATGACAACAATAACATTAACCGATTTACCACTCAACTCAAGAGACAACCCAATAAATCAGCATGAACAACCAAACCATAATCTTCCTAAGCAAACAATAAACATTTCAAGAAGAGTTCAACTTGCACATTAACACCCCATTTAACCAACTTCACCCAAAATCCTATACTAAACACATTATTTAAGACATACCCATAGTAAATTAACATACCATCTAATAAACGATTATATGAGAGGTCAACATTTAACAGCTAAACTAATTCCATCATCAAAACATTACTACACAAGTTTTCTTCATAACTATGACTATATCATTTCCATAATATTCTAATGTTTACCAATACACATTATTTAATATAACCATTTAGTTTTAGAATCAAAGCGAACGTTCTTTTCTAACGTTTGAAATATGCAAGTATCTATCCTCTATTCAATTTTAAGCAAGGAGGTGAACCATTCTTTTCTAACATCATCAAATTGTTTACATAACTTTTCTACCCTTGACTAAATTTTAGTTTCTATTTAACCAAAGATAATCTATATCCACTTAGGCTATTCTTTTAATTATTTTAATTTATTTAATAAACAAACTTTTTTTATGTAGTGCTAACCATGTTGTATTTATTCATACATATAATAATGTATATAACTATGTTTATAAAAAAAATCAATAGACAACTTCTATGTTCCAAAACATAGAATAGACCACCATGCCTATAATTATCTATATTTAATCTTTAAAACAAACTGATGTTTAATGCCATACCCATATGTTTTATTTAATAAAATCCATATATATATACTTACACACACATACACATGTATATACACATATCTATTTATATACATATAAAAATACATACAAAATCAACTCATTTTGATTTTCTAAAAGAAAAAATAGATCAATTTCCCCTAATCAATAACATTTCTGAACACAAGTAAAAGTCTATTTACTTTATTACCTTCTACAGATTGAAAGAAAACACCAGAGTATTAATATCTTACAACAATAGATCTATATATAAATTCCAATTATTATTTCTTTCTTTTCTAATTGAATCTTTCAATACGTTCATCTACATATCCAATTGGTGATAAAATGTAATTGTTCTTTTCGATCTCTATCTATCTTATATCTATTACCCCTTCTACTTTTGTTTAATAGCTTGAACTTTAGAAAGTTTAATATAAAACAACTATCTTTTAAAAAGAGACATGTCAACAATGGAATCTCGAAGATTATTTAAACCTCTACAACATTCTATTTTCACGTGCTTTAGATGTGAAAAGTTGCCGAAGGAATTTGAAAGGTATTTTAAACCTCTACACCCTTCTATGTCCAAGTGTTGCGTCTGTGAGTGGTTTTCAATAGAATCAGGGAGTTTATTTAAATAATACACCCTACCACGTTGAAGTGCGCCGCTGTGATAGGTTGCAAATAGAATCAGAGAGTTTATTTAAATCTATACACCCTACCATGTTCAAGTGCACCGCTGTGACTGGTTGACAATGAAATCAGAGAGAATATTTAAACCTTTAAACTTCCTATTGTGTTCAAATGTGGTTGAGACAGGTTGATAATGAAATCAGAGAGAATATTTAAACCTTTAAACTTCCTATTATGTTCAAGTGCAGCTGAGACAGGTTGACAATGGAATCGGAGATAATATTTAAACCTTTAAACTTCCTATTATGTTCAGACGCCATAGCTGAGACAGGTTGCCAACAACTTCAAGGAGGCTATATAAACTTATGCACTCTCTAAAATCTAAATAGATATGAAAGCAATATGAAGAACCCAGATAGGGCACACGACTGTTTGACAGAATGTATCAAAGAAATATGGTCATATGGAATTGCAATGATCACAGGATTTGTTCAAAATGGATTTGTTGAAAGACTTATGAAACTTTCAAACCCAACATTTTAATGCCACCATGCCTTTCACTATATTATTTGTATTGATTACTATGTACGCAGTGAAGACAAGAAATGGTTGATCTTCTCAGCAAAACACATCAAACCTATGAAAAACTTTAACTCTTTAAGACAAATGCCACACAAAGCTAATGAGCTTAGGCTGTAAAATCATACTCGATCTAATCCAAGTGGAAGAGGATCTACCACAACAGTCAGAACTTCATCCATAAGATTAATGGGGTTTCCAGAATGTGGCACTCGAGTGAACTCTCCCATCTCTGAGCCTCAACATGGAAAGGTGTTCTTCTAGAAGGTTTCGTTCTTCGCAGCCTTTTATCACTGGATCTGAAAAGATGATTTCGGTCCTCTGTATCCACTCTACTTGGGATCTCTAGATATGGATATCCTCCATCAACACCTAGCCCTCCTTCAACATGGTGTCAAGCTATCCTGGTGACCATGTTTTCCATTGCAATATACCAAACCAAAGCAACTAATACCCGCCAAGGGATTGTAGCCCTCGCCTTCCATTTCTTTTTCTTTTTTGAGACAAAAACAACCAATCTTATCACAATAATACTGTTTCCGGAATTACATCCAATCCCCCAAGTCGTGCATGTGCACGCATGGGCTTTTAAATATTTTTCCATCTTTTGCTTTAGTTCATAATTCTTATCACCTTATCTCTTTTCAATATTTTCTATCTTTTATTTTGCTTTTACTATTTACTATTGAAAACATTCTATTAAAATTTATTTTATTTTATATCATATTATTTTCTCTTGTTTGACAATTATCCCCATGAGATAACCAATCAAATATTATTTTAGTTATTTAATTAAATCCGTACACAATATTTATGCCATTGACTTATTATTTATAATTTTACTTCTGATTTTATTCACATTATTTCAACTTCAAATTTAATTAAATTAACAGATTACTCCGCCTATTTAAAATATTAATTTCACTTCAACTATCATAGATAAGTTAAACAACGAGAACACAAATAGACACTTACACAAAATCTTGAGAGGTCGCAATGGAGGGCACTACATCCTCCCCCCCTAGACTTTGACTTACTCCTAGAAGTCGCAAAATAAGGAAAAACTTGTAGAACCATAAGCGCATCAACACCATAAATCAAATCCTCAATTAAACCTTGTTAAGTAAGTAATGAAAATTAAACAACACAAAATAGAGGAAATGCTACCAAAAATGAAAACAAAGATAGGATTCCAACCAGACCAATTGTCGAACACAAGGACGGGGTGGACGAACTAAGTTGGGAAAAATTTCTTGTCAGCTCCTATGTTCCATGTCAACCTATTGGGTGTTTATTATGCTCACCTTACCTTAACAATGTAGGTGGAATTGAGGCTTAGTTCCTGCAATATTGCATACAAACAAAAGTAGTGCACAATAAATATATCACAAACACACTGTGAAAGGAATTCCCAGCGTAGTAGGGCACTTGCAAGCGAGTGATACGACACATAGTATACAAAACAACTCTAGTAACTCGTAAACAATTTTCTTCCTATTAGTTAGGAAATATTCACATAAAGATGCTAACCATAAATCTATTTCATATACTATATCAAAAATGAATTACTACATGACATTAAAAGTATTTATACATACATATTACAATTACATTACCTTCATCACTACATTTTTGAAGCCAATTACCTAAAAATCAAAAGCTATGATAGAACATCACACACTAGTATCAATAATCCAAGCTACATCTTAACCTCAAGATACTATATTTTACTCACATCTTCCTTAAAACTCATCATTTTCACACCAAGAAATCCACTTCAGTCATTATTGAACACCAACTCTTACAACAATTCCAACAAAACACAAAATTTTAAACTTTCATACATTTAGGAAAACATTATTTGTCACTCAAGGACAACAATATGGAAAATTCCACACATTTGACGTATTCAAACACATAACTCACATCACCGAAAACCAGATCACAAGGGTCCATAGTGCATCACCAACATGAAGGATATTGGTGCATTGCACACTACACTGAGGGTCCTATCCTTTCCCACTAGTTTCCTACACCATCGACCCAACACCAACTAACGGAAGAAACTCAGGTTACACCATGAAAACAATAGAAAGGTAAACTCTAAACTCAAGGGTCTAACATGCAAGTTTACATAGCGAGCACACATAGGGTCTAGTGTATGAACCTATGCTTTGATACCATGTTGTAATACCCCGTAATGCTTACCCCAAAGGGCAACTAAACAATAATTACCACCAATTTCTTTTTTTTTAAGTAAATCTAAACATACATGAGATGCACATTGACTCATAAGTCATACAACTTATTAAGACAATTTCGCTAACACTTACACCCCTTGGGGCACACGAGTCATTATGAAACTTAAATCCATACAATGATGACAAAGAATGAATGCCAAAGATATAATCCATAACATAGTAAACATCTACAAATATAACACATACATGACATCCATTAATAATAAACCATCCATGTACGTCAATACATCACATACATGATTAACTCAAAAACTCATAATTATAAACTCTCTGTCATCATATAAACTCAAGGGACATATTGGCACAAATACATCATATTGAATAACATCTGTCATGGATCAATATTTACCTAATGTTTATCAAGGATAGAATAATACATTACATCCATTTCAACACAATACAATGGTCAAGAATTACAAAGATACAAAAGTGTTCCCCAACATGAATGAGAACCAGATAACAAGATAGAATGATACAACTAACCAACGAAATATAAGATATCATAACTAGCTCCAAGACAGATACTCTCTAGAGTCGCCGCAACTGGTACCAATCTGCACCTCTCGATCCTCAGCTAGGGACCCAATGGGATGCTTAGCACATTCCACCTGACCACATGAGTTCGAAGACCCACCCCCCGTGCTAGGAGCTAGCAAGAAAGAGACCTCAACCAAGAACATCCAAACAGGGAACCACAAGACTCAACATCATACAAAATATCATATTTTCAATAACTCTAAAAGGAACAATAGAAGACTTCATAGATCACCAACCACAACAACCAAGATCCAATCATAGGAAACACAACATCATAAAAACACATCATAGATAAATCAAAAGTAACAATCATAATCACTTGCAAAGTAAATCCAAGACCACAATCATAACACACTTCCAGAGGCATCCAAGGAAACAAAGCATAAGGGCAACTAGTGGAGAGTGTCATTGCATAGTCCTACATGGGTTATCCTATGCTCTTCCTCCAAGCACCAGCTATACCAAGCTGCTTGAGGTGCCGACTCCCATCTATGGTTATCCTGGCCCTTCCTCCTACTTGAGTCACCGACCCCATAGGGTGACTCATGCAGAGCCATTAACCTCTCATGAGGACGAGGTAATGACCTTGCCAACCACGGGCTTCTCAGCCTTCAATTAGTCTATGAAAGCCCTAATGAAGATGATGTAACTATAATTTTTAATATTGTTATGTGATTACTACCCATCCCTCCTAAATTCATTTATTATGTTTTCACTTGATTAACAAAATCATTCATGGGTTATCCTGTGCACCTCCTCTTAACCGAGGCGCCAACCCCCATGAAGAGCCACTCTCCCTAGAGACCCAACAAACATCAAAACCAAGGGTTGTACCATGATAATTTAAACATAGACTCACAACATAAAAGCATGTGAGGCATTACCCATCTTGCTAACAAGTACATAACCAGAGTCCCACAAAGTTTCATACAACCCTTTTCAAAATAATGATACCAATATCTTGCCATGTAAGGAGCACATAAAATGAAGAACATTGACCAACAATAAAATCAAGCCTCTAGAAGACTCTCAAAAGGCTTACACTAGGGTTTCCTCATCAAAGAACTAACAACAATAATTGCAAGACCTCAAAGAACTATTTTTAATTCAAATATAATGAGTGAATACCTCAAGATAAGATCAACAACTCCATCCAAACTACATAATTAACTTTGGTACAAAATAAATCGGAGACCTCTATTTTCTCCTCTCAGGATACCCATTATTCAATGAACTTTAAATTCAACTTATTAACAACTCAATCAAAATCATCAACCATGACAATGATAACATTAACCGATTTATCACTCAACTCAAGAGACAACCCAATCAATCAGCATGAACAACCAAACCATAATCTTCCTAAGCAAACAATAAACATTTCAAGAAGAGTTCAACTTGCACAATAACACCCCATTTAACCAACTTCACCCAAAATCCTATACTAAACACATTATTTAAGACATACCCATAGTAAATTAACACACCATCTAATAAACGATTATATGAGAGATCAACATTTAAAAGCTAAACTAATTCCATCAACAAAACATTACTACGAAAGTTTTCTTCATAACTATAACTATATCATTTCCATAATATTATAATGTTTACCAATTCACATTATTTAATATAATCATTTAGTTTTAGAATCAAAGCGAACATTCTTTTCTAACATCATCAAATTGTTTACATAACTTTTTTACCCTTGACAAAATTTTCGTTTCTATTTAACCAAAGATAATATATATCCACTTAGGCTAATTTTTTAATTATTTTAATTACTTTAATAAAAAAACTTTTATTATTTAGTGCTAACCATGTTGTATTTATTCGTACATATAATAATGTATATAACTATGTTTATAAAAAAAATCAATAGACAACTTCTATGTTCCAAAACATAGAATAGACCACCACACCTATAATTATCTATATTTAATCTTTAAAACAAACTAATGTTTAATGCCATACCCATATGTTTTATTTAATAAAAGTCGTATATATATACTTACACACACATACACATATATATACACATATTTATTTATATACATATATGAATACATACAAAATCAATTCATTTTGATTTTCTAAAAGAACAAATAGATCAATTTCCCCTAATCAATAACATTTACGAACACAAGTAAATGTCTATTTACTTTATTACCTTCTATAGATTGAAAGCGAGCACCAAAGTATTAATATCTTACAATAATAGATCTGTATATAAATTCCAATTATTATTTCTTTCTTTTCTAATTTAATCTGTCAATACGTTAATCTACATATGCAATTGGTGATAAAACATAATTGTTCTTTTTGTTCTCCATCTGTTTTCTATCTATTACCCCTTCTACTTTTGTTTAATAGCTCGAACTTCAGAAAGTTTAATATAAAAAAACTATCTTTAAAAAAAAGACATGTTGAAAATGGAATTCAGAAGATTATTGAAACCTCTACAGCATTGTATTTTCATGTGCTTCAGATGTGACAAGTTTCCAAAGGAATTTGAAAGGTATTTTAAACCTCTACAGCCTTCTATGTCCAAGTGTTGCATCTGTGAGTGGTTGTCAATAGAATCAGGGAGTTTATTTAAATAATACACCTTACCATGTTCAAGTGCGCCATTGTGATAGGTTGCAAATAGAATCAGAGAGTTTATTTAAATCTATACACCCTACGATGTTCAACTGTGCTGCTGTGACAAGTTGACAATGAAATCAGAGAGAATATTTAAACCTTTAAACTTCCTATTATGTTCAAGTGCGGCTTAGACAGGTTGACAATGGAATCAGAGAGAATATTTAAACCTTTAAACTTCCTATTATGTTCAGATGCCACAGTTGAGACAGGTTGCCAACAACGTCAAGAAGGCTATATAAACTTATGCACTCTCTAAAATCTAAACAGATATGAAAGCAATATGAAGAACCTGGATAGGGCACGTGACTATTTGATAGAATTTCTCAAAGAAATATGGTCATATGGAATTTCAATGATCACAGGAATTGTTCAAAATGGATTTGTTGAACGATTATGAAATTTTCAAACCCAACATTTTAACGCCACCATGGCTTTCACTATATTATTTGTATTGATGAGTATGTACACAGTGAAGACAAAAAATGGTTTATCTTCTCAGCAAAACACAACCTATGAAATACTTTAAATTTTTAAGCCAAATGCCATGCAAAGCTAATGATCTTAGGCTATAAAATCATACTCGATCTAATCTAGGTAGAAGAGGATCTACCACAACAGTCAGAACTTCATCCATAAGATTAATGGGGTTTCCAGAATGTGGCACTCGAGTGAACTCTCCCATCTCTGAGCCTCAACATGGAAAGGTGTTCTTCTAGAAGGTTTCGTTCTTCACAGCCTTTTATCACTCAATCCAAAAAGATGATGGTTGGTCCTCTATATCCACTCTACTTATGATCTCTAGATCTGGAAATCCTCCATCAACACTCGGCCCTCCTTCAACACTATGCCGAGCTATCTTGGTGACCATGTTGTCTGTTGCAATATACCGGACCAAAGCAACTAATACCCGCCAAGGGATTGTAGCCCTCACCTTCCATTTCTATATTTTTTTTAAACAAAATCAAGCAATCTTATCACAATAATACTGTTTCCGGAATTTACACCCATTCCCCCAGGTCATGCATGTGCACGCATGGGATTTTAAATCTTTTTCCATCTTTTGCTTTAGTTCATAATTCTTATCACCTTATCTCTTTTCTATATTTTCTATCTTTTATTTTGCTTTTACTATTTACTATTGAAAACATTCTATTAAAATTTATTTTATTTTAAATCATATTATTTTCTCCTATTTGACAATTAACCCCATGAGATAACCAATAAAATATTAATTTAATTATTTAATTAAATCCGTACACATAATATTTATGACATTGACTTATTATTTATAATTTTACTTATGATTTTATTCACATTATTTCAACTTCAAATTTAATTAAATTAACGGATTACTCCACCTATTTAAAATATTAATTTCACTTCAACTATCATAGATAAGTTAAACAATGAGATCACAAATAGACACTTACACAAAATGTTGAGAGGTCACAATGGAGGGCACTACATCAAGCATGAAAAATGACTTAGTATGGATTGAGATTTTTTTTTGCAAGAGTTTGGCTAGCATGAATGATCTCCCCCAAAATGAGAGAAAAAATGGGGTATTTATAGAGAATTTGGAATTCTCTAGGGAAATGGATGGTCAAGATTGAGCCACCAAGATCAAGATGTAGGGCTAAGGTGAGTTGAGAACTCACAAGCCCTCACATCTTGACATGTGGCATGTGAAGTGGCTTAAAAGGGATGATGTGTACATGAGGTGGAAGGAGAGTACATGACATGGAGAAGGTACATAGTACCTTGGGATTGGGACAATATTTCCTCATAAAGGAGGCCCTTGTCCCCATGTGGGTGAAAAGACATGTGAGGAATTAAAAATTCCTCAAATATTCTCATGGGGATGAGAGAAGGAATTTAAAATTCCTTTAAATGCATTGGGGGATTAAATGTGAATTAAAAATTCACATAGGGAATGGAGTGCCTTCTCCAAAAGGAGAAAGCATTTAATATGGTTGACTCAATTAAGTGATTAAGGTTGTGCAAGTACTTGATTAGACAAATTAATGAATATTAGAAGAGGGTTAGATTTCACATGTGACTTGATGTGACAAGTCAAAGATCACATGGGCAAGAGTAAAAGGAATTTAATATTCCTTGGAAGGATAAAAGTAATTAAAAATTCCTTGAGAGGTTGATTAGGCTAGTTAATGAATGATTAGAGGGTTAGGTGGCTAAGAGAGATTAGAGGCCAACTTGCAAAAGTTCAAGGATGTGACACATCCTAATCAAGGATTAGGCATTTACACATCCTAATGATGAGATTAGGAGAATAATTAAGATTAAGAAAGGGATGTGACATGTGAGGAATTAAATAAATGTCATATTTATTTAATTCATTTGATGAAAAGGGGGATTAAAGAGATAAGGTATTTATTTATTAATTAAATACCTTAGAGATTTGACAGAATTAAGGATATTAATTAAATAATAGCGATATTACTTAATTAATGCAAATAAGGGGATGCTTAGATGAAAGGGGATAAATTTGGATAAATCAAATGTCCAAATTTAGGTGTCTACAGATAGTAATGGGTATGTGCAGGATCATGATGGACCAAAAAGTGGCGATATGATGGGTATGCGTAAGGTATGTGGCTAATGAATTTTTTTTTACCTAAAATTGATGAAATGAAAAGGGTTTTTAAAGGAGATTATGAGCTTTCCACCAATATAAATTATGCTTTACTTTGAATTACAACTAAAGTCCTAATTGATAGGATGATTGAAAAACATCTATAGCTTTCAAACAGTATCACATTTTTTGAATCTGAAACATGCGTCACCTTCTATGCTTCGCATACTATAGGATTAAAAAAATAAAATTGAATTTCATGAAGTTTTGACCAAGTTAAGGTGGTCAGACATATGAGTTTTTTATATTTTTTAAAAGTTGTAATAAAAAAATCACAATTAATTATTTACTCGGAAAAAAATTACAAAAAAATATGCATCACATCGAGATGTGAGTCCTTTACTTATATCTAAAATATTATAAAAAAATATTATCATTTTGTTGTGGTTAGAGTGGTAAGACAGACAACTACTTCTTATTTTTACCCTAAAATTTAAGTACTACTGCATTGAAATTTAAAAGTTTCAACAAATACATTTTTTTTTTAAAATAAACCTCGTAGTTTAAAAACTACATGAAATTTTATATAGATTCTATTCTTACATATTTTTCAAATAATATAGATATCTTATTCAAATTCTTATGTCAAGTTTCCTAACTCTGATTTTTCTAAATTTTTTGCCACTTAAGGGCTTGTTTTTTCTATGATGATCCTGCACATAACCTAATGAGAAAATGAAAAAGGGTAAACAACTTGCCAAGCACAAGCCTGAAGAAAATAGACTCAAAATTTTGGAATATAGCTGATGTAATATATTTTGTTTATTCAAATTCGCTTCAATGGCTTTCATACCAATGTGATTTTGAACCATTGTAATTAATTGTTAACATTTTACATACCATTGTGTGATTTCATGATTTCTATCGAAGATAAGTTAAATATCACAAAATTTTACATATATCTAACAAAGACATGTTTATTTATTTTCTTCCATTTCCACTGTAACTTGAATTTTAAATGTACTTAATTTATTTTTTACACATTTCCCTAAAAGTGCCTTGTTTAAACTTGCATTTTTTTTATATGGTTACAATATAATGAATATGTACATATGTTTGGTTATGTTATTTTTATGTTTAATTTTATACTTTAATAGGGTATGTGTAGGATCATCATGGAAAACAATAGGCCCTTAAGTGGCAAAAAATTCAGAAAAATCAGAGTTATGTAACACCCCTCCATTTTAGCTCTTTGATCGACATTGTTCTTCCCTGTTAGGATTGTGTCTGATTGTCCTTTGACTTTAGAACTAGGTTTCTTTTGATTGCAATTGATATACAATGTGGATGTTATATTTTGATGTGATGTTATCTTGATGTTACCCTTGTGGCATGTTTTGGATTAACTTAGAAGATATTTGATTTAACGATGTTTTATGTTGTTGATCATGTTATTGATGTTAGATGTGTCAATTAGTGATATTGTATTGGTGAAGGGGATGGGATTGTATTACTCGCTTGCGAGTGCCCTACGACTCTGAGATTTCCTCTTCATGGTGTGTTTGATCATATTATGTATATATGCACACTCAACATGCTCTTTGTTGCAGGTTGGCAGGTAAATGACATCGACTCCACCTGGTTTCCAGGTTTGAGCATGTCCATTGACCAACGGAAATTTATTGGGAGATAGTAGCTAGGTTTTTTATGTCAAGTCGTTACCCTAGTCACAGTGTGTTGTCGGGTTGTAGTCGGGTTTGGTTGTTTCATGTTGCCCAGGTCACCTTAGTGTTTAATTAAATTCATGTTATAATGGCTTGTATTGTTAATCTGTGGCTTAAATATATTTGGTTATAATGCTAGGAATGTTACTTTATTAATTAATTTAATTTAGTTAATAAAATAAGGATTAGATTTATTTTATTGATGAATTAAATTAATTGTGGAATTGATTAAGTTATTCCCTGAATTAAAAGTGTTAAAAGATTTAAATTAGTTTGTGTGAAAAGAAGGTTTTAAAATATGTTGAATTCTATTTAGAAAATTGAAAATTGTTTAAGTTATTTAAAATTCCAAATATTTTCAATGCAATAACTTTGGGGTAGAAAAGATATTTTTGGAAATAGTTTACTTTTTTTGGTAAAAGATTTTTTTTTTCAATTTGAAAATTGAAATTTAATTTGAATTTCAATTTGTGAATAATTTAGGAAAAATCCTATTTGGAGAAAAGGGGATCTCATTAATTTGGGGAATCTTTCAATTTGGAAAAAAATCGGTTGGCTATGTTTTTGCTTAGAATTGTGAAGGAGATGGAGACTTTTGCTTGGGACGGTTTCAATGGAGGAATTGAAAAACTCCATCTTTGAAGGATTCAAGTTTTGGAGGAAGAAACCAGGTTCCTCTTTGTTCTTGTTTTGTTCATTTTGAAAATAGTTTAATCTTTGTAATGCATGTTTGAAAATCTTGTTGATTGTGTGAGAAATCTTTGAAATGTTGATTGAAACCAATGAAAACCCATGGAAATTAGATTCAAAACTAGCAATAGAGAGTTTAGAAGGATTCAAATGAAGAGTTTTAACTTCTTGGTAAATTTGGGGAAAACCTAGAAAAAATTCATCATATTTTGTGTTTGAAAAATTTTCCTTCCTAATTTTCTCCTCAATAAAATTTGTTGAATCTGACTGTATATGGGTAGTTTGAAATGTGTTTGATTCATTTATATTTTTCATATAAATTTACCAATCTTGAATGAGAGGTTTTGCATTCAAAAGAATTATTTTTTATACAAAATGGATTCTGTGATTTTCGTTCTAGTTTTTACCAGAAAAAGGGTTTTGATTTTTTTCATTTTTGTTTCATTTTTTGAATGAAATCGAACAAATTAAAAAAATAAAATTATTATTTTTATGTGGGGCTGCCCACAGCTACCCCCCATCCACGGGGGAGTTGGCTGTGCAGCGCTCCCCAGGGATGGGGAGGGGCTGCATCCCCTGTGTGAGGCTGCGTAGTAGCCACACAGGGGCGCATCCCCTGTTGGGGTTGCATGGCAGCCAAAGGCCTTTGGCCTTATTTCTTTTTAATATAAATTTGTTTTATAAAAAAAAACCTTTGTTTTAAATTTAATTTTTATATTATAATATATATATATTTAATGGATATATATATTTAAAATTTTCTCTTGTTCCTTTAAGTGATAAATTAGAATGTTAAATTGGTTATTTTAAATAAATATATTTAAAGAATAATTATATTTAAATAGGATCTATTTAAATATAATTTTATTTAAGGAGTAGATTTTTAACATCAAAGTTGAAATCAAAGGAGTACTTTTAATGAATTGAATTTATTTAAATTTTGTTTTGATCATGAAATCTTGGAAGTTTAAATGATATTTTAGAGGTACGCATTTGAATGATATTTGAATATCGAAAAATAGAACTTAATCTGAAATGATTATCGCTTTGGTATTGAGGAAATGAAAATTGGTGTTTGATCAAACGTTTTATATAAAATATTAACTTTGATTTATTTAGTTATCTTATGATGAAATATAGGTTAAGTAATTTGATTAAATGTTTATTTATTAAAATATATTGATTTTGAATATAATAGTGAAACTTGAGATAAAGAATGACTTAGTTTAATCAGACGGGTTTTAATCATTAAAATTTTGATTATGGAACATGATTGAGGAGCTTAGGGTTAACGAATGATTTATTCCAATCAGATGACCTTATTTATCAAAATTTTGATTTATTTATAATCTGATTTTGATTATTACGGATAATTGAGACAAATGAAATTAAATAGAAAGATTTAAAATATAGATTATCTTAAGATGATTTTTTTACAAAATAGAAGTTAAAGTGGATTTTATACTCCAACGAATTAATTGGAACATTGAATTTTAAATAGTCAAAGGATATATTTTAAAAAGGGAGATTTTAAATAATCATTTGCTTTTATTTTAAAGGTTGGATTTAATAAGATATGAGATTGGGAAAATGAAATATAAATTATTGGTTTAGATTCTTTAATATCGACAATGTGATTTAAATATTTAAATATATATCAGGATATACATCGAGTATGCACTATTAAGTAAATTTGTTGGAATGAATTCATGTTCAAGTAGAGATAAGACTTAGTGGATTTATTTAATGTCAAGTTGAAATTGAAGACTGATTTGTTGATCTAAGTGTTATTTATTGAGAAGTTTTAATTATAGAATATAGTGGCGAGACTTAGAGAAAGGAGGGACTTATTATTTAATTGAAATTTTTTGTTAATCAAGTGGATTTAATTACTGTATATGATTGTGAGACGTAGAGTTATTGATTGGTTTAATTTTAATTCGACAGTGTTATTTATTAAAATGTCTTGATTTTGGAATATGGTTGTGAAATTTAGAGTAAATGATCTGTTCTTTGAATATTTCTATGTTGTGAAAAGAAATGGGTTTAATTGATTGGATATGTGCGAGTCATGAAAACTGTGTTTGACTGGATTTAGGAAATCTGAACCTTAGCTTATCTAATTGTCTAAATGCTTTTAGTGTTTGATTGTTCATCTTCGATGTTGTGGAATTAGAGTGAATGTTATGTAAGTCTTCCAGTGTGTTATCTTGCAACGATGTTGTGCATCATGTGTTTGTTATAATTGTTTTAATTGGGAAGGGCTTGAATTATGTTTTAGTGGAAACCTGGTTACCACGACAGGTTGTGTGACCTTATGGCTTAAGGTTGAGTCATGTTTCAGTTTGTTATGTGGGTTGTCATTATGTTAGTCAACCTTGTGTTAGCCTTACGTCGTGCATGCTTTGGTTTTAGTTTTGGACATCCATAGTGGTGTTACCTGTTGAGGTGTTTTGATTATTTGTGATAAGTGTTAGTGCATTGTCTACCCTTGGCATGTGGTTGAGTTATGTGTTGTCGATAGGGGAGTGGCTTTCAACAAGCGCTAGGCCCAAAGTGGTTCCAGGATAACTCGTGTGAGAGTCAGTTAATTAAGTGGAAATTAAATAAATTATACTAGGGATAGAGTAGCTTTGAACATTAATAATATAATTTAGCCTCGTTCATTGGCTCAATGGCTTGTACGAGACTTGAGATGAATCGGGAAGGCCTGGAATGGCAAGATCATTATCTTGTCTTTACGAGAGATAATCGATTTCGCTCTGGTGTGCATGTGGGGCCGAGAGTCGGTTGAGGTTTCCAGGATATCCCTAGAGGGGGGTTGGGACCTAGGAAGACTTGCCAAGAGATCCCATGCAACCTTTGCAATGACACTCCTATGACAGTAGTCGGTATGGTGTTGTACTGTGGGTATTTTTATTGTATAGTGATTGTACTCAATTTTTGTACTCTGGAAGCATTGTAACCATGATGTTAAGTGATGTGGTATATGTTCTTGTTTGAAGTTCAGTTTTTGTGTTAGCCTATGTCTAGTGGTAGATGGTCTTGTCTCGGAAATCCTTGTTACTATCTCCTAGCATGGGGGGTGAGCCTTTTGGTTTCACTTGGTTGGGTGGAACGTGCACCTTCCTCTGCTAGTTTTTTCTCTTGCTCGTGTAGATGAGACTTTCATGATTGGAGAGCTTGTTGGATCCAGATGTTATTCTGGCTTCGCTCTTTTCAGTTGATCTTTATTCTTTTACCTCTCATTTTTTATCAAGGTGGAATTTGTAAATTGTAATCATGATTATTAGATTTACCTCATTTGGGGAATGAGTGTTGTAATCATATTGTTTTAATGTTGTTAATTGTAATCTTGAGGTATTTAATATCCTTGTTGTAATTTATCTTGTATGGGATGTATGTAATCTTAATTATGTAAGTGATTAATGTTTTGGTTTCAGTTGATGTTAATTATTGTTTGGGTTTTAAAGTAATCTTTGTCTCATGGCCTAAGAGGTTGTTGGCAATGTGTATTCATCTTACATGTTATTTGTACTTAAACAAAAAGAAAAAAAATTGGTATGTTTAAGTAGTGAATTACAACTTCCTCTAGGGTTGTGTGGCGGGGCATTACAAGTTAGGAAACTTGACGTTAAAATTTGAATAATTTATCTATATTATTTTAAACATATGTAAGAATATAATCTGTAGCAAATTGAATGTAATTTCTAAACTACTAGGTTTATTTCAAAAAAATAAAATCAATTTGGTGAAAATTTGAAAATTCCATGCAGTAGTACTTCAATTTTAGGGAAAAAATAAGTAGGTGTCTGTCTGACCACCCTAAGCATAATAAAATGATAATATTTTTTTATAAGATTTTGATATAAGTAGAGGACTCATGTCCCGATGTGATGCATTTTTTTTGTAATTTTTTTCCAAGTAAATAATTAATTATAATTTTTTTATTACAACTTTTGAAAAATATAAAAACTCATGTCTAACCACCTTAACTTTTTCAAACATTCATGAAATTTATTTCTTTTTTTTAATCCTATAGTATATGAAGCATAAAATGTTTCATTTTTTGGATTCAAAAAATTTGATGCCATTTGAAAGCTATAGATGTTTTCAATCAACCTATCAATCAAGACTTTAGTCGTAATTGAAATAGAAAATGAATAATAATTATTTATTAAATTCAAAGTAAAGCATAATTTATATTGATGGAAAGTTGAGAATCTCTTTTAAAAACCTTTTTCGTTTCATCAATTTTGGGTTAAAAAGTAATCATCAGCCACATACCCATCATATTGCCACTTTTTGGCCCATCATGACCTTGCACATATCCAATATTAATATCAAATAAATTTAAAAATATTTCACTTGATAACCTTGAAAGAAAATAGTGTCTATATATTTGACTTGAATTTAATATATTTTGAGCTTCTTTGATATCATAATGATTTTCCTATAGGCGTGGAAGATGTCACATAATGTGCATAGATCATGGGTATCCATTTGGTTCTCAAACTATCATTGCTATCTTCCATTCAATTTTCTCCTTCGTATAGAGGAGATGAGTGTCTATTATTGGTTGAGAGAGAAGATGGTCAATAGAATTAACAATAATGGACCAAAAACCAATCAACTTTTTTTTGATAATTATGCTATGTACTTTAAGTTTCTCTGCAAATCTAAGGTGAAAATGAACTTAGATGTAAAATTTAACAATCTTCATATTGAAATTATAGATTTTTGTGACTGATCAGTTCATCTATACCATGAGGCTCAAGATATTTACCTTGTAGGATGCATTTGGAAGGTCACTATTAAACTAACATTGAGCAGAGTATGAAATTCATGAGATTTCTAAAGGGACAATGATAGATTAGTTATTACATGGGACCACCTAAGGAATGGTTGCTTGCTACTTTAAAGTTAAACTAGTTCATCATATTCATGGTGCATCAAGTCATGCCATCATTCACATTGTTACATTCACACTATGGGATACCTACATTGAATGTCATTAAGTCCAATAGGACAATTAAAGTTTGAACTATTCTTGATGATAGTGATAATGGATAGTCATGAGTGCGCAAATGGTTAACTAACTATAAGAATTTTTGAAATATTATTTGAAAAATGTTTGTAAAATCTTTATACTTTTATCTAAGAGTAAATTTAGTTTTGAAAATATTTTTTGAATATTGTTTAAAAGTTCTTACCAATGCATAAATGTTTAACTGAGTCAAATTATTATTTTTCAACAAATTGAAAGTATTTGTGTTCTAATTAAATAGAAATGGTTGATATTGATGTTATGTTTTGTTCTATACAAGTTGGTATGATTTTAAGTTAATATTTATAAAAACTAAAATCGGATACTTACAAAGCTACCAATAATAAAAAAAAATTAAGTTATAAGTTTGTAGAGGAATTCCATTAAATTTTAATGTCTACCCTTATATATGGGAATTGAAATAAACAATGATGCAAAATATAATGAAATCATATATATTACTTTTGAAATGAATGTAAATGAAAATGTAAGCATTTTTTAAGGTATCTATTTAATAAGAGTTAAAAAACTACTAATTATTTATTAAACATGTAAGCATTATTATTTATTAAAATGTGTTAAATAAATAAGTATGTTATTGCAATTGAATTATAATAATTATTTTCATAATTATACAAATATTATTTAGCAATTATTACAATTGCATTAATTTAAATTATTTTTGGTTAACAAATTGAAAGTATGTGCACGTTCTAATTAAATGTAAATGGTTAACATTGATGTTATGTTTTTCTATATACAATTTTATATGATTTTAAGTTAATCTTTATAAAACATAAAATCAAATACTTACAAAGCTACCCTTAACAAAAACTTTACATTGTAAGTTTGGGGAGAAATTCCACTTAATTCTAATATGTAGCCTTATATATGGGAATTGAAATAAACAATGATGAAAACACAAGAGTAACTCTAATTCAACCCTAACAAAACCTTAATTTAACCCTATATAAAATCTAACTCCAACCCTAATTTAATTGTAAATAAAATTTTAGACTAACCATATTTTCAAAGTAACACTAACCTTAACCCTAACACAAACCCTAATTAATTTAATAATATTAAAATTAAAATTAATAATACTTATAACATCTAAAACCCCGCCATGTAACCTAGAGGATGACGCAACACTACGGAAGCACAACTATATTTTTTTTCCTTAAAAAAAAAGTAACAATAACATGTAAATTTATCTACTCTAAAAACATACACCCTCAAGCCCATGCAACACGTCTAAATGTCAATTCCAAAACTTACCAAATTAATATAACCATAGCATATGTAATTATCTCATGATAAACAACATACATCATAGCATTAACCCATTGCATAATATACAAAGTACAATAATGAATTATTTCAAAGATTACATTACGTCAATATACCATTACAAAGCTTATCCCCAAGATGAGGTAGATCATACAAAAAATTACAATTATAAAATACATGGATCCTCCTCGATTACAAATGAGGAGTATAAATACATAATGTCCCACTGATACAATGAACATAAGAGAAGTAACATATCCATAGATACAAACGAGCTCTCTGAACTAGAAGATCATGCCATTATGGACAAGTTGTGAAATTCCAACAGTGTAAGGTGCACGATCCACCCAACTATGTGGTACCCGTAGGCCCAACCCTTATTCTAGGAGATAGTAAAAGGCAACCAAGACCAACCTAGTACCTCTAGACACAGGAAATATACAAAGCAACACTGCACCAGTAAACACATAACATAAGGTTACATTACTTCCAAAACCACTGAGTCAAGTACATCCACTATACAATACAAACTGACTGTTGTCATAGGAGGAGTGTCATCACAAAGTTTGCATTGGTTATCCTTAGGAGATCTTCATAGGTCCCAGCCCCCATCCTGGGTTATTCTGGTAACCTCTCACGAACTTCAGTCCCACATGCATACCAGTGCAGAATTGATTATCTTTCGAGAAGACAAGATAACGATCTTCCCATTCCAGGCCTTCCTGACTCATCTCAAGTCTAATACAAGACCTTGAGCCAATGAGTGAGGCTAAATTGTCAAGTTAAATGTAATAAGGTACCCTTTCCCTTAATATAGGTTATTTAATTTCCACCGATTAAACTAACTCTCATACAAGTTGTCCTGGCACCACTTTGTGTGTTGGCCCCCATTGAAAGCCACTCCACTATTGGAAATACAATATACTTATTCCACAACCCAAGGGTAAACACTGCACTAAAACTGATAACAAATAACCACCATAACTCAAGAGGTAAAACATCCCTATGGATGTTAGATATTGAATCCCAACTACATGCACTACCCAAGGAAATCTCAAAGGGTGAACAAAAGACAAAACAACCCTTTCGCAATTAACAATCTCTAGAAGGCTTACATTTTTACATTAACAATTATCCCCCCAATACACAATTACAGAAGAATATGCAACTAAAATAAGCCACCCATGTAATTAAATAAACTACCATTAGGATTTCCTAAATCCAAATAAATCAATAACTCATATTTAAAATACATCATTTAAACATAATTCCAATTTATAAATCAACAACGAATTAAACTAAATGTTTAACTTTTAGTTTCACAACTACTCATAATAATTAACCCAATTTCCTCAATTAAAATAATCAATCATTTAAAGTTAACTATTTGTGCTTGCATGCACCTATTGCAATAAAAACCATTAAATAAATATATTTAATACGTATATATATAATTAAATATAGTTATATATACATATAAAAATATATATTATTTAATTAGAAAATCAATTATACTTTTCCAATTAACCATATATAAATATATTTATTATATATATACATTATATATATATATATATATATATATATATATTAATTATTTAATATTTATATATATGCATGTATTATATATATAATATAATATATATATATATATAATAAATATAAAATAAACATATTTAAAACAATACAAATCATAGAATATAAAGGGAAATAACATATGCAAACACAACCATAAGGCTACTATTGTGGGGCGTTGTCCACGCAACTCTCCCCACACAGGGGGGCCACCCGGCTATGGAAGGCAGCGGTGTTGCCTCCACAACAATGCCTCCCTTATGGGGGCGTTGTGGGGGTTAAGCCCCCCTAGCCTTCACAATAATTCTATATATATATATATATATATATTTTAAAATTTTCCTAAGCATGGTCAATTTTGTTGTACAGCAAATTCTTTAGACTTTCAAAATGATTTAAAACAAAATAAATTTCTATAGGAGATTTACAAATACAAATGTATTTATTATATATATATATCAAAACCAATTATCCAGAAGGACAAATTTTAACCAAAATATTCTAAGAGTAATATTTTTCAACAAAATTTACTAGAGGTTCTAATTTTCTCAAATTTTATAGAGGAACATGATTTCCAAAAATTTAACTAAGTTCCCAATTTCAATTTCAATAGAGGTTTCCTAAGTCATTAGGTACTTTCCTTTTGAATTTTCTATTGTGTTAAAAATAATTCCCTACAGATATCTAAATCTTTCACGGTAATTTACCATTTTCTACAGAGAAGATTTAAATAATCTTAACATAAAGGATTACAATTTTCTATAGTTTCAATTCAATCTCATCAAAGGCTCTAAAATTTGACTATAATTTTCTTCTATATAAATCCATTTCTAAAACTCAATTTTAATAGAGGATCTAAAATATTTTCTATAGAGATTGTAAATATTCTTCGCAATCATTTATTTTTCAAAATCTAAAGCTTCTATAAATAAAGAAATTATCTTCTACAGGAAACCTTTCCAATTTGCAAAACAATAATAATTTAAATAACCTTTTCAAATTAAATTTACAAAAGCAATAAGAAACCTGTTCCAAAAGATTTACAGTTGATTTGAAGTTTGATGCAAAGCTTTCCCTTCAATTTGTAAATTTTCCAAAGCCTCTTCCCAGAATTACCACTTTCTTGAGAATAGAAAAATAATCCAGAACCAAAAGAAATGCAACAAAACTAGATCCCCAAATTTTTTGAGAGCTTCTATTTCCAAAATTTTAACAACCCAGAACAAATTCAACCACTCCAGAATAATCCCTTCCTTCAATGAAATAACCTCTTTTCATCAATCTCAATAATTATCTCTGGGAATCAATTTTCAAACAATAGTAATAAATATCTTTTGACTTCTAGTTATAAAACAAATATCTTTTCTACAACAACCACAGATATTTCCAAAGATCTTTTACATATATTATGCATTTGAAATTTAAATAATTTATTTATTTCAAATCAAATTTAATCTAATAATAAAACCAATTTATAACATAAATTAAATTAATTAATTTATCAATTATAAAGCCTCAACATCAATAATCCAGATTAATTAAACAACCAAATCAAAACATTTATAAATTAATTATCACAAATAAACCTTGTACAATAAATAAAATAACAAGGCAAACATGGATAAAGAATACGACCAATACATGGACTAACGACACACTATAACTAGGGTAAAGGTTTGACTAGGTAAACCCGTTACTATCTACCAATCAACATTACTATTGGGTAGTGGACACGCTCAGACTTGTGAATACAAGTGAATTCGTTGTCCTATACCTGCAAATCTACAAACAAAGCATATGTCATACATGTATCCAGATAATTAATCATACACACCATGAAGAGAGAATCACGGAATCACAGGGCACTCACATGCAAGTGATGCAATCCTGTTCCCTTCACCAATATAGTATCATAATAAACTGATGAACTACAACATCAATTACAATATAGATGAGAATATATCAATCACTCAAATAATCACTTAAAACTAACATAAAGCATGTCATAAACCATCAATATAGTGTATCATCTCAACAGCATAGATCTATCATCACTCCACTACCAACGATCCAATAATAATAACATAAAATATGGTCTATCAATGCATCTGAACTGTCAGAGAAAACATCGCAAATCGAAGGGGTGTCACATAACAATAGTGCAAGAGGTGCCTCGATTATGATAACTCTCAACATATTTTATATATTAATATCTAATATATGTATGCTAGTTGTTATAACATATGAAATTTCATTTTCATATCCAATATCTTGCATTTAAGGATATTTAATATGGTTTTGATAATATAAGCAGGGAATGGCCCTAATCCCGTGGAACAATAGCAGATCAAAAAAGATACCAAGGTGGGAAACAACACCACCATCCAAACCAAAAAAAACATGATAATGGCTCGTAGGCCCAGATTTAAAACCATCGCTATAGTCCAACCCATGATTATCAAAAACAAAAAGTTATTACGAGCAAAATTTAAGCTACAAAGACCATTGATTAAGTCCACAGTATACCAGGTGGTATTCCACTTGATCTTAAAGATAAAATATGAATAGTCCCAGATATTGATCTAAAACAAAAAACCCATCAAAAGTAGGAAAAGAAACAAACCAAGCCATTAGTTGGCCTTCCTTAATAGGTCACCATACTCCCCTAAGAGAGCTACATACTCACGCTAATCAAGTCCCTATGTTTCATCCAACAGTTTGAGGGAGTCAGCCTTTCCTTGCTTCTTCAGTTTTCTGCTAATCTTTGCTTCTCCTTGTAACGCCCCATCGTGCAAACCCCAAAAGATAACTAAAGCATCAATTACCGCACTTTTTTTTTTTTAAAGTGAACATAACATACATGAAATAAACATTAAGTTAAGACAAGAAATTCATTTAATCAAATTCACTAACACTTACGTACCTTGGGGTAGATGATCTGACATTACGAAACTTTAATCCATACAATGACAATAAATAATGAAAGCTAAAGATAAAAACCATAACAAAGTGACCTTTACAAATGTAACACATACATGATAAATCATTAATAAGAAGCCATCCACATACGTATATACAACAAATCGAATCACAACTGCCATGGATCAAAATTTGCACAAGGTTTAACATTACATTTCATTACAATGTTCAAGAGTTACAATGATACAAAGCATTCCACACATGAGCAGAACCCATATGACAAGATAGCATGAAACATCTGAAGAGATAAGTATAAATTATCACAACTGGCTCCAAGACATACAATTCTAGAGTCCCCGCAAATGACACCAATCTGCACCTCTCGATCCTTGACAGGGGACCCAATGGGGTGCTTAGCACATTCCACCTGACCATGTGGGTCTGAAGACCCACCCCCCCATGCTAAGGGGCTAACAAGAAAGAATCCTTGACCAAGATCATCCAAACAAAGAGCAACAAGACTCAACACCAATCACAAGTAACAAGGATACAAGAATAATCACAACATCAAAGAATCACCTTCAAAACATAACAACAATAAATCACAAAACATATCCACAATAAATCTCAATTCATAATATCAATGGACCACTTCGAAAGGATTTCAATAAAAAAACTCAAAGGGAATGCTAGTGGATAGTGTCATCGCATGGCCTTACATGGATTATTCAGACATCTTGTCTCAAGGTGCCACCTCCATCTATACATGGATTATCCAGACAACTTATCACCAAGTGCCGCCTCCATCTATGGTTATCCTGACTTCCTATCTCAAGGCGCCACTCCATAGGGTTACTCATGCGGAACCGTTAACCTCTCGTGGAGACGAGGCAATGATCATGCCAACCATGGCCTTCTCGGCCCACCTTTAGTCTATTGTAGCACTAACAGGTGGTCGAGGCATCCATAATTATCTTATTAATGTTTAAATATCTTCTTAGCAATAATGTTTTGTGTATTTTATTTGAACTTCCATAATTCCAATTTACAAACTACATATAAAACAACTATTAATTCTCTCACAAGAAAACAAATATCCATTTAATGGATAGAAATATTCCAAATAATTCTACATATTTCTTCCAACCAAGAACTCAATTATACCTTTAAAAGTGATGTCAATACTACAATTTAAGTTAATGAAAACCATTACACAACACCAACAGAACTTACTATATCTCATAACACTTAATATTTATCAAGCATTATTACTTACCAAGGTTAACTGCTCAATTTAAATCCATTAGATATCTTAAAATAACCCCATACAATCCACATTTATGCACACCAATATATATATATATATATGTCAGGTAGTGACTTGTTGTTCCAACAACATATTGGTTTCATGAGGGACTCCATATATAAACCAACCATAACTTATATAATTCTGAATGTTTATATATTCAGATATATGTACTAATACTATTTACACCATATGTATCGTTTAACTTATGATAAAATTTCTTTATAACGAGTATGGCAGATTACAGTAGGGCATCCCTTCATGAAATTCGACCAAGACCTAATATGCTACACATAAAGTACTAGAGCCGTATTCAAACTAGGAATGTTGGCTAAAGTAAAACATAACATCAACAGTGATTTGAAGCTATGGAAATAAATCAAATCATAAATGAATTAGGAGTGTGGATCAGACTTATAGCATTCCTTTATCATCCCTATAACTAACAAACCAGGTAACCAAATCAATTTTTCCAAGGCTAACCTCAAGTCGCCTATATATGGTGATCTGTAAGTACAAGGGATTTGAATTAAGAGGAAATATAATGGCTACGAAAGAAAATCTTCATTTCACAGCCACCAATTCGACTAACCATGATGTAATCTAGCTTCTAAGTATTGCATGGGGAGAAAAATTACTTTGTAATAGATCAAATGCTCTCATATGAGATTTGACTACCAAATGAAGGAGCATAAAATGAATTCCTATAAAGGTGAATAATACACAAAACATTGTCGCTAAGAAGATTTCAATGAATCCTTTATAACAACGATACTACTCCAAAAGATCAGAAGGAGGTAGCAGATAGCAATCCACTCCACTTTCTATGGTTTAAAACCATAGAAACAAAGGACGTTGGGGTAGAGATGAGATGAAACTGAACACACAAACATAGTAACGAATGCATCAGCCCCTACGTTGGACGTCATATAGGTATTGCAATGCGATTGAAACTAGAAGAAATATCAAATTCCCAAAACTCACATAGTACTGTGGGTGGTGGAAACACCACCTAGGCCTGACGTTTTAGGGAGCGACATCTAGAGGACAGTATGAGATGGATGAAAGAAGAGTCTTTAAGAACTTTCAAGTAAATGTAGCTCTAGTAGAGGGCTTAACCATATTGATCAGTCACGTACAACTTAAAGTGAAAGATCTTGTTAAGAATGCGGATGAAATACAGTTGGTTAGCATGGAAAAATTCCTACCTTATGGATCGTCCAGTCTTGTGCACTTTATACACCGTTGCCCTATGTAAAAGTGGATTCAAGCCTAAGAGTAGTTGATTGACCATAAGGATGATAATGAACCAGCATGTGAAATGTGAGAAATTAGCTAGGTGCATGCGCCATTAAATAGACAACTCTAAGCAAGGGTAAGTAAATATCATGCAATGGAATGCGAGGGCTTCAAATTTTCAAACAACTGTACATGCTTGTAGAGGACGATGCCGATAAATATTAGAAAATAAGTATTAAGTCCAAACCTCGAAGATTATATAAGAATTATTTCCAAATAGAAAATCAACTTTTGTCTAGCCATAAAGATTTACAATCATAGCCCTAGAATACCGAGATTACCGAGAAAGGAGAGAATCGAACACAATAATACAATTCATTTTTATCATTGAACGATAACAGAAGGATGAATGATGATGAGACCCACCTAAGTTCTCATGCAGTTGGGACGAACATGAGGCTAAGATCAACCTTCACTGCAATATCCCCATCCCGAGCTTCGAATATAATGCTAAAATCTTGAATAATGGAATACCAACCGCTCTGCTTGAAATTCTTCTACTCCGACCATCTCCATACATAACTATATTATTTTCAGAATTATTCCCCCAGAGCCCAATCTTCTTTTTTAGAATAAGATCAACTGATTCCCCCTTTCTTACCAAAACTCAACATACTTAAAGCTCCAACTAGATCAGCTTCGAAAACAAAATTCACAAAATTAACAAGTTTCCCATTCCAGTTTCAAGATGTGCTAGAGCACGATTTTTTTTTCTTTTTTTTTTCTATCTTTTCTTGCCCTTTTTCTCTTATGAGTTCAAAATATTATCCTTTTATTTATTTTAAATCACTTAATTAAAATAATTATCTTTTCCCACGTTTTGTTTCTATTTCCACTAGTTTTAACCTTAGTTCAAATCTTATCTTCATGATTTATTGGATTTCAAGTTAACTTTCCATATTCAAATGGTTATCTTTCAAACTTTCATTTTTCTATTACTTATTATCATTCATAACATTCTATTAAAATTTATTTTATTTTAAATCATATTATTTTCTCCTATTTTACAATTAACCCCATGAGATCATATCCAAATCAAATATTAATTTCACCTCAAATATCATTAATATGTTAAACAACAAAAACATAATAACACTTACACAAAATCCAAAAAGGTTGCAACAGAGGGGCACTACACTCCTGAGGCCACTCCCAACATCGTGCGTCTCATTAGCCTATTGGAGAATCTCATCAAGGTCACCAGAGCCTTTTCAATATCCTCAAATTGGACCTACAAAAAGGTTAATATACTTTTAAGAAAATCAATACTGAATTCTTCAAAATTATTTTCCCGACTAGAGATCCCTACATCCTATTCATTCCTATTTTCATTCTTATCTCCAAATGGATCCACTTGCTCCTCCTCTTCCTCATATTTTTCTTCCTCCTCTAATTCATCTTCCCCCATATGGTAGGCAATTTCCTCAAAGTCAAAATCCTCAGAATCATCATCTTCCAGAGCCTCAAATTCCTCATAACCTGAGATATCCTCCACATCAACAGACATTTTTTCTTTCCCCTTTTTCTCTTTTGAGGCTTCCTTCGCTAGCCGAGCAGACCTCATATGTAATTTGTTTTATTATTTTAGGTTAAAAATATTATATTTAAATGAGTACATTTAAAATATTTATTACTAAAATTTATTAAACTAGATAGTAATTTTAAATTGAAATATTGAAAGTGGTATAATTTTTTTATGAAGTTTTTCTAGAGTGTATTTTATTAATGTATTTTTTAACTATATAATATTTTTATGGGTATAAGTGTATTTTTTAAGGAGATTAATTTCAATATATAATGTTGAGGTCTTATTCTAAACAAAATTTGATGGCTTATAAATTTATTTCAAGCCATTCAACTTCAACACTAATCTAGAACTATTTTGACTACTAACATTGACTGATTAAGGTCAACTAAAACAAATACATTCATCCCAATAGCTTAGAGTACATGTTCATCCATTTTTTACATGCTATTTGAGCCTTTATATTCAAATAGTTGAGGATGTGAAAGAATTATATTAAGAATATGAAGTCACTAGTTTTCCTCAAAGAACCAATGACTGCCCTTTTCTAGCTAAGCCCCTATTTTATTTGAGTGTTTCTATGGCTATTTCTTCAACAAATATTTTAACCTATGGTGATTTCAATGAATCAAGTATAATGTTACTAGAGGATGATTGTAACACCCCGTTGTGCGAACCCCAAAGGACAAATAAACAATGATTATAGCAAAAAAAAAAATTAAATTAAATTAACTAAACATAACATGTAATACACATTAAGACATGACATGAATTTCATTTAAGTAGATTCATTAGCATATACATCCCTTGGGGTACACAAGAGGAGTCATTACGTGACTTAGATCCACACAACGACAATAAAGAATAAAAGCCAAAGATATAATCCATAACAAAATATAACACATACGTGATAATCATTGAAAAGAAACCATCTGAGTACATAAATACAACATATGCATAATTAACTTAACACATTGAATAACAATTGCCACAGCCAATATCCACAATGAGTTAACATTACATTACAGTACAATGTTCTAGAGGTACAATGATACAACAGTGTTTCCAAACATAAATGGAAACCTTACACAAGATACCATGATACAAAATAGATGAATACAAAGCATCATAACTGGCTCCAAAACAAGTACAACTCTGTAGTCACTACAACCGCACCAATCCGCACCTCTCGATCCTTGACTGGGGACCCAATGGGGTGCTTAGCACGTTCCACCCGACCATGTGAGTCTGAAGACCCACCCCCCGTGCTAGGAGCTAACAAGAAAGAGTCCTCAACCAAGGACATCCAAACACGGAACCACAGGACTCAACGACATACAAAAGTATCATAAAACTCAAGGATTACAAGAGTCAATATAATAACTTAAAGTCACAAATCCCAACACATAAATCAAAGCAATGACCAATAAACAAGTAACCAAAGAATGATCAAGAGACACTTCCAAATCAAACTGAATTAATACACATAATACAATTCAAATTACAATTAAACAATATAATAACATCATATCACAGTATCATAAGATACAAAATTTTAAATCAAATATAAATGAGATCATACAAGACCACAAAACATACTAAAGATGTATTAAAACAATAATCATAAATCAATTTAAATCAATTCAAACAACAATCTAAACCAACTCCCAAAACCCACTTCCAGAGGAACACAATAAAGTAAAACACATGGGCAACCAGGGGAGAGTGTCATCGCATAGTCTACATGGGTTCTCTTGGCCCTTCCTCCAAACTGAGGCACCGGCCCCCATCTATGGATCTCCTGGCCCTTCCTCCTACTTGAGGCGTCGGCACTATAGGGTAGCTCATGCGGAGCCGTAGACCTCTCATGAGGACGAGGTCACGACCTTGCCAACCACGGCCTTCTCAGCCTTCCATTAGTCTGTGAAAGTACTAATGAAGACGAGGCATCCATATTTTAAATCTTGTAATGATATTACTACCCAACCCTCCTAAGTTAATTATTAGGTTATCATTTGTTTACTAACTCACTTGTGGGTTCTCCTGAGCCCTTCCCCTTAAACGGGGTGCCGGCCCCCACAAGGAGCCACTCTCCCTAGAGACCCAACAACATAAAAACCAAGGGTTGTACCATCATAATTTGAACAAAGAATCGCATCATAAAAGCATGCGAGGCATTACCCATCTCGCTATAAATACATAATCAAAGTCTCAACAATTTCCGTACAACCCTTTTTAAAATCATGAAACCAAAACACTTGCCAAATCAAGGTACATAAAGAGAGATAACATCAATTATCAATCATCTCAAGCCTCTGGAAGCCAAAAGAATGAAAACCCAAAAGCAAGGGTAAAGTGAAGCAACATGAGTTTTTCAATAATTCCAACATAAGGATAAAATTTCATCAAATATGCAAGTAAATCAAAAAAGTCATAAAAAGAGAAGATTCATCAAGACCCATCCACAAATCAACAATGGTGTCACCTCAAATAGGAAGATGCAAAAGAAAATCAACCTTTAATTCAACACTTAATGAAACCAAAAGCCACCAACTAGGCATTCCATGGGAGACCTCAATTTTCTCCTCACAAGAACCCCCTTATGATAGTGGTACACAAATCACCTTCATAAAATCAACAACATAGCAATGACAACAATAATTACAAAGCCACAAGAACTATTTTCAATTTAAATATAATGAGTGAATACATTAAAATAAGATCAACAACTCCATCCAGACTACATAATCAACTTAGATACAAAATAAATCAAAAATTCAAGAAGATCAACTATCCACAACTCATAAACCAAAAACACAAGTTCCTAGTTACATTGCAACACAAATTAAATGAAAAAGGATTCCTTGAATCAAAATAGATCTCCAAAGGAATTCACACCAATATGGAAACATCCAAAGACCATCCTTCAATAACAGAGATAAAAGCATGCAACCAGGCATCCAAGGGACCAATTAAAGAACACCTTAAATACTCAACCACTCACAACCCACAAAAACACTTGCATAACAACAACCACAAATTCAAATGAGAACAAAATTTATTAACCAATCAATTAACGACCATAACTAAATAACTTTACAACTTCCCCAACGAAATTACTCAATTAACTAAAACAATTCAAGGTAACCATCACAAGTATTCTAAAATATTTATCCATAAAGAGAACTTACAAATCAACCATGAAATGAATATAAAGGAAGTCAACTTTCAAAAGATTACAATCCCATTTCACCAATAAACTATCCAATTCGAGAATATCCTAATCAATCTCTAACCATGCCCATACATTTAAATTCCCCTTTTCATTTATCAACATAATTGGAAACTACTTAATAGTTGGGTAGTTAACTCGTTACCATTTCATAACAACTTATATACAAAACATAAATTTAAACATTATCTCCACTTCCCTTCATCTCACTAACTTAACACTCAATTCCAATATTTAAAGTAATTGCGCCAACCACTTAAGACCATTTGTTATACTTAAAATGAAAATAATAATAACCATACTCTAAATACCCAAACTACATATTAGAACTTACCACCTTAAAATCTTAAATCTATCTAAATAAATTTACACACAATAAAAAACCTTTTTAAAACCACTATATCTTTATATATTTTAATTCTTTTGAAGGAAGGAAAGTAGAAAGAGAATAAATCTTTTCTAAGAATTCAACAAATCTACAAGACTTAACTTCATAAATAAAATAACTTATTCAATTTTATATTAAATTATATTTCCACCCTATACACATTTAAAAATAAGAATTAGACAATCAATGCTGATATATATATATATATATATTCACAAATTGCCCTTCTACTATATTATCCTATCAAATTTCACAATTTAACAAATTAATAGGAATTCTTTTCTATTTCAAAATATTCACTCAAAACAAGAATTAAATAAATCAATGTTGCCATATATTCATAAATTGATTTTTCTACTAACTTATCTTCTTATAGTTGGTAATTTAATAAATCAATAACAAAAAACAGATTTCTTTCTATTTTATTATTATTTCCATTTTAAACAGATTCTGTTTTATTTTAAAAAAAGAAACAGAATGTTTTATTTTGACAAAATTAAATAATCAGTGGAATCTGAATAAATAAGTTTAATAAATATATATATACAAATAATTTCAAAACAAATATTATTTATTTATTTATTTATTTATTTATTTTTATAATTTCAAAACAAATATAATACAACAGAAACTTGAATCTTAATTAAATTTTTCTTTTGATGCTATCTTTACATTTATATATATATGTGTATACATTATATATATATATATATCTGATATATATATATACATATATATATTGCATACAAAAATATTTCGAATACAGAGAAATAAATTTCAATTGTACAATTTACTGTTTCAATATAAATATTTAAACACAGAATATATTTGTAAAATTTATCTACAAATGGAAATTTACACAACCTCGAATTCACAGTCATGAGCTTATTCTTTTACTGGTTCACTATTATTTTTAACACAAAACTACAGTAACACTGTTCAATTCCAGAATCCCAACAAAATTTCACTTTAAATCAATAACAGTCCCACCCCAGTAAAGCTTTCCTGATTGAAAAACAGTCCAAAGCATTTCTAAAGATTCGAGAATTTTCTACAAGCATTAAATTTCAATTCAAGAGAAAATTTCATTCACAACAAGGAATTCTTATTTCATTTGATGCTATAAAGAAAATAATTTAAAAGAAGAAGGAGAACCTGGCGTCCTGCGCCTGTAGATAACTGTTGAAGCTTTATCCTTCTTGTTGATCCAATCCTTCTAGCAGCAGCTCCAAGATCCTCCCTCGAACTTAAATCTTAATCCTCACATGAATTCTCAGAAGAATAAAAGAACGCAATACTATATCAGAAAGACGACTGCCAAATTCTCCAAAATCTGTTCCAAAGAGAGTGCAACCCCCTCTTCCAATACAAAATCCTCTAAATAAAATCTCACACCAAAGTCTCTTCCATTTCTTTTTTTTTAGCGAATGCCAAAAGTCACTTCTTTTTAAAAAATAAAATTCCAATCCATTCGAATCCACAAAAGATTGAGCTTTTTGTTTATTTATTTATTTGTCATGCATATTAAAATAATTAAAAACAACTATTTACAAAATTTTCTTCAAAACACCATTAATATTTTTGCAAACTACCACAACTTTTATTTATTTATTCTTCATATTCTCCAGCTCTCTTCGACTTCCAAATGCTCTATAGGTGAAGTTTCATTTCTGGCTTTAAAACACTTCAGCTTCCTATTTCCTTATCCATTTAAATTTCTTATTAAAATAATTATCTTTTCAAGACTATTTTGTTCATAATGATTATTAACTTCAACAATTTAAATCAATTTATCTAATAATATCACTTTTACTTTTAACAAATTAGATTAATTTGATCATTTGTTCTAAATCATTTGATTTAACTTAATTGATTATGATTTTAATTTCTAATCATATTTTAAAAAACTTTACAAATCACTTATAATTTAATTAATTATTTAAACATGATTACTAACATATTATATTTTCCACATAATCAAATAACACAGTAATCAATGAAGCACACACAGAAACTCACACACAAGCTCAGAACAACCGACACGGAGGGGCATTACAATGATTCCATAGACTAAGTTTTTTCTCATAGTAACCAATCAAACCTAGTGTTTAATGTATCGTGTTTTGTACCCCAACGCCATCAAAATAAAAGGAAAACATATTTTATGTCCTTCAATAGTATCTTTGTCTTGCCTATTGTGTTTCCATCTAAGGGTGAGGATGAGAATGGGATGGCCTTCTTAATGGCTGCCAATAATTCTTTCCTAGGCATTATTGATTCTTGGTACCTTGTATTGACCATGCTTATAAAATATGGTCTCTATTAAAATCATCTTTTATTAGTCAATTTTGATATAATTAATTGTTGATTTTTATAGAGATAACAATAAATTTATAGAAAAATGTGTGCACACATTGCTATGAAGACAATCAAGAAGTATTTGGGGAAAATTGTTTTGTCTTTGGAATATGTTCTACATCCATTTCCATAATGTTTTAGATTATCAATTTTATCAATGTGGTTTACAACAAATAACATGATTATTGTAGCTTTCTACACTAACATGGAAACACTTGGTTAGAGTTCAAATAATTCATATATCTTGACCTGTCTTCCTTCATGTACATCTCAAGAATGGGAAGACTTCCTACATACATTTTTAGTTATGTTTCTTCCTAAGGGTTGTTTGACGATTTTGGATAATATTTAGCATACATTATTGGGCATCCATCATTACCATATGAGATTCTCCATTAGAGGGACCTACATTGTATTTATTATTTAGATGCTAAATATTAGCTCTATATCCAAGATCACAAATCAAAACAATGGAAACCTTCTATAAGAAAGTATGCAAGATATCAAATTGCTTGATATTAAGATGTACCACATATAACGATGAGGTATGTTACACAAGTGTACAATAGCCTTCCTTATATAGACAAGTTTTGATGAACAACCTAATGAAAAAAATTAAATGAATTTTTTCATTATCAAATGACCTATGAAACTATAATTAAACTAAAATTAAAATGATATTATCTTATCTATACAACTTAGACTTCTAGAAATATGTCTACGAGTTAAGTAGACTTAACATGTAAATAAGAAACAACTAATTATTTAATTAGATAAATTACCTATTTACATCAACGCCACCCCTTAAGTGTAACTTAGGGAGAAATAATGATTATGCAAAGTAAGATAAGATGCAAGGATAGGTCCCGACTATGAGGTCATGTTAGGTAGCCATATATAAATGAAATCTATCATAAATAGAGAAAAGGAGCAAACTGAGGCAAGAGGGTAATCCCCTGTACCCAATTAGCATTCTCAATTCTCAAAATACAAGCAATTATCTTTGTTAATTTCACAATCAATCAGTCATAGATTGCAATTAAACTTCAGATTTGGGTATGTGCAGGATCATGATGGGCCAAAAAGTGGCAATATGTAACTGATGTGATGGCCAATGTGGTTGACAACTATTTTTTACCCAAAATTGATAAAATGAAAAGGGTTTTTAAAGGAGATTCTTAGCTTTCCACCAATATAAATTATTCTTTACTTTGAATTTAATAAATAATTATTATTCATTTTCTATTTGAATTACGACTAAAGTCTTTATTGATAGGTTCATTGAAAAACATCTATAGCTTTCAAATAGTATCACATTTTTTTAATTTGAAACATGCATCACATTCTATGCTTCACATACAATAGGATTAAAAAAAATAGAATTGAGTTAAGGTGGTTAGACATACGAGTTTTTATATTTTTTAAAATTTGTAATAAAAAATTCTTAATTAATTATTTACTAGGAAAAAAATTACAAAAAAATATGCATCACATCAGGACATGAGTCATCTAATTATATCTAAAATCTTATAAAAAAATATTATCATTTTATTGTGGTTAGGGTGGTTAGACAGACACCTACTTCTTATTTTTTCCCTGAAATTTAAGTACTACTGCATTGAAATTTCAAATTTTCACCAAATAGATTTATTTATTTTTAAATAAACCTAGTAGTTAAATTACATTCAATTTTCTATATATTCTATTCTTACATATTTTTGAAATAATATGGATAACTTATTCAAATTTTTACGTCAAGTTGCCTAACTCTAATTTTTCTAAAACATTTTCCACTTAAGGGCTTGTTTTTTCCATGATGATCCTGCACATACCTATTTATTAGACTTGCTTATTGAAAACAAAATTCACAAATTCATATTTATAAATTTATTGTAAAACCACTCTCATAGGCATGAACAACATGTCCCTCCACCACCTCTTAACTGTTGTTCTCTCTAATATGCAGCCTTAAAACATTCAACCTTTTACTCTCCTCTTCCTTTAATTCTACACACTTAGACTATTTCTCTAACCTCTTATATTATTTCCATTCATTATTACCATCCTTCTTGGTTATTATGTTGTCATGAACTCTTTCTTTCTAGTGAAACCCCCCAAAATTTTTATGTTTCACTAATTTTGAATCCATATTCAACTAGTTACTTGGTCTTGATTATTTTTCCTCTGTGTAAGGTTTTGTGTTCTAGGGTTTAAGGTTTTATTATTAAACCTCAGTCCATTTTCATCTAATCCTTCATTGATATATCTTGGTCCATGATATAATACTTTCCTATGGTTTTCACTTTGAAATATTTTTCAATTATTCTAGGTTTGATCTTATCCTTTGGGTAAGTTAAGTCATTGTTCTCTCATATTGCCTAGGTGGCCCCTTTTAAAAACAACTTGAAAGCATGTGTAAAAATATTAAACTTAAGTGATTCCCATTGTGCGCCCCATATGCATCGTGCTTTAAAGCCTCCTTATCATCAACTTCGTATCAGTGATGCATGATGTATTGTTTTCTTCCCATCAGTGGCTACCTTCACATCATTTATTGTTAATTACCTGCTCAAATATTTTGTGCAATGAGTGATGCCTTATATTTTCCTTTTCATCACTAGATTTCTTTGCATCGTTAGTTGAATATTCCTCGCCCATTTAATTTCAGTGATATGTGATGAGTGTATTCAATTCAATGTGACACACTAATGCATTGTAGTTTTCTTACCACTTGCTTGTTTCCTTTTTGTAGTGTAGACACATAAAAATGTCCTAAGCCTTCGAGTGTCATTTTTCTTCATCGTCGTCCTTCGATAATAATTTTAGTTATTCAATTATGTTTGATTATATTCCTCTATTAATTAAATAATTTTTAATAATTATTTAATTAATTCACTTTCTAATATTTATTCTATCCTGACTGATTAAATAAGCTAATCGTGTCACTAATTTCTTCCTCTTCTTCAATAGTTAAATAAATTATTATTTATTTAATTATTTTGTCATCTTTCATCTATAGTTAAATAATTACCATTAATTATTTATCTATTTGTGGTCCTTTAATTCTTCCATAGTTAAACAATTATTAAAATCATTTAACTATCCCACGCCACCTCCCCTAATTGAATAGTTAATCTAAATTAACTATTTAAGGTCTAATTTTCATCTCTCCATTTAATTAAATTAATAAATTTAATTAAATGCTCCTCTTTTCATTTTTTTCAAATAAATAATTTGAATAAATTATTTATTTTCCACTTGTCCATTTCCTCCATTTTCAAATAAATAATTTGAATAAATTATTTATTTTCCACTTGTCCATTTCCAACATTTTCGAATAAATAATTTAAAATAAATTATTTATGCACCACTGGGTCAAAGATACCCTGTCATAATCCCCTGTCATAACATTCATTTCCTGTCATAGCTTGCATGTCCCTGCATGTCCTTGCATGCCTATCCTAGCCTGCATGTCTGTCATGGCCTGCATGTCTTTGCATGTCTTCCTATCATGATTCCTCCAAGAATAGCATATTCTTAGTGCATCCATTCTCGACCATTGATCTTGACATCTTTTCTTAGACTTAATCTCAACCATCCATTTCATAACATCCCTCTCATGAATTCCCATCCATTGATCTTGGAATCTTTCTAGAAGATTAATCTCAACCGTCCATTCAAATGGTTGTCTATAAAAGCAACCTTCCTTCTCCATTTTCAGCTTAACAACTATTCTTCTCCAACTTTCTACTTATTATTTGCAGGTATTTGCACAAGTCACACTACAATTCTGAGAGCATATTTGCAAAATGAGAAATAGGAGAGCAAGAGAAGTGATTCAAGTTCAAGCATGGGGAGTATTTTAATTTAATGTTTTATTTTCCTTATGCTTACTTTGTTTTCTCTTGTTTGGATGTGGTTTAATAGTTTAGAAGTGTTGGCTGTCACTTTATCTATTCTAATTGATTCAAAAACCCCATCTCACATTTTTGATACTCATGTTACTAGTTTCTCAGTGATGTCCTAACTCTGGGATTTAGAAAAGCAGTGATGTATCATGATGATGGTTTTGGCTTTATTTTGTCCTTTTTGGTAATCATGTTTCTAGTTTCTCGAGGATGTCCTGGAAATAGGATTTAGAGAAGCAACGACGTTTCATGATTTGTCTTTCTTGTCTTTTTCTACTTGCGGTTGGTTATTGCAAAAAGACTAGGGAAAATGTGCCTTTTTGTATGAGTCATGATCATCCTTGTCTGCGACTACTTATTTCACGTGATGGTGCAACCTTGCACACCTTGGTCTATGTCATATCATGGTGTTTGCTGGCCATTACAATAATCTACCCAATGATGATAAATATAAAAATGTAAGTATGAAAGTTGGTTCCCCTATCTTTTTTTTCATCTAGCTTTCCATCTTCATCCTCTCTTCTCTTCCACGCTAATATCTATCCCCTTCCAAGGTAACATTTCTTCTGTCTTTCATCCTCTAGTCTTCTCATCAATTTTGACAGCACACCCGTGTTCTTGAAACCCATCTGTCCTCTCGAGGGGGCATACCGTAACCCTCCTCATCATTCTTCCTCATCTTATTTTGCATTGGGGCATGACTTTGACTTATTTTTCTTTGTCACAATGCCACAGGCTGCATTATGACGAAGAGGGCTAATATGTAGACACATAAAAATGTCCTAAGCCTTCGATTGTCATTTTTCTTCATCCTCCTCCTTCGATAATAATTTTAGTTATTCAATTGTGTTTGATTATATTCCTCTATTAATTAAATAATTTTAAATAATTATTTAATTAATTCACTTTCTAATATTTATTCTATCCTGACCGATTAAATAAGCTAATGGTGTCACTAATTTCTTCCTCTTCTTCAATAGTTAAATAAATTATTATTTATTTATTTATTTTGTCATCTTTTATCTATAGTTAAATAATTACCATTAATTATTTATCTATTCATGGTCCTTTAATTCTTCCATAGTTAAACAATTATTAAAATCATTTAACTATCCCACGCCACCTCCCCTAATTAAATAGTTAATCTAAATTAACTATTTAAGGTCTAATTTTCATCTCTCCATTTAATTAAATTAATAAATTTAATTAAATGCTCCTCTTTTCTTTTTTTTCAAATAAATAATTTGAATAAATTATTTATTTTCCACTTGTCCATTTCCTCCATTTTCAAATAAATAATTTATTCAAATTATTTATTTGAAAATGGAGGAAATAGACAAGTGGAAAATAAATAATTTATTCAAATTATTTTATTTGAAAAAAATGAAAAAAGGAGCATTTAATTAAATTTATTAATTTAATTAAATGGAGAGATGAAAATTAGACCTTAAATAGTTAATTTAGATTAACCATTTAATTAGGGGTGGTGGCGTGGGATAGTTAAATGATTTTAATAATTGTTTAACTATGGAAGAATTAAAGGACCATGAATAGATAAATAATTAATGGTAATTATTTAACTATAGATGAAAGATGACAAAATAATTAAATAAATAATAATTTATTTAACTATTGAAGAAGAGGAAGAAATTAGTGACACAATTAGCTTAGTTAATTGGTCAGGATAGAATAAATATTAGAAAGTGAATTAATTAAATAATTATTAAAAATTATTTAATTAATAGAGGAATATAATCAAACATAATTGAATAACTAGAATTATTATCAAAGGACGAGGATGAAGAAAAATGACACTCGAAGGCTTAGGACAATTTTATGTGTCTACATGTAGTACACAATGAACCCTTTATTTCATACGATGGATGCTTGTCTCACATCTTGTTTTCCTAAAGCCTACGCTGATATGCTCTGAGTAGCTATGATCTCACCACTTGTCTTGATCCTATTCCATCACTCCACTCATTCATATCACTAATACATTTTTATCTCCAAAAAATATAACAATGATGAGCAATATGTGGTGAATGAAGATAAAGGAATATTCCAATCAAAAGGTTGTAAATGCATCACATGCATCCTATGTATCACAGATTGCATTTTTCTAAAGGATAGGAAGTATATAGATGACAGATGAAAGGCTTAAGCGTTTCTCTCATCATGTGATCTTAATGCATCATTGTTACACTTCCAAACATGAATATCATTTCAACAATGAGCGATGGTTGAATCAAGGGATATACTATGAAATATTCCTCCCATCATGAGGATTCTTCACATCCTAGTTTTCAACTCTTTAAGGAAAAATATTTCATTGATGAGTGATGGCTTCATAGATAGGGTTGGTGGATAATTTTTAAAGTAGCTACATGGCATCACCACAATACATTTCACCAAGATTTGCATCATGAATTCACAACAAAGCATCAAAAAGAAAATAGTGATGTGCAATGAGTATGGACAACCATTGATCATGTTTTAAAACTAATTGATCAATAGTTAGAATTTAAACATGAATGACTAAGTGTCAAATGCAATCATGTTCACTCATGTGAGCTTCCCCTCACCATTAATGGTATATCTACCTGCATTCAAAGGTCATAAAAGGATAAATTGCTCATTTTTACACCATATTTGTAAGAATTTGAAGGAGAACATGAAGAAGGAGACCTCAGACATGCAAATTGAGAAGACAAAAAGCTTAGGGTTCGTGGGTAAGTGAAACTTCTACTTCTTTATGTGGATTTCCTAGTAGGATTAGAGTTGGGGTAGAATTCACTAGTTTTAGTAGATAAAAATATAGCTTAGGTTTTCCACTATTATTATTCTGAATTGTAAAAGAAAAATTCTTAGCCCTAATTTATTTTGAAGAGAAACTAGTAGGCTTAGTTCTAGAAATTTTCGTTGGATCCTAGAAGCCAAGAAATTTTCTCTTCGTTTAAATTTTGTAGAACCCTAGCCATCTACAATCCATTCAATATCAGTTGAGAAAGTGAGCAATCAAATCAAAAGTATAAACCTATGAAACAAAAGGTTAAGGCCAAGACTCGACAGATAGAAGTTTTAGAGGCTTCTGAGAAGAAGGGTGTAAAGAGGGATTTCACTTGTTGCATGGAGGGTGACCCTCAAGGGGAAGTTCTTGGGGAAATGCTTATGGGAAAGAGGACCACATGAGATGGTGTTATTATTGATATATTTCAATACTTGGCAAGGGGAATTAGGTAATTTTTGTTGCCACAAAATTGGTGGGAGCTCTTTTTATATGCCTTCAATAGAAGATGGGAAAAATCTCAAACTTTCCACTTATAGGATTGTGATCTTGGGAAGATGGTTATATCCAATGTGTTTATGGAGGTTGATTTGATATTGGAGATTTCAAATAACTACAATAAAAAATACAATATTATTCAGAGTATAAATGGAACCCCAATATTGGATATCTCTAGGAGGTGGATAGTGGAGATGTTCAAATTGAATCTTGTTACGACTATTTCAATGAATTTTGCTAAAAAATACCAAGAATATGAGAAAAATAAACATGGATATAGAATACATGTGTTTCCAAGGAATAGAAGAAGATAACAAAAAAAAGATATGTATGGTTTGTGCCCAAGGATGTCGAGCCTTTTGAATGTGATGAAGTTGAAGACTACTTCAAGAGCACCAACTACAGTTTGTGTCAAGTCCTTGCAAGGTTATATGATGTAAAGATGAATGTTCCATTAATGGTGATGTCCATTGATATACAAAAAAGATAGTCAAATAGAGGTTTAAATGGCTATGTAGCCTATCTTGATGAGGAAATCCACAAGGAGCTAGTGGAATTGAGGGATGGAAGGCCTCCATTGAAGTTTAGTAATTATTCTTTGTTAATGCATATGATTTTATGGATGGTTTAGAAGGCATGGAGGAATTTTATGAAGTTGAGAGAGAAGGATGAACAAGATAATGATCTTCTAATGCAAATCTGGACACATGTGTGGGACCAAAATTTCCAAGAGTCCGACTAAATGTTGTAGTTTGAAATAGATTCAAATTTAGTGTTATGGAGCGTCTGGGCCTAAAACCTATATATAGAATTTCAAGGAGAATAAAGGAAATCTCGAGACCCCTAGAATTTAGAGAAGGTACAAAACATGATCACAAATGGGTTGATTGGCACCTACATTCATATTACATTACAATAAGAGTTTATGGAACTAAGGTGCCACCTCATTGCTTACCTATTTATGTTTTTGACCAACTTACATTTATGGAGATAATGTGTGGCAGCTGGATGCCATGGATAAGGAGCATTTTCAGAGATTTAAGGAAAGGATCTCTCATTGCCCCACAATTCTCTTTTTCCTTTTTTATTCTCACTACAAAAGAAGGTTATGATAATTTTGGCATAATGTTATAGCCATTGGGAATTGATGAAGGGCTAGTAGTCAAGCCTTTGGTTGAATACTCTATGATAGAGCAACCTTGGGGAGATGAAATGCAAGAACAATCTACAAAGCATGTCCCTATAGAACAAGAGGTGGAACAAAGGTTCTCCTCCCTTGTAATCAATAATGCTCTCGATCCTTATGTCCCAATTGACAAAATTTTGAGGTGGGAATATGATGAAGACGTTGATGATAATGTAAGGGTGAACACATGCTAGGAATTCATGATTGGTGATTCCTTTTCTCAAACAAAATAATTTAGAATAGGATTGAGAGGGCTAAAGCACATGTGGACCACTCACAGTAAGAGGAGGATGGGAAACAAGAAGAAGAAAAAGTTATAAATGAAATTGTAGCAATAACTCCCATGGAAGCTAGGAAATTAGTCAATGATACTGGATGATTTCTATTACCTGGGTGGGATATCTCTTCAATGATTGCATTAGATGTAATTAGAAATTATCTAGGAGCCTTTGTTTCTGAGGAACACTTTGATAACAAGGTATTCAAATCTATCTTTATTCCCAAACTTCCACCTAAACAATCTTGTCCAACCCTTCCATGTATGAAAAATGGAACATCACTTAGCAAATATCAATGATCCATGGTTTGTTAACATTCAAATCTAGCAGTGATGCCATGAACAAAGAGATGATATTTGTGTTGTAGCAAAGTTGGTTCTCATACTTCACATAATCCCTCCCCAGGACCCATTTGAATGCCATGATGATTAGGCAGTTCTTCATCTGCAACAAGCATTTGAGCCTATCATTGTTTATCTCCCCAACAAAGGATCCCTGCATCTTTTGGCTCCAAAGCTGAATTGGAGTACCCAAATTGCTCATGATGTAGTAGGAAGTTTACTAGACTCACAAAGGAAAAGGCATAGTGGAAGAAACTTACCAACTTAACATAAACCTAATGTCTATTCTCACAAGAAGGGCATGTTATTTATAGAAAAAGTGAGCTAGAAAAGCTTGAAAATGAAAATTATCTTCCCTTTGAAGTAAGACAAAAAATGTAAGTTGGTTGTAAGGTTTAAAGGGAGAATTGTACAAAATAGATTTGGAAAATATTTGAAGAATTAATTAAGGTGTTAGAAGTTAATGCTCACATATACGACCCGCGGCCATGTGTTCATCATCATCATCAATGTCAGCGAACTTCCCTATGTTAAAAGATGTTTTTTGAAGCCAACTCCTACTTAATTAGTACAAGTTTCTTTTCTAAACATGCTTCCCATAGCTAAATGTTATCTTTCTCCAAGTTTAGTGTAAGTAATGTGCTAATTTCATTTCTACAGTGAAGTTGGCATTTCCGAGAATTATGACCCCCCACTCTACATTTATTTCCTTGTTGGTAGCACTTAATGAGCTATCAATAATAGTAACACTTAGGCCAATCTGGGTGACTTAGTCACAATTTTAGAAAAATTACCTAGAAACTAGTTCTCCCAAATGGGTATCTGAATCTACAAAAATAAGTGAAAGTTAGGTTTAGTGGGACCAAGTCTCCCAAAGTGGTGACTTATTCCACTTCTGAATCTTTGAAAATTTGTAAATGGAAACAAATATTCTAATTCTGCACTTCGATTTCCTACAAATGTCTACTTCTGAAACTTTGATTTTTGGGCCTGAAGGTGACTTTTTATTGATATTTTGGCTAGGTCAACAAAGATATGTCTTCAATGAGTCTTCAACCTAATATTCAATGATCTTCAAACCCTTAAAGTTCCTAAATCTACAAGCACACAAGAAGAGAAGAAGAAATGTTAAATGTTAGGTCATGGGGGTTTGCCTTAATCAAACCCATTTTAGCTAATTAAACAAAAATGATGAAAGAATGGAATGAAACAGGAAATAATGGAGTCGATTTCCTTTCCATTTTTATCTTTATTTTCTACAACAAAACATGAATAATATTCCCTTGAATGTCCTAGGAAGCTATCTTGATGATTTGGAATGACAAAACCCTAGCTTGTTTGACTTGAGAGCATGATAAATGATGAATTATGACTTAAGATGAGTTAGGAGATTAAAATGAGATGGAAGATTAGAAGATGAAAAATGAGTAGAAAAACACTTATTTATACACTCTTGTGCCTTAGTAACTTGATGATACCTCATCATAGGCCGACCTTAGGTCTTAAGGAATAAAAACCCAAAAGAAATTTAAATTAATTTTTATTTTTATCCCAATTGGTCCACTTGGGAAATTTTGAGTCGATGTCAGATATTAAGATGTATTAAATGTTTTTTATCTAGTTCTTCTTCAACGAGACACTTAATTAAGGCTTGTAAGTGCATTAAGGGGCCATTTAAAACATACGAAAGGTGTAAATATTGATGACAAGCCTAGGAAAGTGTGAACATTTATTACGAAAATTTACAACACTTTGAAATAGGTCTTGGTAAGGTTATTTAGGTGAATTATAACATTATGGTTCTAGAAAAGTGTGAAGATGTGTTACAACACCTTACAACACTCTTGCAAGACATCAATAAATTCATTTTATTCAATTTTCAAGGGCTCAAGACCTAGTGTGGATGTGTAAAGACCTCACAACACCAAATCAAGGCCTCATTAAATATAATTTATCATCAATTATTCCCAAATCAAGCAAAGGATACACTTTTTGGCAACACATTTAGAGTTATCTCTTATGCCAATGCTCCAATGCCACATGAAAGGAACTTTCCACATACCAAAAACATATATCTAGGAAACCACACAAAAAATGAGGTGGTCAAATATTTTTCAAATAACATCTTCAGCCCCAAGCTACACACAAACCCTAACAACCTTTGAGAATGAGTGGTGCAGAGAATGATAGCCAAAAGAGCAGTCAAAGGTCTTCGAATGAGACTCTAGTATTGTCATTTTCCATAATATATACTTTCCTCCACACATATATGCCTTGAGTTGGTAGACATATACATGTAGAAAAACTACACAAAGGCACTAGAGCTATCAATGGTGATAAGTTAAAAATCACAATCAATGTGCAATAACTATCAGGGACATGTTATGCATCCCTTTGAACATGGATGCCAAGAGATTCTTGTAGAGGAGAGCAGAAGAGTTTTGGGAAACAAGAGACTAGATGAAATTATACAGGGAGGAAAAGAAATAGGAAGCTGAAAAATGGGTAAATCATCTTCCCTCCATCACTTAGACAATTCCATTTAGACTTACAGGCCATCTTTTCTATGCTAGACTTTATATACAACCATGAAAGGGATGCCAAGGTTCTCAAGTACCAGATGGGACTATCTTTCATGCTAAGGAAATAAAAGAGCTAGAAGTGGTTCAAATTTGCTAAAGAAATCAAAACATGGATGCTTAAGAAGTTAAGAAATTATAGGCATTCCTTCAAGTTCAAGTATTCCTCTTTTCTGGTACATTTAATTTTACATCAAAAACTTGAATTCTTCAGTGGTCATTTATCGCTTAGTATTTTTGATGCATCGGGGTTATATAAGCTAGTTTCATCTTGGACCCACGTGCTTTCAAATACATGGGATTATTATTCATTTGTCAACTAATTCCTGCAACTAGTTCTTTGGGATTTATCTCAATGGCCATAGTGAAGGTTTTCTCCTCTGGACTTAGACTATATGAAGAATGACTAGAACTTGATAGATTATTTTATGGGGATTGATTTTAATTTTATTAGATTCTATGGCTTTAATGAGGAGCCCTTCAAATTGCCTAAGTTTGTTATAGACAAGACACTTGCCTTGGAGGCATAGCATCAGGAAACAATTGCAGATAATGCTTATGGTGCTAAAAGGCACAAAAAGGTTATCCACATAATTTCGCTCACTATTTCCAAAAGTCGGGTAATGATTGTAAGGAGGGAGGAGCAAGATATGTTAACCAACGAGCTGGCCTATTTTGACCTAGTTCTCATTTGTGATAGATGGAAATAAAATCATGTTGGGAATTTTCCTTTCAAGCATGACAAGTAGGTATATTGGGATGAAAGGAAAAACCAAACCAAGCATAGGGCATAGGTCTATATCAACCTTTCTTTCATACCATTTGTGTGACCCTCATGGCTTGTTTTCTACCTAAGGATAGGAGAATTTTGATAAAGCATCTAGATGGAAAGGTCCCACAAGAAATAGTTGAAAAATTAGGGGTGGTTGGAAAGGAAAACCATTTATTTCTAGAGGTATCAATAAGAGATCAAACAACTAGGAGCCTTAGAGCTGTTAAACCAACAAATGAGAGCTTCGATGAGATTTATGATACAAAGGTTGGATCTGATTTAGATCCAAGGTCCAATTTGGGGGTGAGAAAGACCATGCACAATATTCTAATCCACCACCTCAAACATCTCAAGTAGGAAAGGGGAAGGAAAGGAATATCAACACAAGGAGTCACAGATCTCATCTTCTGTCAGCATCTTGACAAGGGGTAAGCAGACTCGATAGACTTCAAGGAAATATTTTATAGTTCAAAAGGCTCAAGGTTCATTGGGGTTAGTTTTTGGATAGTATAAAGAAACAAGTACACCACTTGTAAAGAGAATAAGGGTCCAAGACTTGGGCAGGCCAAGCTCCTTAGAAAATTGAGAAGAGGAGGTGGACTTTTCTCTGCAAGTTTCTTTGGCCTTGACAATCCAGGTAATTTTCACACCTGCCATTTTGTCTTCTAGTAAATCACTAGTTGCTACTATTCCCTCACCTATAAAACAAAACTCTCTATCTGGAAATTTTTATCTACTCATCCTTAACATTCCCCTGACTATATTTGATAGTGAGCCTCATACAAAAACCCCACACACTGAATGAGCATCTTTTTCCATAGATAAGATTGATTCTTTGATCGCTTTATCTGAGGCACAAGTAGTAAATGCAAAAACACCGATGCTACTGGTCTCATCACCTTTACCTACTTCTAGGTATGTCTCTCTTTTTCTACTTTTTGGTCCTTCTACCCCAATGAGCATGCTTTTTTCTTCTCAAGCCATACATGCATCCCGACCTTTTCTCCAATAGCACTTCCTTTAGCTTCACCAAAAACTTAGTCAGTCAAAATCACCCATGTTGTTACCCTCTACAGCCTCCATATAGGTGTCTCTATTTCTGCCCAAAGTATTGATTCTCCACAAAACCTCTAGGCCCAGATGGAATTAGCCAAGTAGACATGACAAGAAAGAAAAAAAAGGTTGTAGGAAAAGGCCATGGCAAATATAGCCACCTCAAATCTAGAAACATATTCTAATGGGGAACAAAATTCTTTAATGATGTCAACTATGAGGCCACAAGTTTCGAAACCAGAGGGAGAGATGCAGTATGAAGATTATCATATCAAAATTTTGGGCCTCAACCTAAGAGAAGCTCTCCTACATGATAAAATAGGAATTTCTAAAACAACATGAAAGGTGGTTTACACTGACTATGAAAAATTGGACAAAAGATTGAAAAAGCATGAGGAAGATTTAGAAAGTGTGAACATCATGGTGGATAGATAACAAGAGGAGATTATGGAAGGATATGGAAATGACCCGCTTAAGGCAAGTGTGAGATCAAGAAGAAGTGGCTTGGTGTCTTGAAGAGACTCAAAAAAAAAGATATCAACTTTGTGCTAAGGTGCAAATATTCGAGAATGAGGTTGAGGCTAAGTGTGAAGCAATTTAAAATATGAAGGTCTAGATGTAGCAAGTCACTAAAGAGAATCATCAAAAACATAAAGAGTTTGATAATGTAACAAGCCGAGAAAAAAACATATGTGCAGTTGCAAAAGAGCTACGAGAAATGGGAAATAATATGGATGATATGTAGGATGATTTGGCTAATTCCCAATCTCAAGCAGTCAAAAATGTACAAAAGGCCTAGGCAGAAGCAAAGAAAGAGAGATGGGAGAAGCAAGACATTGAGTCTATTCTACAAATTCACAATGGAGAGGTAGAAATATTAAAATCATAACTTTTGGGTGCCCTCTAGGAAACAAACCCAAAAGAAGGACATGAAGGCTAAGGAATCCTAATTCTAGTAGGAACTAGCCACAACACAAGGGTTCAGGCTCCTCCCAATACTCAAAAATTTATTGTCCTCGCATTGGGAAAAAAACATGGTCACAGTAATGGCCCTAAAACCAACTTTGTGATTCCTAATGGATGTGCATGAATTAAATGCAAAAGTCAACCTAACAGTCAACCAAATTCTGCATAAATCACTCCCCATTCTGAGTCAGGAAATTTGATCACCAAATTGTATAATGCAACCAAGGGAGCTTTAAGAGATGTGGAATCCCACACTAGAGGGTAATTGGAAGGAAAGAAAATGAATTCATCATCTACAACTAGCTCACCTTGAAAAGCAAGGCTTATTACTTAGCATTAATTTAAAAATGTCAGCGAGATAAAGGAAGACCTCGAGGTTCTGATCCACTTCAGACAACCCACTGTATTCTCATTAGATGGAGGAGTTTTGACAAAAGGAAAAATCAAAGAGCCCATTAGGCTTAAACAATATGACTCCTCAATGCTCAATGATCTAAGCTCATCATCTTCAGTCAAGGAAATTGAGAAGCCATTTCTTCTCTTGTCTCAGCTCTACTATCAAATTGGAGCTACTTTGTCAAAATGGGGAGGTGTTTCTTCCAAGGAGGTTCACGATCTTGATTAATCCTATGAGATACTCTACACACTTGTTCCACCTTCCAATGAAGACATGGAGGTCCAACATGTTGCTTTCCTCAAAATTCAAGAATTCTTTTTGTATCTAGGTTCATATCTCTACAAGAAAAGGCCTCCTATGAGTCATTTGAAATTTTGGAGCAATTTTAGCCTAAGTATTTTTCTTTTTTTTTTGTCCTTTTAGTCTACTTTTCTAGCTCTTATTTATTTTTCACGTTTTGATGACACTGTACTTTGAAGGATAAAGTTACTCCCACAAAAAAGCATGCAACTTAGGAATCACCTACAAGGATTTTCCCAAAGATTATCTCATGAACTTAGGAATCACCTACCAGTGTGCCACATCACTCACATTTGTCAAGTAGGTTGTTTCACCCATGGGTGTATCATTTCTTTGGTGGATTTTTTTAGGCATTGTGATGGGTTTTATGTCTTCGAGATTGGTCGTCTAGGGTAGAATTATTATTCCTTATAGCAAATAAAATCATATTTTTGTTAGGTTTTCATTATCCTCTTGTGACAACATATCTTTGTAAGTCTTTTACAACATCTAGAAACATTAGTGAAACAACGCAACTTTTATTGGCGAAGATTGTTGTGATCGAATCATATCTTTGATCATATTGTAGAGTATTAGACAAGGACACCTATTTGGGGGTTCATCTCTATTGGCTGTAGTATTGGCTCATATATATGGCTCTATAAAAGGGGGTTGTAGTGGCTTGTTTGAAAAGAGATTGCATCGTCATAGGACATAATTTTTATTTGTTCAAAGATTGAAATAGGGGAGGAATAGTAAATATTTTTACATAACTTCTTTTTGCTCTATGACATGTCCAATTTATCAAGACTATTATTTGGATTGGTATTTGACCTTTACATTTATGTTATTTATTGTAAGAACAAGTAGTAGTAGGGAGAAATCTTTGAGATTGTGCATTTGTGGCCTTTTTCACATTTTCTTCCTCTATACTATATATGCTAAATGCTCTATGTAAAGTTATATTGATATACTATTGGCAATTGTTTTATATGCTATTAGATTTTATGTTTTCTTAATGCAATATTTCAAAAATTGAATCATTTTCATTGTACTCTTTCATTTTTTGTAAAGATTACATTAACATTCATATTATGTTGTAAGAGCCAAAGGGTTCTGTAAAGATTTGGATTATTTATTTTAATATTAAGCTTCTTATTTCTATTGGACCTTAATAGATGCTTCCTATAGGAGATTTGAATGACTGCCCTGTGCTCCTTTGGGAATTAGTTGTTCATTATCTTTCTAACAATGAAGGCTATGTAGCATTTTGTGTCCATTTCATCAAAAATGAGAATTTGTTAGGATTTGAAATGTAACAAATTTGACGCATTGCCACCTTTTGTTTTCTCTACATTTCTCTTTCCCTTTTCTCCAAAACAAAAAGAAGAGTAGGCTTCTACAAAAATCCCAAAGGTCATTTAGTGAGACACAAGTTTGTCCCCCACTCACTAAATTTCCCATAAGTTTTTTCAAAGAAGCACAAGCTTCCATGATCAACATCCCCCAAGATCTAATATCTCATGGAAAAACCAACAAAGGCACAAGGAGACACATACCTATATTAAATATATATATGCAACAATGCAAGATACTCAATCATAAAATGTCAAAGATTAAATGAAAGAAAAAAAAAGGGATGGATCAAGCATTGACTGTACAACTTGATATGGATCACACCTCAACTATTTTTCTAAAAAAAATTACAAGTGAAACTTGTTGTCCACTATGTCAACAAACAATGCATGCTCACATGGGATAGTGAAATCCATTGTCCATTGGGTGATACCCCAAGAGTTGAAAATGAGAATCTTATTAGGCTCCCATATCATACCAAATTTATACCGCCAATAACTCTTCATAATGCTTAGCAAGCCATGTTATGCTAAACACTTATGAACAAACAATGCTCCATAGGCAAGAAAAGTTTTTTATGCTTGGTGGCCATGAAAAAGGGTATAAATTCAAGGTTCACAAGGTTAGTAAGCTTCATTATGATAAACACTTATGAAAAAAATGTAAATAGGATAATACACATTCAAAAGGGGTTTCAATTAATTAATGTAAGGTCTCCTCTTAGGAAAAATTGTGCCTACTATGTCCAAGAGAGGACAAGTCTAGGATAAAAGATTCACAACTTAGGGAGTGAAATGCCTAGCATCACCACTAAGAGGAAATTTGTATGCCAAGAAAGGTAACACTCTTGGAGGACATCAAACCCAATAACACCACCAAGAATAAGACACATCGCATGAAGTAAGAATACCACATAATGAAACATAAGAATATAGTCCAAGATCTCCAAAATGATAATGCCAATGTATGCCCCAACTTTAAAGAAATTGCTAAACACCATCAATGAGAAATTACTTTAAGATATAAAATGATAAATGCTAAACAATACATGATAGCTTATTTTGAAAGCCCTATGTCAAGCATATGTTTCTAAATGAAGCTATGCCATGAAAATGAGTTACCCACAAAATGAAATCCCAAAATTACACATAAGGGATCCACATATCTGAGGTCAACATATATCTCTTCCAGAATGATATTATAGAGATTGAAAACATCATCACTCCCCAAATACTCATAGAATAGGAAGAATGACACATAAAGAGAAAAAATAAAGAATTGGGTCAACATGGAAGATACCTAAATTTCTCAATTCCTTGCATCATCCCCAAAATGAAAACACAACACAAAATAAAATAAAAAAGGGTTACAACATATTGAAGAATGTAGATACAAATAGAGAAGTGAATGATGGGTAAGGTTGTTGATGTCACAACCTGCGTCATTTAGTCAATTAATTATCAAATCAGTTGTGTCTTAGAGCTATATGCAATAAGGATGTTTGTCATGGAATTTTAAGGGGTTTTGAACTATAAACAGTGACTTTAGGTGTCGATTTGGCTCCTTCAAGAGCTTTCAGGAGCTCTTAGGAGCTCTTCAAGAGCTCTCAAGAGCTGAACTTTAGTGACTAATTCCTAAGAATTAATTCTAGTTTATTCCCTAATCTAAAGTTTTTTTGAATTATTTATGACTTCATTTGACTTGATTGAGACCGATTCACGGAAAAGACTAATATTTATCTTAATTCTTAATGTAGAATTTGAAATCCAATTTTAATTCTAATTTACTGCGAAAGAAATCTATCTTAAGATTTGCTGGGAAATAAATGCTATTTTAAAGAACAAAAATAAATTGCAAGCAAATAACGATTAATCTAGAAAACATGAATACTAATTTCCATGAAAAAATTTGTAACAAGATTTAATTTCATCTTTCCATAAGTTCCTATCATTGCTTCTATTAAACTTAACAGATAATTATGAAACTTAATTTCTACAAACAACATCTAAATCTGATTAACTTAATAAACCTTTCAATGAATTTAACAAATTACTCTAGCCATGATCATACTAAACTTAAAATTGTTTTGACACAATTGGTGAAAATGATTCATTCAAACTTAACATTTCAGATTTAACATCTAACACTTCTAGATTTAATATTAATGAATAGAAACAACATAAACTCAGAAAAATACTACACGATTGATTTCTTTGGTTGAACGATCCCTACTCTTCCTCTGATATGATATCTTAACATAGTAATTTGAGTTAACTTCTTTCCTTCATTCAGATTGATCAGATCAGGATGCAGAATAGATTATTGTAACCATTACAAGATTTCTAGCTAAAAATTATCTAAATCCTATATAAAACTAAAACTTGGATATTTATAACTATATCTTATTAAATTCACAACATGGCATTAAATTCCAAGTTTTAAGGAATCCAAACTAAATATCTCAATAAAACTAAAGCATAACTAAAACAAGACTGAGAATAGACATAGAGAAATATGCAAGATTGGCGATGGGACTAGATGTTCCTAAACTGACTACAAAGAAGTTGATTTGGACTTGAGTGATTCATCATCGAGCTAGGCTAATCAATGGCATGATTATCTTCATTTGATTAAACAAGGAGTTTAACTCATCATTATTCTTTTGAATACCCTAAATAAAACCCTTAAGAAAAGGGTACCAATTATGATAGTAAAAGATTAAAACAACATAATTATCTCATCAACATCATCATAAAAGCAACACATTTAACATAAAGCATTACCTCAAATATATCTACCAAATTATCCAAACATAAAGAAAAGTAAGTAAATATATTAGTCTATATTTTTCCACTAGTCATGTTAATTAACAAAAATAACAAGTCTTTTAAACATAAAATGATTTATATGAAAGTATCTTAGAGCCTCTCATTAGTGAACATGAAGAAACATCAAACATAACAATACTAGGGACCAGATTATGCACATACAATCATACAAATAACATGAACAGAAAATAAAGACAAGTTTAGTAAGGCACATGTGAGTCAACCTATCACAGGACATCCACATACTGATCTTGTTCATTGTATGTGAAAGGAAAAAAACTATCCAAAGGTACAACATCAAGTTCCAAACTAGGACAAGGCTATCTAACTCCTTGCCCCCACTATGTGCAAGACAAGGATGAACCAAGATAGGTGGTGAGATTTGTAATGAATGTAAAACATGTAATAGTGATTATGATATGATCCTATAACTCTTACATGGAAAGGGGAAAATTTAATGTAATTTATATCCAATTATGTTGTCATATGAAATGTTAGGAGGAGAAAAATCAAAATTCAATATGAACTTTAATGCATGACACTCACCATTAAGATACCCAAGAGTTCTATGATATGCACAATAGTTCATGTTCTTAGGCTTGTTGCTTCTACTGGGAGTTGGCAATTTAATCCATCCTAGATGAGGAAGTTGTTCCATTTGTTGTTCAATTTATGTTTTAGTATATAGGAATGACAACTCTTTGACTTTATAAGGTTTAGATTTTTTACTTATTTGAGAAGCCTGATGAGGTGGATTTGAAGGAGGAGGACCTAAAATGATCCTATCATCCTTGTGAGGGATTTTTTCATTATAAAGGAGGACACTTGTTTCCTTAGAAGTTGTGGAGGGAGAACAATAAATTGATAACCTAGTCATTTAGTATCTTTAATTGGGATTTGTTCTAACAACTTGTGAATCTCATGCTCATTTGTTGTGTCACATCCTTGTTTAGCTAAGATATTAAAGTGTTGGCCATAAGTCTCTTGTAGATTGATGGGTGTGTTGGTCACTTTATTAGTGTAAGATGGATGAATATGCACTTGGTTAGAGGGACTAGGTACACTCATGGTTGAAGTTTTAGGCTTGGTTTGTAATTGAATATCATGATGTAAAAGAGAACAAATCTCTAAGGCTGTATTATTCTCAAGGTTTTCAAGACAATTGTGAATGAAATTATGCATGCTTTCTGTAATACCCCTCATGTTGTTCTTTGGACTTGATACTTCTGTGGTTTTGCTTGATACTTTGAGACTTTGGTAGTTATTGTTTGTTGGTTGGATTGGTGGATTGGATAGTTTAGACTACTTGATGACTATGCTACTTTATTTTATGACATGATGGTTACAATTGATTTGGTAATGTTTAATTTGATGCAGAAGTATATTGTAATGTAACAGATTAGTAATTATTCTATGATGATATGATGTGATCAGTTTAGTTTAGCAATGTTACTTTATATTTATTGTTGTAATTATTAGTATAGTTTTGGTGAGCGGACAGTGTAGCACCACTTGTTTACGAGTGCCCTGCTATGCTACAATTCCTTCTCACGATATGATGTTTTGATTATATATATACATGTTACTTGACATTTATTGGTATGCAGGAATTACAGGAATAAAGTCTTGATTCCACCTGTTTTGAGAGGATAGGATGAGCATTAAATTAACCCAATAGGTACAATGTTGAAAAAGGGAGATGATAAGGAAGTGTCCCCATCCCAAGTTCGTCATCCCGTTGTGAGTTTTGTGGTGTCATGATTGAGGTTTTTTCCTTGTCTTTGTGTAGTTGACTATTGATTAATTATTTTATTTATGGTTAGTGGTTATTTAATTAATCTTTGTTTCATATTAATTAATGTTGTTGTGTTAATTAATTGTAACTTATTAAAATGTTGAATTTTAAATATATTGTAAATTTAAAAGTTATTTAATTAATTAAAAGTGTGAGAAATTAATAATGATGGTGATAATTATATATTATCTTTTTCCTAATATTAAATTAGAAAATCTTGTGTGGATAATATCTTGAGAAAATAATTAATTTTTAATTAAAATTGTAGATAAGTGTGTGCTTTTAAAAAGCAAGAAAAGAACCAATGAATGGAGAGGATTTTTGAGAAAAAAGATGAAGAGATTTACTGATTTTTATTTTATTTTTATTGTGAGAGAGTTTTAGGGACACAATGGTTTTTTCTAGTTTTTATCTGTAAAAGAAAAAAAAAGTAGTTTTTCGTGCTTCTAGGTAAAAGAATTGTTTTGAAGAAAAGATGGATTCATAAGAGATCCGAAGAAAGGAAAAATCAGAAGAAACTGCAGAGGGGATTCTACTTGCAAAGAGGAAGAAAGCTATTGTGTTTGGATTCTACATCGAACGAAGGACTCCAGGTTCCCTAAAACCTATTTTTTTCTTCTTTTTGATTCGGTAAACAAAATCTTGTCTACCATGTTTGAAAATTAAATACTCTATGTTTTGAAAGTGGTTTTCTATGATTAAAAATTTGTGTTGTTAAACCTTTTAATTTTTCTGTTGAAAACTATAGTTAAATCTTATGTAGTTCGTCAATAAAATTTGGTTAAGAAATTATTGTTTTGGAAATGAAAATTATTTTTATTATTAGGCTTATTTTGCATGCCCAAATTAAATTGTGTCTGATATAAAATAGATTGTTCTTTGTATTTGATTATAATTTATGGATAAATATATATATATATATATATATATATATATATATATATATTTACAGAAGCAAATATATCTATGAATATCTAAATGTGTATAAAATATATATATATATACATATTTTATTTTGTAAATTATGGATTTGTGTAAATTCTCAATATTCTGATTCCTGTGAAAGAAATTAAATTATATTTAAATTTTTCAAATCTCGTGTTTTGACGATAGATGAAAATCTATATATATTAAGTAAAATATATATATATGTATATTAAATAGTATTTATACATGTTGTAGGTCGTACCTGCATTTTTCTTTGAAAAGGATATACTATAAAAATATATGTATATAAAAGAAATTTTAAAAAAAAAATTATATATAAAATTTTGGGGGGGAGTGGTCAGTGAGTGTCGTACCACCCCCGACCCCCGTACTGGCCGCACACAGCCACACCTGACTGCGTACATCAGCCGAGGGTTGTTGTATGCAGTCGAGTGGGGCTGTGACCCTACCCACCCTATGGTCTACAGTACCACAGGCGGTGTGGGGAGGGGCGTACTTTATATTAATGGTTATATTTTTTTAAAATTCATTTTTTTTAATTAATTCAAATTCATTTCATTTGATGTTGATTTATAATATATTTTTATATATTTATGATATATATTCATAAAAATTGCCTTTATAATACATAGTAACTTAACAAACACACACACACACATATATATATACATATATATATACATATATATATATATATATGTATATATATAAATAAATAAATATATATGTGTGTGTGTGTCTGTGTGTTTGTTAAGTTACTGTGTATTATAAAGGCAATTTTTATGATATATTTTAAATGCATAAATTTGAATATATGTTTTAATTGTATATATATATAAAGGGATTTTATATGATGAGAATATGAATAATTATATCATTTTATATGTTACAATTTTATAATATAATTGAGGAAATTAGAGATAAACTATGTGTTTCTAATTAAATTAAATTGTCTCGAGTAAATAATTTATTTATTTGATGAATTTTTTTGTTCATTGTAAATTGTTTTATGGCGTTGTTTTGTGTATTGGTTACTCTTGAGATTATTCATTTAATTAATTTTGATTTTCTTCTATTTGGGCTTATGTCGCGTGGGGAACCCTAGAGTTAACTTATTTTGTTATAGGAACTTAAGATATTGTTAAGGACTTCTAGAGGTGGGGATACTGATGTGTATTTCTGATCTCGTATTTTGATGCTTGGCCTATGTTTTGACTATGGTTTTGATTTTAGTTGCACTTGGATTGTACCATTGTGTGGATATTGTTCACATGTTCTTGGGTGAGATGGTTATGCCTCACAGATGTTCCATTTGATGGTTCAATAATTATTGTTGGTACAGTCCTTTTGCATTGGATATTTTATGTTGAGTGTCTAGAGAGAGTGACTCTAAGTGGGGGCCAGCGCACAAAGGGGTTGTCAGGGTAACCCACATAGAGTTAGATTAATTAGTGATAACCTAAGTAATTAACTATGGGTGGGTGGTTAAACATTAATAAGAAAATCATGATGCCTCATCCGCCTGTTAGTGCTATCACAAACTAAATGGGACCGAGAAGGTCATGGTTGGCAAGATCGTTGCCTTGTCTTCACAAGAGGTTAACGATTCCACATGAGTAACCCTATGGAATGGCGCCTTGAGATAGGCTATCAGGGGAACCATAAATGGAGGCAGCACCTTGAACTAGGTTGTCTGGATAATCCGTGTATAGGTGGAGGCAACACCTTGTGATAGGTTGTTTGGGCAATTCATGTGAAACCATGCGATGACACTCTCCTCTAGCATTCCATTTGTGTTATTTTATTGAAGTCCTCTGGAAGTAGTCTTTTGATATTATGAATTGAGATTTATTGATGATGTGTTTCGTGACTTATTGTTGTAATATTTGGAAGTGGTCTATTGTTATGTCTATTGGTGAATGATTGTTATTTAGTTTTCTATGTGTTATTTTGATATTATGTTATCTTGTCTAGAGTTAGTCTTGTGTCACTGTTAGATGTGATTGGTCAGGGATCCTTCCTTGTCTACTCCCAGCATGGGGGTGGTTGGGTGGAACATGCTATGCACCCCGTTGGGTTCCCTTTAGATGCAAGTGTTCTATTCAATGTAGGGTTTTGGCAGATGTTGTTGATCTAGGATTCATATGTTCCAGATGTGTATGTTTATACTTCAGATGTATCTCTCCCATGTGTGTTGGGAATACCTTGATGTAATTTGTTTATATGTTCGTTATGGTGTACTATCATATTTATGTAATGTTTATTCATACCATGTGATTCATTCTTGCACTACCATTTGTAAACCATGTTAAGTTGTGTTGTAAATGTAGAAATATATATACTTTATATCTTTATGATTCATATATTTTCATATGTATGTATGGTTTCATTTGGTATATTCACATCTTTCTTGATACCATGAATGAATGTTTAAATGATGTCATGAATGAATGGATTTACGTAATGGTATATTTAATGTTTAATCTATTATCTTTTTTATGGGTTAGTTTAGTAATGTCACCTCGTGTACCCCAAGGGATTTAGTTGAGAAAATAAGAACATTGTTATGTTGGAATACTTAAGTACATTTATTATGTTCTTTTAAAAAATAAATTGTTGCATTTTTATTTGTTCCTTTGGGGTTGTGCGACGGGGTGTTACACTTTCATCATCTTTACCTAAGATGTCAACTTCACGAGGAGATTCACTAGGGGTTGAATGAGCATGATTGGGTTCTATTGTATTAGGATATTTACCAAAAAAATGACTTGAGACATTAACTAAAGATGTTAAGGGCTTTCATATATTACCAATGCACATGTCCAATATGAATGAATGAATTGAAATGCAAAGAGATTACAAAATTTCAAGTTTGAAGCAAGATAATTTTCTAATTATGCTATGCAAAAGCATAAAAATGATGTCTTTTAGATGTGATTTTGAATTCAAAAAATGCAGTAAATTTGACAAATTAAGCTTAATGTGAACAATTTCAGAAAATATAAATTCTAGAAACCAAAACAACAGACTAAATACAAAAACATGAAATGGAGAAGTAGTGTTTTTAATCCTCAATTTTTTTTGAAAAATCCCTGATCAGGAAATCATTTGCCTATGGGAGAATGGTTCTTACTTTAGGGCTTTTAAAAATTCATTTATAGGTTTCTGAGGTGATTTGTATGGTTTTTAGATTTTGGTTTCAAACAATAGGTTATATTTTTAGATTTCTATAAAACAAGGTCTAAATTTAAGTGCAAAATAGTGCTAAATGACAAGCAAGAAGACCTAATTTGAGATGCAATTTTGATTTAAATGACTGAACATGCAATGTTATGTATTTACACTATGTAAAATGACTGAGATTGTTGAATTTTTCATATTTTAAAGAATGCAAAAATACAAACCTAAAACACTAAATAAGATTCAAATCAGTGCAAGTTAAGAACCCTATTTATGATATGTAAATCAATGCAATATAATGCAAAAAATGTAAAACCTAGACCTAGCGTTGAAAATTGACTCTAAAATCAACAAGTTATGATGCTAAAAATTTGGGTTCAACAATATGAAACAAAGAAAAATAGGTGATCGAAAATTTACGGTAATAAGAGGGGTTATGATGCACCTATTTCTCACTATTTCATTAAGAAATGAGATCCCCGCAATGAATTGATTATCAACCCTTAGGTGAATCAATCCAATGTGAGAAACTTCATATTTCCTTATGTTTGAAGGATGAGGGTCAAGATCAAACAACACTTTGGGGAGAAAAACTAAAAATATCAAATCAACTTCAAAATGCAATCTAACACTTGAAACAACAATATTAAACTAAATATTATCAAAACCAAAAAGTAGATTGCAGAATTGAGAAGGGTATAAATGTGTTTACTAGTCAACAAAATACAATTTCTAAAGGTTGATTGGGTCTCATTCGCCCATGGGTGAATGGGTCATTTGTCAAGGTTACAACTTTTGGTAGCCTCTAATGTTGATTTGTAGCGTTTGACTTGTCTAAGTTTTAGTGTCAAAAATTAAAAAATTAGATTTGTAGATGAGATTCCATGATTTGACAGCTTTTACAACTTTTGCAACTTTGATAACTTTTCAATCTCACACTTCAAAAGGTCTTCAATCCTACTTCAACCTCAATTTGTACACACACATGAGAGAGAATTTTCTTTTTTGGTTGAATGGGGATTTTCCTTGGTCTAACCCTATTTTGGTAATCAAACTGTAGACATGCAAACTCGACATCATGAATTCCCCATATTTAATTAAATCATATTCGCCCATCAATTAAATAAATCAAGTTTATTTGATTAATATCCTAAGTTATCTCTTTAATCAAATAAATCAAGTTTATTTAATTAATCTCCTAAAGTCATCCATTTAAATTAAATAAATTCATCTTTAACACTAACATCATCCTCTTTGATTAAATAAATCAAATCTTTATTTAATTAAATCTAAAATCATTTTATTCTCATTTTGATTTATTTTACTCCTAAAATCTAAGTTGAAATTCAAAATCACCTAATATCCTATTAACTTAATCCTAATCACCTAAATCCTCTATATTTTGCAACTTGCACCAATAAATCATTTCTTTAATTACTTTCAAAATGACATCAAAAAAGGGAATATTCCTCCAAGTTTGAAAATCCCTCCAAATGTCTTGTCCTCCAACATGGAATTAAATTCTCTTACATTGTCTCTTACATCTCTCCCACTTGGCATTTAAGACTCTTTCTTCTCCCTCCAACAAGCCCTCTTTTGAATTTCAAACCTCCCTCTCTTTGGCACATTGATCAAAATGTGCAAAACCTTCATCCTCTCACATCTTGACAAGTGGCATCTTGTCATTGGCTCCTATGTCTTCCCATATGCTCCATGTTTTGCATTCTTCCATAATTCTTGTTTATAAATAGAGGCCTCCTCTATTGTATTAATCCTCCACAAGTTTCTCATCTTGACTCCACAACTCAAAAACTTGATCACTTATCATCTTGCATCTTCATCATAGATGGAGCTTATCAAAAATAGGTTGGGAAAGGGATATTTTCCACATCAAAATAGCATCAATCCCTCTATAAAATGTTGGTTGGATCATTTGAATAATGTTCTATTGTGTTTTGCTTGCTTTCGTGCTTTGTTTTCATTATTCTTATGTTCAAATGAATTTTATAGGGAGTGTTTTTTTTAGTTTACTAAAAATTACTAATGTGGTATGTTTTATATGTTGTTAGTGACAATAAATTCACCTCTCACATTTTGGCACCCATTGTGGTTTGAATAACTGATTTATCATAATATTAGCTTTACTTGCAAAGTATGTGCAGGATCATGATGGTCCAAAAAGTGACAATATGATGGGTATGTGGTTGATGACTATTTTTTAACCCAAATTTGATGAAATAAAAAAGGTTTTTAAAGGATATTCTCATATTTCCATTAATATAAATTATACTTTACTTTGAATTTAATAAGTAATTATTATTCATTTTCTATTCAAATTACAACTAAAGTCCTTATTGATAGCCTAATTGAAAACCATCAATAGCTTTCAAACAATATCACATTTTTTGAATCTAAAAGATGTGTCACATTCTATGCTCGACATACTATAGGATTAAAAAAAGAAAAAATGAATTTCATGAAGTTTTGACCAAGTTAAGATGGTCAAACATATGAGTTTTTATATTTTTTAAAAAGTTGTAATAAAAAAATCATAATTAATTATTTACTTGGAAAAAAAATTACAAAAAATATGCATCGCATTGGGGCATGAGTCCTCTACTTATATCTAAAATCTTATAAAAATAATTTATCATTTTATTGTGATTAGGGTGGTCAGACAAACACCTACTTCTTATTTTTTCTATGAAATTTAACTACCACTGCATTGAAATTTCAAATTTTCACCAAATAGATTTTCTTTTTAAAAAAAAAACCTAGTACTTTAGAAACTACATTCAATTTTATACAGATTCTATGTTTACATGTTTTTGAAATAATATAGATAACCTATTCAAATTTTAATGTCAAGTTGCCTAACTCTGATTTTTCTAAATTTTTTGCCACTTAATGGCCTATTTTTTCCATGATGATCCTGCACATACCCTTTAGCTTGTTTTGTGGAATTGTCTTTCATTATTTATACGCTGATTTGTTAATACCATTGTCTCTTCCCATTCAAACTAGTTATAGCATGTTTGGGTATAAAGTCATCTTATTGGTGGAATCAATTTTTGTGCTTTGATAGTAATCTATCATCCTATTAATGAATTCTTTTGTTGGTTAAACTACCCCTGAATAACAAGTGTAGAAGAAGTTAAAGCTTTTTAATAGACTTAATAACTAATTGATCTCTTTATGCTTTGGAATTTTCTTGTTTATGCCTACACATCATGCCTACATCTTGTAATGAATCCATTCCATTAGCTTGCCGCCTGCAAATCATAATTTCTTGAAACTTTCTATTGTTTTCTTTTCAAGCTGAGTAATTAAATCCATCACCTTGCATACCCTTGACTTAGCGGATTTGTCTACTGGAGTTATGCCCTTAGACTCACGCTTGGCACATACATTTAGTTTTAAGGCATTCGGTGGCCACGTCCTCATTCATTCATCTCTGTCTACCAAATATGATTCATCTAAGCATTAACTCGGACATGTAGAGGGATTCCATCAAAGGAATTCACAAGGATTCTTCTAGTTTCCACGTGGCTTCAATGTTTCCCTAGTAGTTCTTTCTAGTGGTAAAGGTAGATGAGATTAGATGACTATTTAAATGAATTGGCACAAATTATTTTCTAAGCTCTTTTACTTTAGAATGATAGCAACCCGTAGCATTCCATAGACAAGAATACAAATGATAGGAAAGAAAGAAATTATACTATGAGTTAAATATTGTTCTAACTGGACATGAATAAATGTTATTTTATATTACACTAATCATGATAAATCCCTAGAATACGTGGATGTTGATACCCTCCTGGTGGAGATTGACGCAAATGCCTAAAACATATATGACTGATGGTACTCACCAAATAGAGGAGTCGTTTGGCATGATTCAATATTTGAATCACATTTATTTTGATGCCTCAACTTATTTAAGAAGCCATGACTTAGGAGCTACCCTTGATTCACTATCCCTTCTTTAATTGATTCTTTGATTTATGTAGTTGATTACATCTCTCACTATATTTTATGTTGATGGAAATAGATTCTTTCAAATCTGTCGTATGGCACGATAGAGCCATTAATGGAGTCCACTAATTTATGTAGTGGATTACATCTTTCACTATATTCTATGTTGATGGAAACAAATTCTTTCAAATCTGTAGCTATGTGGCATGAGAGAGCCATTAATGGAGCCTGTACGTAATTGAAGTGACTATATTTTACATCTTTCATAGAAAAATTATTGATTCAAAACAAAATAATCAGTGCTCTTGCACGAAAAAGATAAAACTGCCATTTTCCTACTTTTTGTAGCTGTTCAATTCGTTACCACTGTGAATACTTGTAACTGGAATGCATAACATTCCATCTTGTACAAGAAACCCTTGACTTAGGCTTAGCAGCATTGACTTGTGAACTTTTTTATCTGATCGACTCTTTTAAGAAAAGATTATTATAAATATGAACAAAGACTATTATCGAGCCCTTAATTGTTATTATTGCCTCTTAACAAGTACAAATGCAGTCTATCAAAATTGTGATCTTAATTAAGGGAGGTCATCTATGAATCATCAAGATTTTACATCATCAACTGACTGATGAAGAAAAGTCGAGGAATATTATACTTGTGCTACATGTTTCCTCCTCAACCGTCGATCTCTCTTTGCTTCATATGGCTCGTTGATTTTCACAAAGCTGAAGTGTCCTTGGGAAGATCAATTTGCCATGCATTCTTAACTTTAGGTCCATTGAATTATTTTTTTCTTAATATGGAGGATTTTATGATTTCTTGCTATTGCATGTATGGTGGCACAACTTTTAATTGTTATTATTGCCTCCTAACAAGTACAAATGCAGTCTATCAAAATCTTGATCTTAATTAAGGGAGGCCATCAGTAATTGGTAGATACATGGAGTCAGAGCCAATAAAGCTGACAGGGCATACTACAATATTTAGTGTTTCAAATCTCCAACTAATGTTGATGTCGTAGATAGGGACAGTGACGTCTTTATTTTTTCATGAAAACTTAAAACTTTGGCTGCTCATTTACTCAGACCCTTATTATGCAGATATTTAGTTGATGTGCAATACTTCTTGAGAATTGATTACTACAAAAGGATTTGCATTTAATTACATTTTTGCATCAAAATTAATATCATTTGCAACACAAAAAATCTCCATAATGACAATCGCTATGAAATATCATGAATTCAAAAGGTAAAGTTTAGCTATCATTCACCTCACTGTTTTGTTTAGATTGGGTTAGTGATAGCTATTAAACATTGTATTAAAGTACTCTATGTAACATGTCATTGAATTTTCCACTACAAGTGTAAGTCAATCAACATAGGATCTTTGTTATAACATACTACTAGAGTTTTATTGTCAGGAAATTATTGTCAAGAAATCTAATCACATTACACACAATAAAGTAAACATAAATCAACCAATGGTCATTTGATAGCATCCAAGATACAATCTCTCTTGGGAATTACTCACATGCAGGTAATTAACAGTGATAGGTTTCACAAGTATGGCATTCAAAGGGAAGTAGTAGTAGGTTACCTCTTTATTTTCTTGATAAATGTTTTTTTCTTTTAGTGTTAATTTTCAGCTTATGTTAAATGCATTGGTGTATAAGATTATTTGTGGGTTATCTTATTTATGATAACTTTGTATTGCTTGCAGGTTGGCATTGAAGAATCACAAGCACATTTGAGTTGAAGAATTAGGCATTGAACTTGAGACTTGAAAATTCATTTTTAAATGCTTATTGTAAGAGTATAGATTATTCGTTGTTGCTTTTGTTTTCTATTTTAGGACAACACACTTTCAGTTTGGATTTAAAATCAATCATTGATTGATTTTTTGGGCTAAAAATGAACATTAGAAACTCACTAAGCTTTTCGATTTGGTCTAAAATTTGACAAACAAATCTCACACTTCATCTTGGTGCTTAAAAAAAATTAAAAAAAATTCCTTTGGAGATTAAAATGAACAAGTGCTTCTTTGTTTTGTAATTACTTACTCAAATTAATATCATTAAAAGGATGTATGTGCTTTTCTCATGCCTCACGATGATCTTGAGAATCAAAAGGCCTTTTGATGACATTAATTTGAGTAAGGAATTGCCCACACACTTCAATTTGGACTTTAAAAATTGAGGAAATCTTGCAAGTGTGAGTGGAGCATATTTCATACATTCTCTCTCTTTGGTTCGCAACAAAGATTGATCAAGTTACAAATATTTTTGCTTTCTTTTGTTTATATTAGAGGGACTACCTTGTGGGAAAACTTAATCACCCAAGGGAACGAACCAACTAGGAACACGCTAAAGCCAAGCGACTTCCACCTAGGATATAAGTGTGTATATTGGAACAAAGGAAATATCATAGGGATTATTTTGATGAGAAGGGAAGCAATGGCCTCTTGCCACATAGATGGTCCCCCATGAATGGAATGCCCACATTAAAACCTCTTGTTTAGAGAGGCCAAAATCCTTATTTATTTGTTGGTGCAAGAATGGTTGTTCTAAAGCCACCCCAAACTTTTATGGCTTTTAGTAGTTATGGAAAGTACGCCATGGGAGATTCATGGATACTAATGCTTGGGTGACCTGAGAAGTGACTGCACTATAAGGGGGAGCCTACGTGGTCAAGCATCTAACCATCTATTGAAATTAGGTGTATTTGGACTTGTCCAAGTGGAGACTCAACAAATATTGTCTCAAATATCCATAGGGTTTTGCATGTTCTTGAAATAAAAACACTTTCCTTGATCGAAAACATTAGAAAAACAAACATTTAACATGAGCACCGAATTTTAAAACCTTTAGGAGAAGCAAATACCCTTGAACAAATTTGCATACTATTTTTTCCCTTGAGATTCATATACTTAGAGGATTCTAAGCATTTGGATTTCATCTCAATTTCCTCCTACTAAATTCAACAATAGGTAACCTTTCCCTTGATTTCCTCAATTTCCACATAATGCATTTTGTGGGATAAAAGTGTGTTGGTGTGAAGCCTGATCAGTCTCCAAGTGGGAGATTGTTGGCATGTGGCGACTGATCGTGCTATACTGTATTTCACGTCATCACTGAAAAAGGAAAAAATCAATGAAAAAAGAAAAAACCTAACTTTTTAAAACTTGAATCTGGAAGCTTCTAAGCTTGTTAAAAAGGGGTTCGGATGGGGATTATAGGATGATGAAAAACACAATTATTCACAAGATTATAATAGGTTTTTGCACTGGATAATAAAATCATTGGATGGATGCGGTTTGATGGATGTAGCCCGGATTGGGTGAACCACATTAAATTCTCTGTGTTATAATTTATTCTATGTGTGTTTAGCTCCTTTGTTTATTAATTAAATCTACATTTAATTGTTAGATATCTGTCATTTCTAATCCTAACAAGTGGTATCAGAGTGAGGTTTTGTTTCGATTATTGTCTGTAGGAGGGTCTCACAGTTGTGTGGGAGTAATGGAAGACGAGGGTAAGAAGGTTGAGAAGTTTAATGGGAAGAACTATCAGTTATGGAAGATCTAGATTGAGTACTACCTCTATCAGAAGGATTTATGGCACCCATTGGAAGGGAAAACCAAGAAACCTGCAACAATGTCTAATGAGGACTGGGAGATTTTGGATAGAAAGGCTCTTGGCAGTATTTGTTTATGCCTGGCACAATCAGTGGTGTTTAATATTACAACAGTAAAGACAACTCAAGAGTTGATGGAAACCCTGGTGAAGTTATATGAAAATCCTTCCACTTCGAATAAGGTATTTCTTATGAAGCATTTATTTAATATGAAAATGGTAGAAGATGGGTCAATTATTGCTCATTTAAATGAGTTTAATACAATCACCAGTCAATTAAATTCTGTAAAAGTAAAATTTGATGAAGAAGTTAGGGCTCTTTTGACTGTGTTATCTTCCTGAAAGCTAGAATACCTTGGTAATCGCTATTAGCAATTTTGTTTCTGGTTTAAATACATTGAAATTTGATGATGTTGGTGTTATTTTGAGCGAGGAAATTCATAAGAAAAGCTCAGGTGGAACATCCACATCAGGAATTGTTTTCAATGCAGAAAGCAAGGGTAGAAAAAAGGAGAGGAAACAATTCCAGAAATCGTGGGACGTCACAAGGAAAATCAAAGGAAAAATTGTCCCAATCTAGAGACAAATAGGATTGCTGGTACTGTGGTAAGCCGGGTCATTTAAAGAAAGATTGTTGATCTCAGAAAAATAAAGGAGACAAAAAGGAAGGAAGTAAAGAGAAAATGTGGTAGTAATAAATCTAATGAGGATTCTTTGATTCTTTCCCTTGATAATGCTGATGATTCTTGGGTGTTAGATTCAGGGGCTTCATTTCATGCTACTCCACATAGAATTTATTTTCTTGATTATGTCCAAGGGGATTTTGGGCTGGTTTATTTAGGAGATAATGAACCCTATCATATTGTTGGAAAGGGAAGAATCAAGATTAAGTTACAGAATGGGAATAATTGGCTACTACATGAGGTAAGGCATGTTCCAAAGCTAATTATAAATTTAATTTCAGTAGGGCAACTAGATGATGAAGGTTGTGTTGTTACATTTAGTGATAAAAATTGGAAGGTCACAAAGGGTTCCTTAGTGGTAGAAAAAGGTGTGAAAGTAGGCACCTTATATCTTTGTATAGGTCATATTGTTCCTTCTACTTTAATTGTTACGGAAAAAGGTCAATGTTCAGGAACAGTTGTTGTAGTTCAGCAGGTAGAAGATCATACAATTGTTGTGGACTCTGAATTAGCACTGTGGCATAATAGATTGGGGCATATGAGTGCAAAAGGTATGAAAGTACTTCATTCAAATAATTTTTTACCAGGTCTAAAATGTGTTAATATGGATTTATGTGAAAGTTGTGTGTATGGAAAACAAAAGAGAGTAAGTTTTCTCAAGGATCGGAAGGAAAATAAAGATGACAAATTAGAGCTTGTGCATACAGATGTATGGGGACCAGCTCAGGTATCTTCTCTCGGTGGCTCTCTGTATTATGTTACATTCATTGATGATGCAACTAGAAAGGTATGGATTTACTTCCTTAGGCAGAAATCTGATGTATTTGAAACTTTTAAAAAGTGGAGAAGCTTGGTTGAGAATGAGATGGGTAAAAAGCTAAAATTTCTTAGATCTGATAATGGTGGTGAGTATTGTAGCAAAGAGTTTGAAGATTATTGTTCCTCTAATGGTATTCATAGGGAGAAAGTAGTTCCAAGGACTCCATAGTAAAATGGAGTGGCTAAGCACATGAATAGAACAACAATGGAGCATGCACAGACTATGAGATTTCATGTTGGGTTGCCTTTAAAAATGTGGATAGAGACTATAAACACTGTTGTTTATTTAATTAATAGAGGTCCCTCTAATCCTTTGGGTTGTGGTATTCCATAGGAAGCATGGAAAGGTAAGAAGGTGAGTTATTTTTTTCTCAAAACCTTTGGTTGTAAAGCATTTGCACATGTAGATTCTTAAAATAGAACCAAGCTTGATGCACAATCAAAGAAATGTATATTCGTTGGATATGGCATTGATGAATTTTGTTATAGGCTTTGGGATTTTGAAAATAAGAAAATTGTGAGAAGCAGGGATGTCATATTCAATGAGAAATTGTTGTACAAAAATCTATTGCTACAACATGAGAAGAAAGAAAATGATTATGCAATGTTGGATGATATTCCAAACAATGATGTTTCAGTGGTTCCTCATGCTAGGCAACAACAACAACAAAAAATACCACAAACTCCTGTGAATGTTAGATGATCTTAAAGGATAAGTAGACCTCTAGAAAGATTCTCTCCCTCTTTGTACACTAATTTGTTAACTGATGTCGGTGAACCGGAATATTATGATGAACCTACGCAAGTGGATACCAAGGTTCAGTGTGAGCATGGAATGGAAGAAGAACTAGACTCCTTGCTGAAAAATTAGGCTTGGGAATTATGCAAGTTGCCTACAGGTAAAAAGGATTTACCAAAAAAATGGGTTTATACGCTGAAAGAGGAGGATGGAGGTAAGAAGAGATTTAAAGCCAAATTATTTTTAAAGGGATTTGCATAGAAAAAGGGTATTGATTTTGATGATATTTTTCTCCAGTTGTTAAAATGACTTATGTTCGTATTGTTTTAAGTATTGTGGCTACTAAAGATTTGCATTTAGAATAGCTTGATGTTAAAACAACCTTTCTCCATGGTGATTTGGAAGAGGAAATATATATGGACCAGCCACAAGGATTTGAGGTCAAAGGTAAGGAGAAACTAGTGTGCAGATTGAAGAAAAGTTTATATGGATTGAAGCAAGTACCTTGGCAATGGTACTTGAAATTTGATAGTTTTATGGCTGAGCAAGGCTACAATAGGTGTAATTATGACCATTGTGTTTATTTTAAGAGGTTGGATAATGATAGCTACATTATTTTATGTTTATATGTTGATGACATGCTTGTAACAGGGTCTAACATGGATCACATAAGTGAGCTAAAACAACAGTTAGCAAAATATTTTGCTATGAAGGATTTGGGGGCAAAAAAACAAATCCTTGGTATGAAAGTTTGTAGAGATAGGAAAAAAAATTGTTTTTATCTCAGGCTAATTATGTTGAAAAGGTGTTGCAGATATTTCATACGGAGAATGCACAAGCTATCAGCACACCTTTTCCTATTCATGTTAAATTGACTAAGGATATGCACGTCCAAAGACACAAGAGGAGGAAGAAAAAATGTCCAAGGTACCATATGCTTCAGCTGTAGGCAGTTTAATGTACGCCATGATATGCACGAGACTGGATATTGCACATGTCATAAGAGTTGTTAGCGGGTATTTGAGTCATCCCGGAGTTGAGCATTGGAATGCGGTAAAATGAATTCTCAGGTACTTCAGAGGTACATCCAATAAATGTTTATGTTTTGGGGGCTCTAATACTTATTTATAAGGCTATGTTGACTCAGATTTGGCAGGGGATATAGATACCAAGTGGAGTACCACAGGTTATGTATTTACAGTTGGTGGGACAATAGTGAGTTGGATTTCTCAATTGCAAAAGGTGGTTTCTTTATCAACAAAAAAAGAAAAAAACACAACTTTGTAGAACCCAAATCTGGAAGCTTCTAAGCTTGTTAAAAATGGTTTCAGATGGGGGTTATAGGATGATGAAAAACATGATTATTTGCAAGATTGTAATAGGTTTTTACATTGGATAATAAAATCATTGGATGGTTGCGGTTTGGTGGATGTAGCCTGGATTGGGTGAACCACATTAAATTCTCTATATTATAATTTATTCTATGTGTGTTTTAGTTCCTCTATTTATTAATTAAATATGTATTTAATTGTTAGATATTTTCCATTTCTAATCCTAACAAAAAGAAAATCGGGACATGTATTGGACATCTAGTTTGAAAATCTAATCAAGAGTGTGTTTTCAATAAAATGAACTCATTAAGCAAAGTTAAATCAATTGAACCCCACACATGTGATTGTTATCTTTTGGTTGTATGGTTTTCATGCAAACATTGGTCTTTAGGTTTGAACTACTCTTAGAGAAAAAAAATTTCTTCAATATCTTGGTCTAGTCAACAAGTCCTTCTTAGGTTCATTTAGTATCAAATCAAACACTTCATCCATTCCAAAAATTTATCATCTCATCCCACAAACAACTTTAGAGCTTTGGAAACATCATTATCTAGACTTGGGTACATCCTTAAACCAAATCAAAATCATTTTTTAGGTGTGTTTGGATGAATCCTTCCACACACACTTAGTTAAATTATCACCTCTTTGAACAAGTTTATCCTAAAGATCACATCTAACATCTCAAGGTTTACAAATTCATTATCTAATCAAAACAATTAAAATAAAATCCTAAAGTCTAGCATTGATCTAAGGTTCCTAAAATTTTAGCACCCATATCATTCACCCCTTTCATTCTACATCTCATCAATGGTCCTAGACCCATTAGAGGTCAACAAGGTCAAAACACAAGAAAAAGAAGGAATATAAATTTGATCCATACATCATGAGGGGTCTAAATCAACCAAACTATCAAAAGCCTTACAATGCTAATTGATTATCAACAATCACAATTATGCAATCCGTACATGGGATCATTATCTCCTACAAACCTTGATGGTACAAAAAATGTGAGTATGCCCAGTCAAGAGTTTGGAGCACCTTTCTCGATGGTAGATTTAAATCCAAGTACAAACCTACAAATCTATCAACCAAACACTCAGTGCATGAGTCTTCCACAAAACAACATCATCCCACCAAATCCATACTTGCCAAATGTGAATAGGCCAAGTACAAGTTTTCCAAACATAAACATTTCAAATCCAAACTTGCCAAAATTTGGGATAGATATGTTTGCAAATCATACAAATGTTGTTCAAAGTCCAAACAACATGTTAATGACTCCAAGTATTGATCCAAGTCAAGGTAACACCATGCAAAATCAAAGGTACCTAAATCAAGGAAATATGGTTCCCAACCACAATAATGTTCAATTTCAGCCTATAATGCCAAATCCAAACATCATCCCAAATCGGATTATTATCCAAAATGAATTTTTCCATGATCCCATGCAAACACCACAAGTGTACATCCCAAATCTGCTTGAACAAATCAACTATATCAAGGTTGTCAAGATAAAAATCAAGATCAAATTTCTTCACTTTCCAAACTAATTGAATTATTGAGCCAAGAGACATCTTCACTCCAAAACCAATACACTTTACCATTGGTTGAACCATTTCATCAAAGCATTGAGTTGTGTCCATAACCACATCAAGAATAGTATCTCCAATGTCAAGAGGTTGGATATCAAGATCAACAACATCAACAACAAATCCAACCCACACATCTCTAAGATCAATCACAACATCTCCAAAATCAATCACCACAAGGTCAAGTCTTACAGGGTAACAAATGAGAATACACACCACTTGGAAAACCAATCAAATCAATCATGGAACAGTTGGTGTAGGACAATCTCATTAAAATACTTTTCTATGAGAACTATCAAGAACCCTTAGTGAAACTTCCATGGTACAATGAAAATAACCTTTGTGATTTTCACAAAATAAAGGAACACATAACATTAGATTATATTCAACTCAAAAATATCATCCAAGACCTTATTGATCAAAAGATAATCACTATTGGGGAAAATGATGAAGATTCTACCACTGGTGATAACATCGACAATCTCTCCACCACAATGATCAAGACCTATCCATCAATGATCACATTGAAGATGTTTCCACCTCATCTGATTACCAACTCACCATACATCAAGAGCCACCTTTTAGTTATCTATTTCAAGGAGTGTTAGAGTTATTTGATCCTATTGACATAATACACAATCCATCGACCAATGATCATGTTGAAAATGTCTTTACATTACCTAATGAGTTAGAGAACATATCTCAAGAATTTATTCCAAATCATGATCAACATATTTCACCAAGGTCTAGGAATGGTACTTTCCAAGACATGTTCACACCCTTTGACCTCATGGTTACAGATACTGAAGGGATCCTCAATGCAACATTTGACCTAAGTCCACCCAAATATCAAGAGGATATTGAGCCACTTCCCATGTCTAATGATGACATCTAAGAACCCTTTGTAATCAATCCATCCTTTGAAACTGATCCATGTCAAGAACTTGATCCAAAGCATGTCAAAATCAATTCCAAAATCATTCAAGATTAAGAATTTTTATCACCAAGCTACTATAATGATCTAATAGATACTCTCCTATCTATTCAAGATGTCATAAATGATGATCACATCCACATAGCACATACTTCATCTACCAATGGGATGCTTTCTTTGAATGGAAACATAGATGAATTTCATTCAGAACAAGATTCCTTTCCTCTTGACATTATTACACAAAAAGAGTAGGTTATTGATTCCTACAATCAAATTGAGTTGCCAACATCAAGATCAGATATATCCCAAATCTAGACTGAGGACATCATGTATGAAGATATCCAACATTATCTACTCAAGGAAACAGGTCAGATAGAATAGGATATTCTAGAGTTAGTAGAGAAAATGTCATCCGTATTAGTCATTTATCAGAGAATGCATTGTAAATAGGAACTCTCAAAATAGGTAGAACCAAGGAACAAAGGTGTCACTACCACCATACTAGGGGAAACTATTTCTGAAGCAAATTTCAACATAGGGAGCACAAAGAATCCTTATTGTGAAACCAATGCTAATACTACAACTAGCCACATCATGAATCTTCGTGCACCCATCACTCCTTCCACAAATTAGGACCAACATCAAAAGAAGGATGTGAATCAAAGCAAGAAGAACATCATCAAAGAAAAATAATCTGAGAAGCATAATGGAAAAATCAAATACAAGTGGATTCCAAACAATACAAAGAACAATTATCCCTATCAAACTCCATTAGTCAAAGAAACTATGGGGAAAAATTAAATAAAAGAGGGAAAAGTATACATCAAAGATGTCCACAAAGGAAAAAGCAGGACTTTCAAGCAATACATAAAGTATATCAAGTAGTTGGTCCTAATTTCATGCACACATTCATATCCACCCATCATTTCTCATCTTCCCAAGCTTGGAGAGTCAAAGGTTCCAAACTATCAACCAATCCATCTTTAATCCCTAAACACACTCCATCCACGCCTCGACGTATGATATCCAATTCTTCCATTAACCATGTGTTAGCAACAACCCTTCATCATAAGGATTTAGAAGGCACTCTATTGTGATGTGCGCACAAAGATAGAGTTAACTCTGATATCAACAATGCAGATCAGAAGTCTCAAAAGTTGTATTCAAGTGCACATATCTTGGAAAAACAGCTCCTTCAAGCAGGATATCAACGGCACATTATGAAAGAAGCATCTACATCAATAGAACCATGTGGTTCAGCATGAGCTTGCATTCTTTTAAAAAATCAAAAAATCAAAAAACATAAAAATCCAAAAAAATTAGAAAAAGGAGTGAAAACAGTAAAGATAAAAATTGTCCTCTAGTGAAAACCACTTCGGTTGTGCTTTGGACAAGTACCATGATGAAAACCTAGGAAATAGGTGTAATGTGTAGAATGGAGCATCTACATGTTCCAGTTTAGGTGGAAGCATCTCATCCCATCCATAATAAATCCAAAATTCCATCCATCTTGCCATAATAAATACAATCATCAAGGAAATATTCATCCAATCCATTTGCATATATCTACATCCATAGTCTAAGTTATCTTGATCTTGACAAAGTTTGGTGCACAATTTACACTTGCTTATGGTAAACATCTTGACATGGGCATTTTCATTAATCCTATCCTATCCAGCGTTATCTAAGCCATGAAACATTATCCAAATGAGCATTATTTATATGAACATCTTATCTTATTGCAAGATAATCCATATACATCCATCCATACACCTATCCAAGCATCCATTCATGACATTTCATACATTTATAGACACTGGGGGTAGATATTTACATCTTGCTTCAGGAATAAATCTTGATCTATATCCTACAACTTATGTGGTGATCTGAACATTGGCAAACATGAAATCAAATTGGTCAAGCATTTGTCAGCCAAAATCCAAATCACTAGCCTATGGCATATTTTTACGAGAAGGTGTTCCTTATCAAGATTCATCTTTCATCGAACATCAATCCAAACAATCAATATTAGTCACATATAATGCATGCTTGAACATCACATCAAAACATTCAAAATAATTGTGTTTCAAAATCAAGCTTCAAAATCCTAATCAATCAAATCTAGTCAATCTATCATCATCTCGGGATATCCTTTCCAATCCTTGTGTTGCTTAACACTATATTTGCATTGTTGTGTATCCTCAACAATCTTATCATCAACAATCCAAAAATCAAATCCAATCAATCCCTCATCATCTTGGGATATCCATCCTAATCCTTGTGTTGCTTAACACTATCTTTGCATTGTTGTGTATCCTCAACAATGCTACCATCAGCAATTCATCAATCAAATCCAATCAATCCCTCATCATCTTGGGATATCCATCCTAATCCTTGTGTTGTTTAACACTATCCTTTCATTTTTATGAATCCTCAACAATGTTATCATCATCAATCCATTAATCAGATCAATCAACCTTAGCTTGGATTTCAACAAAATCTCAAAACAGATCATTGATATTGTCAAACATATCTGTATCCAAATCATCAAAATCATGTGAAAAATCCAAAAACATTTAAAAAATAAAGAAAATCCAAAAAACATCCAAAAGATATCAAAATCCAAAAAATCACTCATACAAGTAAAAAAAAACGTAAAAAACATGCTACCTGAACTACGTTGTCTCTCAACTTAAACATAGGCAAGGCTAATCTTTGATCACCTCCCAAGAAACTAAAATCTAAAAGCATTCAAAAAACACAAAAATCCAAAAACATTCAAAAAACAAAAAATCCAAAAACATTCATAACATATCAAAACCCCAAATCATTTGAAAATTCAAAATCCAAAAAAATTCATAAAATCTCATAAAACCCCAAAACATTGGAAAACAAAAAATCCAAAAAACATTCATAAAATCTCATAAAACACAATAATAGCCTCAAAACATTTCAAAAACTCCAAAAAAAATCCAAATATATGAAAAAATCTATTCATCCCATTTCGCTCTCACCCGCAATTTCTATCCATAATAAATTGATTGTCACCTTCATCCTTTGGCAAAAAAATAGAAACAAGAATAAGAATCAACAAAAGAAAACTTCAAACAGAAAATGAAAATCAAATTAGCAAACCTTTAAATGCAAAATCAAACTCTTGATCATTCACAAACATGTCAATCAACCTTATATCAATAGCCTTTTGAACAACCTATCAACTTGCCACCATCCACTAACATTTCCTAGGATGTATCCTTCCTACAATGGGAATTATCTATTGGTAAAAAACTTTGGATAAACAAAACGACATGCCACCATCCACTAACATGTCCTAGGATGTATCCTTCCTACAATGGGCATTATCTATTGGCAATCATTTTGGTTCTTATCCTAAAAAAAACACATTCATTTGGCTAGAGGTATGAAGAACATTGGCTTGTTTGTGTACTTGATATTTTCTTTTGATTTATCTTATTGCACTCATTCCATTGACCTCTCGATGATGTCTACTCAAAATTATTTAGAGAGAAAGGAATGGGGAAATGATCATTAACTTTTGATATGTTGTGCTTGTTTGACGTTCTTGTAATAGAACTTGGTGAATACTTGCTTTGTTCGGTATGTCCTAGAAAGGTTTCTATATTTCAAGTGTGAACAAGAATACTCCTATCCATTTGTCGATTCAAAGTCCATCGCACTAGATATAATGCCATCCTAGTTCTTTATACCTTGATGCATCATATCTATGTGTGTTATCAAACATAAGGTAAGTATCCCTTTTAAATTCCCAATTCTTGATAAGCAAATCATCCATCTCTCATCATCATCTTTAATAAATTTGGCTTGTTGAATCCTCTTGTCATCATCTCATTTCTTCTTTTCCGCGCTAACATCATATCAAGATAGTTAATCATCATCGCCAATGCATCCATCTTGCATCCACAAACCATTAGCATACTGCATATCATATCATATCATATAAGAAACACTAATCATCTCACATGCATTTTCATCATCGTATAATATAGATCTATTAGTCTAAGCATCTTAAAACCATCTCATTTGCATCATCATCATAATACCCATAAATCCATCTTGAACCTATTTGTCGCGAGATTGACCCTCAAATCGAATCTTTTCGCTTGATCTCTGAAGGGGGCAATGTACTAGTATACTTCTTTTCACTAGGGAATCTGAAAAAATTAGAAAAATTTTGAATTTTGATCACGACAAGTTTCTTCCTTGAACCAACGCAGCAAGTACATTACTTCAAAGAGGGGAAAAATGTAGACATGCAAAATTGACATCATGCATTCCCCATTTTTAATTAAATTATATTCACCCATCAATTAAATAAATCAAGTTTATTTGATTAATCTCCTAAGTTATCTCTTTAATTAAATAAATCAAGTTTATTTAATTAATCTCCTAAAGTCATCCATTCAAATTAAATAAATTCATCTTTAACACTATCATCATCAGCTTTGATTAAATAAATCAAAACTTTATTTAATTAAATCTAAAATCATTTTTTTTCTCATTTTGATTTATTTTAATCCTAAAATATAAGTCAAAAGTCAAAATCACCTAATTTCCTATTAAATTAATCAAATCTTGATTAATTTAATCCTAATCACCCGAATCCTCTAGATTTTGCAACTTGCACCAATAAATCATTTCTTTGATTTAATAATTTCCTAATTACTTTCAAAATGGTATCAAAAAGGGGAATATTCCTCCAAGTTTGAAAATCCCTCCAAATGTCTTGTCCTCCAACATGGAATTAAATTCTCTTACATGTCTCACACTTGGCATTTAAGACTCTTTCTTCTCCCTACAACAAGCCATCTTTTGAATTTCAAATCTCCCTCTCTTTGGCACATTCATCAAAATGTGCACAACCTTCATCCTCTCACATCTTGACAAGTGGCATCTTGTCATTGGCTCATATTTTGTCCAAAATCCTCCATGTTTTTCATTCTTCCCTCCTTCTTGGTTATAAATAGAGGCCTCCCCTATTGTATTAATCCTCCACAAGTTTCTCATCTTGACTCCACAATTCAAAAACTTGATCACTTATCGTCTTCCATCTTCATCATATCTAGAGCTTATCAAAAAGGGGTTAGGAAAGGGCTATTTTCCACATCAAAATAGCACCAACCCCCCTATAAAATGTTGATTTGATCATTTGAATATTGTTCTATTGTGTTTTTCTTGCTTTCATGCTTTGTTTTCATTATTCTTATGTTCAAATGAATTTTATAGGGAGTGGTTTATTTTAGTTTACTAACAATTACTAATGTGGTATGTTCTATATGTTGTTATTGATAGGAAATTCACCTCTCACACAAACCATGAATTAAAATAATGAAATGAAAGAAGGAAGGAAGAATGAAGAAAGCTATGTTACCACTCAACAAACTCTTGAATGAAACCTTGATAATGGAGATCTTAGAAGGTCTGGAACTTTCATGAAATGGTTGAAATGGATGTGGATCTTGACACTTGAAATAATTCTTTGAATGCTTGAATTTGATCTTGAAACCTACATCACATTGTTAGCTCCAAAAGCATGCATGATGCAAGAATACTTTGACATGATGAATAGATATTGATTGCTCCAATAAATCTTTGATATATCGACTCTTGAATGCTCTTGATCATCAGCTTTTCTTTCATGAAATTACTCTTGAAATCTCATAAAATGGTCATGAAAGTATCACAAAATTGCTAGGTGAAACTTAGTGAAATAACCTTATATTTATGGGCATGCATCCTTAATTTCTCAAAATTCAAATATCACAAGCCAACATTGAATTATGAATTTGAAGATGTTAAAATATTGCCAAAAAATAAATTAAATTTAGGTCGAGAGGTCTAGCGAGGACCCATTCACGCATGGGCGAATGGGTCCCAATTCCTTATTCCTAGAACACACATTACTTAATGTAAAGTGTATGTATTGAAATTAATTATTGTTGGGTTTCCCCTCTGGAAAATGTAATTTATTAGGCTTGTAAATGAATAAAAGGGATTATTAAGGAATAATTAAGCCCAATTTGATTAAGGGGGCCCAAAAAATTATGAAAATGTAAAGAGACACACTTATCAACACTAAATCTAGGCATTATTAAGTCAATTTTAGATTAAGAGGGCCCAAAAAAATGTGAAAAGGTAAAGGGATAGATTTTTATACACTACAATACTAAGAATCTATTGCCAAACTTGCAAAACCATCATGCTTTTATCTTGAAAAAATCCTATGATTCTGCTCCAACCAAATTTGTCAAAGAATGCTAAAATGTTCAATAGTCCAATCCATTTGGAGAGGGAAAGAGTAAGCTGGAGGCCTCCCCAAAGTCCTCCAAAACTCACTAAGGGAAAAAGCATGCACACAAGATTATCTCCACACCGCCTCAGGTACTAGATGGATCTGGAGAAATAACACTAGAAGAAAAAATGTGAAAAAATATCCTTACTTCTACGTCATAGGAAACACATGGAATGACCTTGAAATCCCCTCTTCAGAAGATTGTCCTAAGTAAGACACTTGTTACGAGCAACTAACCATAGGAAGAATTTACATTTAGGCCACACAAACTTAATTCAAACATATTTTCACCAAAGGGATTCATCCTCCCTATACTTCCTTCTATCCAATTCATAATGCCCGACAACCACTAAGTAAACTATTTTCAAATAAGGACCCAAAGCTAAAACATCCCTATGTTGCAAAGAGCTACAAACTCTCTCTACTAAAATTCGAGCCAACTCAACATGATCCTCTTTCAATCCCCTTGGGGGAAATAGGTGACACCCTTTCCATTTAAGCACCTCCACCTGACCCAATTGCTTCAAAACTTTGAAATTAGTCACCTTCAACAACCTAGTTTCCTAAAACCACAAGGATAGAGTTTGTAAATGAGGATGGGTAGAAAATATCAAAGGTGACCATCCCAAGAATCAAGAAAAAAAGGAGCATTCTCACCCTTGTGAAAAAACTAGAAAAGGCCCTTCTTGATTAAGCTTGCTCCTCTTTTAAGTGTGTCCCAAATTATATACCCCTTACTATCCAAAGAGCGTCTAGGAATATCATTCTCTACAACACCTCTCAAATATTTAGCCTTGAGAATCTTGGCCGAACATTGATCCTAATTAGTACACCAATGCCAATAAAGCTTGACAACCAAAGCCTAGGCAGCAATAGCTTCTTGTTGAAGACCCAAACCACCTTGTTGAATTGGCCTATAAATATAGTCCCACTTAACTAGACTCCACTTCTTGGAATCCAAACTACTAGATCATAAGAACTACCTAGAGAGTGCATCAAGCTCTCTAATAAAACTTGCATGGGCAACTTGAACCATACACATATAGATAGGAAGCACTTGAACCACAACCTTTACGAGCAAATTTATTATAATTATTAACTATATTGTTAATAATATATTATTGTAATTAGTATATTTAGAAGTTAAGATTTGTAATATTAATATTAGTATTATATTATTATTATTATATAGTATTATTAATATTATAATGATTATTAAATTGATTTTTAAATATTATAATTATTAAAATATTATATTGATAATAGTATATTAATTATGAATTCTATAATATAATTATACTATATAATCATATATTTCATTAATATAATATAATGTAGTATAATAGTTAAATATATTATTATAAATAAACACATAAACATACTAACAATAACTATACAATAATGATTAATATATTATAATATATAATAATCATAAACTCTAATATATAATAATATTAATATAGTAATTACATATTGATAATATAATAATATATATTCATTATTATTATTATTTATTATATAATTATATTATTGATATTAATATATAATAAAATGATATATGAATGCTATTTATAAATGTTATATAATAAAAGAAATAAATTAATACTATATACATTTGAAAATTAATATTATAATATTTTTTTATTAATATAAATAATACACACAAATAATAATGGGATTTTTATGACTACACCAAAAGCCGAATTATTCGATAACCAACCAACTGAACCATTCAATAACCAAGCAATCCATATATAATCTAAATATAGCTAAATTTCCAACAATTAAAAATATTAAAATGCAGATATAATTTTTAGATTCCACCCAGCTTTAGTGTAACCATGCCTGAAATTTTGGACTTCCCCATAATCTTCTTGCTAAGTAATCAATTTTCTTTATTGTCTCCAAAATAAAGGAAAGTGTTTGTTTAGAAATTGTAAAGAAATTCAATCAATCAAACGTACATCCGTGTTTCGTCGGCAGGGAAGATTTTCACTTTTCTTGTAGATCATGTGATTATGTAGTAATACCAAACATTTTGTACCACGGAAAGGCTAATAGTATGTGAAATTAATGTTAATCACATTTTTACAATCTATAGTCAATGTTTTGGAAGAGTTGTGCAATTTTATTGGTATCAATAATGTACTATTATTGGATATTTGTGCATATGTATTGGATCAGTTGTCCAAATTTTATGATGGTCAAAGCTAACATTTAAACCTCTCGTGTTCATCATAACTACTCAGAAGATGAAACAATAACTATAAGCTCTACAATTGCATATAAGGAAACCCAAACAAAAAAGATCAAAATTTGAGATACCATTTTGGAGTTTAAGGTGCATCAAGTTAACCCTTCCCCTATCATCTCAAAATAATAAATGTGAAATTTTTATTTTACTCTTTTTAATAGAGTTGATATCATTAATAAATTTGTTATACTATTTAATAAAGGAATATGAATTTATGTTGACATTTTCCTTCACAAATTCAGGATTTTAAAAAATTAAACATCATGTTTAGTATGTTATTTGGTCCATCAAATTATTTATATTTTAAATTACTTTTTATAAATCAAAATTTAATAGATATATTCACATCATTTATTATAAGATTTTTTCAATACATAATAATTTCAATCTTAAAAATCCTCTTTTTCTCATCAAAACATAATAATTGGGGGAGATTTTAATGCGATTTGCAACAAAAAGGATAAAAGAGGTGGGTTAAATAGGCCAGGTAGATCACAAATGGATTTCAATGCTTGGGTGGAAAGGAATGGCCTTATGGAACTAGAATAAGGGGATAACATATTCACTTGGAACAATAGAAGATTTGGTTTAAGCAATATAGGAGAAAAATTAGATAGGTTTTTTTGGGCAAGGGATCTCTCTTCCTTTCCTTTCACCTTTGAATGTAGGGCTATGCCATGTTCAGGATCAGATCACTTCCCAATAATGCTGCATATTCTAGGGGAAAACAAACCTATCAACCCCCATTCGGGTTTGAGTATATGTCATTCAAAGATCCCAATGTTTTGGTGATTATAGATAAATGGTGGAAGGAGGGTGAATTTGTTGGTTCCAAACTTTATTGCTTCATCTTCAAATTGAAACTCATTAAGAGAAGACTATTAGAATGGAATGCGTATCATTTTAAAGATATCTTTCAGTCCAAGAAGACATTAGAAGATCAACTCAATGAGCTTAATGAAAAGGTGATCAAAGATGGGATGTCTCAAATTGAATTCTTAAGAGAAAATGAACTCCTAGCAGAATATGAGGATATATTGGCCAAAGAAGAAATCTTTTGGAAACAAAAATCAAGAGAGGCCTAGTTACAAGCTGGAGACAAGAACTCAAATTTTTTTCATAATATCACAAAACAAAGAAGATCTATCAATAGAATCACCAGGCTTGAACTGGAAGGAAAAAATTCTATTGAAAACCCAGTCTCTATCAAGGAGAATATAGTTAAGTATTATGGTAATCTGCTCAATAATGTGGAGGGTTCAAATCGAATAGAACAATCTAAATTGTTGTCTTTTATCCCAAACCTTATCTCCGAAGACTAGAATAGAGCTTTGAACGAGAGTCTTTATGTGGAGGAAGTAAAACAAGCTCTTTTGCAGCTTCCCTCTCAAAAAGCACCAGGCCCAAACGGCTTCCCTACAGGTTTCTTTCAAAAATGTTGGGATATTATAGGGATTGATCTTGTTGAAGCATTAGAGGCGTCCAGAAGATCAGGGAAAATCCTCAAAGAAATCAATAACACATTCATTTCCCTAACTACAAAGAAGGAGAAGGCTGTCAAATTAGAGGATTTTAGACCAATTTCACTCAACAATACCATTTATAACATTATTTTAGAGGAGCAAACTGGCTTTGTTCCAGGCAGATCGATTCTTGATGGCATAATCATTGCTCAAGAGGTGATTCATATCATACAAAATACCCAAGAATCAAGCATGTTGATTAAGTTAGATTTCTCAAAAGCTTATGACAATGTAGATTGGAGGTTCTTATGCAAAATGTTGCAGGCATTTGGGTTTAGTAGACAATGGATAAATTGGATCTTTGAATGCATTTCAACTCCAAGATTTTAAATACTGGTCAATGGCATCCCGATAGGCTACTTTAGCTCATCCAAAGGTCTAGACAAGGGGATCCTTTGTCTCCATTCCTTTACATCATTATGGTGGAAGCCCTGGGCAGAGTTATTAAGGAAAATCATAACATGAGTTGTATTGAAGGCATTAAAGTAACTAGAGGCATCACTTCCTCTCATCAGCAATTTGTTGATGATACACTATTGATGGGAGCACCAAAAAGGAAAGAAGTGTGTCACTTTCAAGAGATCCTTTCCATTTATGAGAAAGCATCAAGTCAGGAAATTAATAAAAACAAGTCAGAAGTTTTATTTTTCTCTACACCCCCTGCAAAAGAAATCTAGATTATGAATTTCTATCTTGGCATTCCCTTAGATAAAGGTCTGAGGAACTCTAAGCTATGGGATCCATTGAAATCTAAAATAGAGCGAAGTTTGAACTCTTGGAAAGGGAAATAGCTGTCTTGGGCGGGTAGATTAGTTATGCTCCAAGAAGTGATATCAGCATTACCTTTTTATCTTTTATCTTACTTAGCCTTGACAGCAGGTATGAATGCCTTCTTAGTTCAAAAAATGAGAAACTTCTTTTGGCAAAGCACAGGGGGAAAGAAAAAATTGCTCTTATAGCTTGGGATAGGATATGTAAGCCAAAATCTCTAGGAGGCATGGGCCTTAGAAGCCATGAAGAGAAAAACCAGGCCCTGGGAGCCAAAATTTTATGGAGGATGATAAAAGACCCACAATTGAGATGGGTTAAACTTATGCAAGCCAAGTATTTCAATGGATTAGTTTCAAGCGATATCATTAGAATCAGTAATCAACCGAAAGGTTCAAGAATCTGGAATTTTATCCTCAAGTGTAAGGCATTAGTTGTTGATTACTTATCTTGGGACGTCCATGATGGTCAGTCTTTTCTTTTCTAGGAAGATTCTTGGGGGGGTTATCCAAGTTTAGACAACATTATATCATTAAAAAATACTAAGTCCTTTCTCAAACAAAGTTGGGGAGACAAAATCAGAGATTATGCTTTCTTCCCTCATGGTGACCAAGCCCTAGGCTAGGAATGGAAAGGATTGGATGGCCTTCCTATTCCTCACAATGAGGCTCTTCAGCTATTAGAAGCTATTAAGAATAGGCAGCTAGCTTTTAGAAGAGGAAAATATGTATTAATATGGGCAGCCTCCAATCATGGTTAGTATAATGCTAAAGAAGGTTATAAATTATTAGCAAGTCAAGATGAGAATAGGGATATGGGGATATCTACTAAGCTTCTTTGAAGCAAAAATTTTTTACCAAAGGCAGGAGTATTTTGCTGGTTAGTGTCAAGAAAGAAAATCTTAACAGCTGAAAGGTTTAGGAAAATGGGCTTTGAAGGACCTTCAAGATGCACATTATGCAAAGCGCAAGAGGAAAACACTGATCATCTTCTTTTAACCTATCCTTTCTCAACAAAATGTTGGAGATGGATTTGCACGAACCTGGGTTGGATTACAACCCTCCCAAATGACATTATATCCTTGTAACGCCCATCGTGCAAACCCCAGAGAACACACACATAACGCGAATAATTTTTTTTTTTTAAATAATAAAAGTAACATGTAACAACATTAAACCATAATCACATAGCATAACACATAACATTAATACACTTGGTTCTCTAGGGCACGCGAGGTTACATTGCAACCACAACACAAAATAAAGATAACGAAAATAACATAACCATTTAATTTAAGAAAAACATATACAATGATACAACTGGTAGCCATGATGCGAGTATGACAACATCACCCAATACATCCATGATAAATCTTTTAACAAGATCCAAATAAAACCTAACTATTACATCATTGAAATAATATTACATTACAATTTTCTTTGATACATGGATTACATTGAATTTCCCAACATGGGGATTGATACAAGAATAATGAACATGAAGTACAACTGATCACTGGAACCTCTGCACTGTGAAAAGCTGAGAAGACAAGACGCTGATGGGGAACCCAACGGGTGCGGAGCATGTTCCACCCAACCATGTGAATTACGAAGTAACTCACCCCCCGTGCTCAGAGGTGACGAGGAAGTGAACCCGACCATGAATGTCAACCGACTCAACAACATGATACAGAACAAGTACAACTCAAGGCATACAATGAACCACCAACAACGTACTCAAATCACATAACAAGTAGGAACCAAGAGACTCATCGCAATAACATGAAATACTATCAATAGAAAATCATGAAACCAAACCACAAGAATTCAAAGAAACATCAAAAAGAGATAACATCTAGAAGAACTGAATCAACACCCAATGTACATTTCCAATAAATCAGAACCAATAAAAAGAACACGATTCCATAATAACTCTGAATCAACCATTCAATACACCATTCCATAAGCAACAAGAACAAGTCAGACGGGTATCAAGTAGGGAGGGTCATCACATAACTCTCATGGGATCCCCTGGCTCTTCCTCCATTGAGGTGCCGGCACCCACCTATGGATTCCCTAACCCTATAACCAGAACAACATAAAAATAACAGTATCTAGAGGCAACAAGAAACAAGGACAACAAGGATGTCTAGTGGAGAGTGTCATCGCATAGCTCTCATGCGATCCCCTGGCACTTCCTCCTAACCGAGGCGCCGACACCCATCTATGGATCCCCTGGCCCTTCCTCCTACTGAGGCACCGGAACCATAGGGTAGCTAATGTGGAGTCGATGGTCTCTCATGAAGACGAGACTACGACTTTGCTGACCACGGCCTACTCAGTCTATCACTAGTCTACAGTAGCCCTAATGCATAGACGAGGAATCCATTTTTCTTTATCTTGTATGTTTTACTACCCATCCCCCTAAATTCTATTTTTAGGTTATCACTTGTTTATCTACTCTTGCGTGGGTTCCCCTGGCACTTCCTCTTACTCGAGGCGCCGGCGCCCACAAAGAGCCACTCTCCCTATGACCCCTAACATATCTCAAATCGGCAAGGGTTGAACTAAATCATATAAAACATAATACTCGAATCCACACACGCGAGGTAATATTCCTCTCGTGACAAACCATAACAAACTATCACAGAAACACGTTCAACCCTTCCAAGCATAATTCATTAAACTTTGAAACCAAAGGTATAAATAAGATGAAGACAACTTCAACAATAAACATGCCTCTGGACTAAGGTTAAAATACGATAGGGTTCCCACGGGTCAACACAAAGCTATAAAGAAAAACATATGACCTAGCAGGAAAATTCACATCACAATTTATAAGGTTACACCAGTAAGTTTGTTTTCCATTCTCAGTTTAAATAACACGAAATGGTTGTCTCCTATAATCACAATTACGGACTATAACTTGTCTATCACATTTGTTTGATCAAAGCGATGAATTAAATAATGCCCATTAAAATAAATAACAAAAATTACTTACTTATAACAAAATTACACATTTTAAATCTGAGACAAAATTTACATCCATGCAATGATAAACTAACATTTAAATTTAAATACTATAATCCATTTTAAAAATAAAATACATAATAATTTATATTTGAAAATATATTTATATATATATATATAATAAATGTATATACATATACATATATACACAAAATAAATTATTATCTAAATCTAAATAAACTTAATTTTATTTTAAAAAAAAATAAAAAAATAATAATTATATTTTAAAATACATATAATATATATATATATATATATAAAATAAAATAAAAATAAACAAAAAAGAAAAAAAAACTAACAATTAAAGCTTTTAAAGAGGCGGCCGGGGCTGTGTCAGCCCTTATGGTTGCTGTACACAGGGCCCTTACGGGCTGCTGTGGGAGCAGTCCGATGGATGCTGTGGCTGCTATGGCGGCACGGCCAGCCCACTCCCATACATAAACATAATAAACTAAATCAAAACTTCGGTTCCAAAAAAAAATATAAATCATAACCTAAATTTATATCATCAGAACATGCATCCGCTCACAGGTACGGAGCGCCGTCGGCGGCCACAGAAATTTAAAAGGTTGAAATTTGCTTAAACCAAACTCGAATGTATAATGTTAATATTTTTTTTATTTTTTTTATTATATTTGAAACATAAATCTGTCCCGTGTATGGGACGCCGTCGGCCGAATCGGCCACAGAACATAAAAACAAAATAAAAGTTGATTTAAATAAAATCTCCAATATATAAATTAATACGCACAAAACATTTAATTCATAAATATGTATATATATATATATATATATATATATATATATATATATATATATATATATATATATATATATATATATATATACGAAATTTGTATATATATATATACTTAAAATATATACATTGAAAGATTATAGATGAATAATTTATTCAGTTACAGACATAGAGGTTAGTAAAATAATATAAACATTATATTTATAAACATTATATATATATATATATTATTTTCATAAATATAAGAAAAACAGTGCAGAGAAACAAATTTTCTTAAATATTAAGAAGAACAAAGGAAAATACAGAGAATTAACATAGAACAATCATATTAATAAAACTTCACACTTTATTATTCTCTACAAAGATTATCTTTTCAAAATCCTCCCATTAATAAACTGGATCTTTCAGAAGATAACGGTTTTTTTAGATTTGACAGATCTTGTACAGTACAGTAACTATGGTTTTCTTTGTTTTCAATCTAATAATTTGCCCTAGTTTTCCATTCAACAGAAGTTTTCTATAATCACAAAAATCATTTTTAATAAAGTTTATTTTTCTTTTCTGAAGCAAAACAGATAAAAGGAAAAGGTGCGAGAAGAGGACTACGAGAGGAACCTGGAGTCCAATGCAAATTTGAAGAAGCCTGCTTGACTCTGATGCCCTCGAATCTGCTTCCAATCCTTAGTCCAGAACAAACTCAACAATGCCTTGAGCAACTTTCACTTTCTGATCTTCTGTGTGTGTCCCAGCTTCTCCAAAAAATTCATAATTAAATAAAATATATTGCTCCTCTCCTCAAAGCTCTCCCAAAAATCCCCGATTAAAAGAAAAATCAATTCTTTAAAACAAGCTTTCTTCCCAACTCTCAAACCCTATTGGCTCACACTGTCTTTTTTAATTCTTTTATTTATTTTATTGCTTTAATTCCTGTTTTTTTCAACTTTTCTTGCACCTCACATTACATATTTATTTTAAATGATTTATTCACATAATTATCCACCACCAATTTAATTAATTAAAATAATTAAGCATATTTAATATTTAATTAATAATTAAATTGCAATATATGATTTTCAAAAATAATTAAAATAATTAAATATTTAATTACAATATAATCCAGCATTAAAATAAATAATCTATTTCAATCATTAAGATAAATCATAATTATAAATGCCCTCATACAATAAGATAAAACACAAACACAACAGACAAAGACGACAATTACACAAAAACAACAACCATACCAAACAATGAGACGACCTGACATCATGGAACGGGAGGACTTCATCGTCACCTCTGTATCAACATTTATCCATTGGGTTATTTGGTGCTCGCCCTGTCCTGCCGAAGCAGGTGGAATCAAGACTTATACCTGCAATCCTGCATACAAACGAAGTTGTGTACATGTGCATGTATACATATATATCAAAGCGTTAGATCAAGATACTGCATTGTGAGAAGGAATCGCAACATAGCAGGGCACTCGCGAACGAGTGATGCTATATTGTCCTTCGTCACACCTATTCTAACAATTATAGCATAATCAATAAATTACATTTCTAACTAACAATCATCTCCTAACATATTAAATTAAATCATTGCATCATATCACAATTCATAAAATCAACTGATATAATCAACCATAATGTCATATAAAGTAATCATGTCCAAAATGAAATAACAGCATCATCTAGCATCTAACTAACCATATCAAACAATAACTGTATCATCATAGTGTCATAAGAAATAATCATGGAATAACATCATCATCTAATGTCAAACAATCCAAATCAAATAGTAATAGTATCATCACAGTATCCAAGAAAAGCACAGAAAATAATAAGTCTAAACAGTATGAGGGGTATTACATCCTCCCCCCCTAGGACATGGCTTACTCCTGGAAGCCATTAAATAACAAAATAAAAGGAAAATTTAAGATTCTCAAATAAGGGAGACATCCTCCCATGACACCAAGATCACAACGTTTAGAACACCATCAAACCCTTTCGAGCTCACTCGCGAGCTCAGAAACCAGAACCTCATCCTCCACCAGAAGCCTCTACACCTGCATCCTGGTACCCAGCCTGACGATTGTCGACAACGGAAAACACTTGATGAGATCTACCCGCATCTCCCACCGTCGGCTCAAAAGTGGCAGGTCTCTGATTAAATCCAGAAGTGCTCTTTTGTGGACACAATCTAGCGATATGCCCTTGTTGCCCACATGAGTAGCAACCAGTACCTCGGCCAAATCCTCTACCCTCAGATGGGGCATTGGATTGTTGGAAGCTCCCTCGACTCGGTGCTGACTGAAAGCTAGGTGCAGGCTATGCAAAACGTTCCTGTCGCATTTGGTGCCTGATCCTGTTCTGATCCCTACGAAACTGTGAATTGCCACCTTGCTGAGATTGAAAGTTTTCATGCTTCGGCTGCGATTGTTGTTGTTGATGCTGCTGCTACTGATGTTGCTGACCCCCTTTAGAAGGTGGTTTCATGTTCCTAGAAGCTCCTGCTCCCTGCGACTGACCTCCATGAGTAACATAACCAGGTGTGGGCGTGCTACCAATCTGTACTTCGATGTGACCACCCAAAGCCATGGCCAAATTCTCCTCCACTAAGCGAGCCTTCTCCACTGCCATCTCCATCCTCTTCGGCTCGAAGACTCGTACACCACCACTGATGCGGGCATTCAAGCCTCGAACAAAATGCTGCACTAACATGCCCTCATCGTGGCTAATCCCTACATACTGCTTCAACTCATAGAAGCGCCTCTCATACTGCTCCACTGACATAGACAACTGCTTGAGATCCTGAAACTCGTCAGCCCTGCATTGCCTCCAGCGATCTGAGAGGAAACGAGCTCTGAACCTGTCTAGTAACAACTCCCAAGTAACCATACTGAGATCAAGATGCAGTTTTTGTTCCTCAAGGTGCCACCAAGTAGACGCGAAGCCTGGCAAGTGCATCACTGTGCACCGAGCCTTGGTATTGCTACTGTAGGTGTGCATGGCGAAGCAACGGTCTAAGTCAATTAACCAGGTCTCAGCCTCAAGACCTCCTCCAGAACCATCAAAAGTAGGAGGGTGTGCCCTCATCAGATCTCTCATATGGCCTGCTATGACTGCATCTGGAACCACATCTGTATCCCTGCGCCTCAGAGACCTCTCTCTCTCCCTCTCCACCTGGTGCACCACATCTGGCCTGGGTCCTAATCGGTCAAGGATCTCTCCAAGAATATGCTGTAACTGACCGTCAAGACCAGGATGTGCTGGATTCTGGCCACCTGATGGAATGTTGTGATGACTCTGATGTTCCTCATGCTCAGAACCATGGGAGCTAGGAACTGAGGGGCTTCGCCGGTTTGCTCTATGACCGGCACCACAGCCTCTTGCACGGCCACGTCCTCTACCTCAAGGCATAGTTCTGCACCACAAGATAAAGTACAACATGAGCACAAGAGTTGTACAAACGGTAACCTAATGGACTACACTACCCAAAGACCCTAGTGTTTGCAACCTGGCTCTGATACCAAGTTCTAACGCCCGTCGTGCAAACCCCAGAGAACACACACATAACGCGAATAATTTTTTTTTTTTAAATAATAAAAGTAACATGTAACAACATTAAACCATAATCACATAGCATAACACATAACATTAATACACTTGGTTCTCTGGGGCACGCGAGGTTACATTGCAACCACAACACAAAATAAAGATAACGAAAATATTATAACCATTTAATTTAAGAAAAACATATACAATGATACAACTCGTAGCCATGATGCGAGTATGACAACATCGCCCAATACATCCATGATAAATCTTTTAACAAGATCCAAATCAAACCTAACTATTACATCATTGAAATAATATTACATTACAATTTTCTTTGATACATGGATTACATTGAATTTCCCAACATGGGGATTGATACAAGAATAATGAACATGAAGTACAACTGATCACTGGAACCTCTACACTGCGGAAAGCTGAGAAGACAAGACGCTGATGGGGAACCCAATGGGTGTGGAGCACGTTCCACCCAACCATGTGAATTAGGAAGTAACTCACCCCCCGTGCTCAGAGGTGACGAGGAAGTGAACCCAACCATGAATGTCAACCGACTCAACAACATGATACAGAACAAGTACAACTCAAGGCATACAATGAACCACCAACAACGTACTCAAATCACATAACAAGTAGGAACCAAGAGACTCATCGCAATAACATGAAATACTATCAATAACCAATCATGAAACAAAACCATAAGAATTCAAAGTAACATCAAAAAGAGATAACATCCAGAAGAGCCGAATCAACACCCAAGGTACATTTCCAATAAATCAGAACCAATAAAAAGAACACGATTCCATAATAACTCTGAATCAACCATTCAATACACCATTCCATAAGCAACTAGAACAAGTCAGACGGGTGTCAAGTAGGGAGGGTCATCACATAACTCTCATGGGATCCCCTGGCTCTTCCTCCACTGAGGTGTCGGCACCCACCTATGGATTCCCTAACCCTATAACCAGAACAACATAAAAATAATAGTATCCAAAGGCAACAAGAAACAAGGACAACAAGGATGTCTAGTGGAGAGTGTCATCGCATAGCTCTCATGCGATCCCCTGGCACTTCCTCCTAACTGAGGCGCCGACACCCATCTATGGATCCCCTGGCCCTTCCTCCTACTGAGGCGCCAGCACCATAGGGTAGCTAATGTGGAGTCGATGGTCTCTCATGAAGACGAGACTACGACTTTGCCGACCACGGCCTACTCAGTCTATCACTAGTCTACGGTAGCCCTAATGCATAGACGAGGAATCCATTTTTCTTTATCTTGTATGTTTTACTACCCATCCCCCTAAATTCTATTTTTAGGTTATCACTTGTTTATCTACTCTTGCGTGGGTTCCCCTGGCACTTCCTCTTACTCGAGGCGCCGGCGCCCACAAAGAGCCACTCTCCCTATGACCCCTAACATATCTCAAATCGGCAAGGGTTGAACTAAATCATATAAAACATAATACTCGAATCCACACACGCGAGGTAATATTCCTCTCGTGACAAACCATAACAAACTATCACAGAAACACGTTCAACCCTTCCAAGCATAATTCATTAAACTTTGAAACCAAAGGTATAAATAAGATGAAGACAACTTCAACAATAAACATGCCTCTGGACTAAGGTTAAAATATGATAGGGTTCCCACGGGTCAACACAAAGCTATAAAGCAAAACATATGACCTAGCAGGAAAATTCACATCACAATTTATAAGGTTACACCAGTAAGTTTGTTTTACATTCTCAGTTTGAAATAACACGAAATGGTTGTCTCCTATAATCACAATTACGGACTATAACTTGTCTATCACATTTGTTTGATCAAAGCGATGAATTAAATAATGCCCATTAAAATAAATAACAAAAATTACTTACTTATAACAAAATTACACATTTTAAATCTGAGACAAAATTTACATCCACGCAATGATAAACTAACATTTAAATTTAAATACTATAATCCATTTTAAAAATAAAATACATAATAATTTATATTTGAAAATATATTTATATATATATATATAATAAATGTATATACATATACATATATACACAAAATAAATTATTATCTAAATCTAAATAAACTTAATTTTATTTAAAATAAAATAAAATACATAATAATTATATTTTAAAATACATATAATATAAATATATATATATATATATATATTTAAAATAAAATAAAAAAAAACAAAAAGAAAAAAAAACTAACAATTAAAGCTTTTAAAGAGCCGCCCACGGGCTGTACGCAGCCCTTACGGCTGCTGTACACAGCGGCCCTTACGGGCTGCTGTACACAGCAGTCCGTAAGGACTGCTGTACAGCAGCGTCGCTGCTATGGCAGGGGCGGGGGTATGGCCAGCCGTCGCCCCCACTCCCCATACATAAACATAATAAACTAAATCAAAACTTCGGTTCCAAAAAAAATATAAATCATAACCTAAATTTATATCATCAGAACATGCATCCGCTCACAGGTACGGAGCGCCGTCGGTGGCCACAGAAATTTAAAAGGTTGAAATTTGCTTAAACCAAACTCGAATGTATAATGTTAATATTTTTTTATTTTTTTTATTATATTTGAAACATAAATCCATCCCGTGTACGGGACGCCGTCGGCCGAATCGGCCACAGAACATAAAAACAAAATAAAAATTGATTTAAATAAAATCTCCAATATATAAATTAATACGCACAAAACATTTAATTCATAAATATGTATATATATATATGAAATTTGTATATATATATATATATATACTTAAAATATATACATTTAAAGATTACAGATGAATAATTTATTCAGTTACAGACACAGAGGTTAGTAAAATAATATAAACATTATATTTATAAACATTATATATATATATATTATTTTCATAAATATAAGAAAAATAGTACAGAGAAACAGATTTTCTTAAATATTAAGAAGAATAAAGGAAAAAACAGAGAATTAACATAGAACAATCATATTAATAAAAATTCACACTTTATTATTCTCTACAAAGATTATCTTTTCAAAATCCTCCCATTAATAAACTGGATCTTTCAGAAGATAACGGTTTTTTTAGATTTGACAGATCTTGTACAGTACAGTAACTATGGTTTTCTTTGTTTCCAATCTAATAATTTTCCCTAGTTTTCCATTCAACAGAAGTTTTCTATAATCACAAAAATCATTTTTAATAAAGTTTATTTTTCTTTTCTGAAGCAAAACAGATAAAAGGAAAAGGTGCGAGAAGAGGACTACGAGAGGAACCTGGAGTCTAATGCAAATTTGAAGAAGCCTGCTTGACTCTGATGCCCTCGAATCTGCTTCCAATCCTTAGTCCAGAATGAACTCAACAATGCCTTGAGCAACTTTCACTTTCTGATCTTCTATGTGTGTCCCAGCTTCTCCAAAAAATTCATAATTAAATAAAATATATTGCTCCTCTCCTCAAAGCTCTCCCAAAAATCCCCGATTAAAAGAAAAATCAATTCTTTAAAACAAGCTTTCTTCCCAACTCTCAAACCCTATTGGCTCACACTGTCTTTTTTAATTCTTTTATTTATTTTATTGCTTTAATTCCTATTTTTTTCAACTTTTCTTGCACCTCACATTACATATTTATTTTAAATGATTTATTCACATAATTATCCACCACCAATTTAATTAATTAAAATAATTAAGCATATTTAATATTTATTTAATAATATTCAAGATTGACCAATTTAGTAACCCTAACGATGTGCGAGGGTTCTCCCGGTGCTGTTCGCAATGGCGGCGCCTCTGCACAGGCTGTGCTCGGGGATGGTTCTCCTCTTCACGGTAAGTCTAAGAAATTCCCTTCTGGTATTAATTCGCGTCCCCTTGGCTCCAAGCATGGTGGGAGGTTAGCTGGGGTGGGATTGGGCCGAAAGCGGTACAACCTCCTCTCCGGGGATTCCCTGGTTCCCGAGCCGAGTGCTCCCTCTCAGTCTGTCGAATTCCTAGCCGCCAACGCATTGGAGGATGCCTCTGGTGCAGCGACTACGGTCTCTTTCGAAGGGTGTCGGAACAGGGTGAACCCATATCACGCGTGCTCTGAGTTTTGTCGAGGTTTTTTGCAGGAAAACCCTCCTCAACCCAGATCTCCGGTTCTCCCTGCTCCCCCTCCTTTGTCTAATGAGGATAATGTTCCTCATGCTGGCGTTGGTTGCTTCTCTTTAGGCGACTCGCTTGTCTCCTTTACTGAGGAGCCAGCGGATTTCAATATTTCTGATGCTAGTATTGATGCTGTTTCGGAGGATGTTGGCACTCGCTCGGTGGTTTTGAGATGTCTACACAAGTGACCCTCGATGTCCTCTCTTCTCGAATGGATCAAGGAAACCTGGAGAAATTTGTCTCTTCCCTCTGTTGAAGCCTTAGACTTTGGTTTTTTTCTGATTACATTCTATTCTGTGGAGGATTGCAATTTTGTTTTGCAGGAAGGACCTTGGTTCCTAGGGCATTCTGGCCTCTTTATTTCGCCCTGGTCGCCTTTTTTTGATCCCGCCACCGCTAAGATTTCTCTTATTCCTATCTGGATCAGGCTCACACAATCTGCCTTTGGTTCTTCGCAATGCAGATTTGCTTAGCAATTTGCTCAATCAGGTTGGGTCTTTTATCAAGATTGATTCGGATGGGGTTGCTTCAGATCGTAGATTTTACAGGGTGTGCACTTGGGTGGATATTTCTAAACCCCTTTCTCATTCTATTTGGATCCATTCTTCACATGGTGTCTGGACTCAGTTCTTAAATTATGAAGGCTTACCCTTCCGCTGCTTCAGATACAATATGCTAGGTCACAGGATTGAAGCTTGTTCCCTCAAGCGTCCTGCTGGGGCAAGGAATGTTAGCTTGAAAAAGTGGATCAAAAAGGGCAGTTCTCCTGACTCTGAGTTCATTTGGAGAAATCATGGCAAGTTCTTTGATCCCTCATTGGTGACGGAGCCGGTTATGGAGCAGCAGGAAGTTCCCATACCTCTGATTGTGGATCAACAAGCTGGTCCTTCTTCTCCTCCTTTAGTCCCTACTCATGAGAGCCCCTCTGCCTCTCCCTCTGAGTCCGAGGAAAATGGCTTTGACTCTAATGGCACTTTCCCTTTTATGGAGGACTTGGATGGGCAACATTGGGACTTTTATGATGATTTCTCTGTAGACCCTCCCAAGAAATTAGGGATCTCTCAGGTTCTAAATTGCAAATCTAAACCTGACTGTGGTCTAAAGAAGAAGGCAGGAAGGAAGTCTGCTGCTGAGAAGCTTCGCACTGAAGGGTTAGAAGCGGTGGAAGCTGGTTCGCAGTGGACTCTCGAGGGGATTCTCTTCTGAAAATAGTTTTTGGCCCTTCTTTTTCCGAGTCTTTGTGCTCTGGTTTTTCTCTCTTTGGGTTCCTCTGTAGCTATGCTGAATTTTGTTTCAGTCTCTCTTCTTCTTCTTCATATGTCTTCTTAGGTTTCTTTTCTTTCTTCTTCTGAATCATTATGTATGCGGTTGTTCCTTCTCTGCTTCTTGGCAGCCTTTTGTAATTTGCTTTTCTTTCAATAAAGGGAGTGGGCCCCTATCCCCACATCTTACGCATAAAAAATATATATATATATATATATATATTTAATTAATAATTAAATTGCAATATATGATTTTCAAAAATAATTAAAATAATTAAATATTTAATTACAATATAATCCAGCATTAAAATAAATAATCTATTTCAATCATTAAGATAAATCATAATTATAAATGCCCTCATAAAATAAGACAAAACACAAACACAACAGACAAAGACGATAATTACACAAAAACAACAACCATACCAAACAATGAGACGACCTGACATCATGGAACGGGAGGAATTCATCATCACCTCTGTATCAACATTTATCCGTTGGGTTATTTGGTGCTCGCCCTGTCCTGCCAAAGCAGATGGAATCGAGACTTATACCTGCAAATCTGCATACAAAAGAAGTTGTGTACATGTGCATGTATACATATATATCAAAGCATTAGATCAAGATACTGCATTGTGAGAAGGAATCGCAACATAACAGGGCACTCGCGAACGAGTGATGCTATATTGTCCTTCGTCACACCTATTCTAACAATTATAGCATAATCAATAAATTAAATTTCTAACTAACAATCATCTCCTAACATATTAAATTAAATCATTGCATCATATCACAATTCATAAAATCAACTGATATAATCAACCATAATGTCATATAAAGTAATCATGTCCAAAATGAAATAACAGCATCATCTAGCATCTAACTAACCATATCAAACAATAATTGCATCATCATAGTGTCATAAGAAATAATCATGAAATAACATCATCATCTAACGTCAAACAATCCAAATCAAACAGTAATAGTATCGTCACAGTATCCAACCAAAGCACAGAAAATAATAAGTCTAAATAGTATGAGGGGTATTACATCCTCCCCCCCTAGGACATGGCTTATTCCTGGAAGCCATTAAATAACAGAATAAAAGGAAAATTTAAGATTCTCAAATAAGGGAGACATCCTCCCATGACACCAAGATCACAACGTTTAGGACACCATCAAACCCTTTCGAGCTCACTCGCGAGCTCAGAAACCAGAACCTCGTCCTCCACCAGAAGCCTCTACACCTGCATCCTGGTACCCATCCTGACGATTGTCGACAATAGAAAACACTTGATGAGATCTACCCGCATCTCCCACCGTCGGCTCAGAAGTGGCAGGTCTCTGATTAAATCCAGAAGTGCTCTTTTGTGGACACAATCTAGTGATATGCCCTTGTTGCCCACATGAGTAGCAACCAGTACCTCGGCCAAATCCTCTACCCTCGGATGGGGCATTGGATTGTTGGAAGCTCCCTCGACTCGGTGCTGACTGAAAGCTAGGTGCAGGCTATGCAAAATGTTCCTGTCACATTTGGTGCCTGATCCTGTTCCGATCCCTACGAAACTGCGAATTGCCACCTTGCTAAGATTGAAAGTTTTCATGCTTCGGCTGCGATTGTTGTTGTTGATGCTACTACTGCTGACGTTGCTGACCCCCTTTAGAAGGTGGGTTCATGTTCCTAGAAGCTCCTGCTCCCTGCGACTAACCTCCATGAGTAACATAACCAGGTGTAGGCATGCTACCAATCTGTACTCCGATGTGACCACCCAAAGCCATGGCCAAATTCTCCTCCACTAAGCAAGCCTTCTCCACTGCCATCTCCATCGTCTTCGGCTCGAAGACTCGTACACCACCACTGATGCGGGCATTCAAGCCTCAAACAAAATGCTGCACTAACATGCCCTCATCGTGGCTAATCCCTGCATACTACTTCAACTCATAGAAGCGCCTCTCATACTGCTCCACTGACATAGAAAACTGCTTGAGATCGTGAAACTCGTCAGCCCTGCATTGCCTCCAGTGATCTGAGAGGAAACGAGCTCTGAACCTGTCTAGAAACAACTCCCAAGTAACCATACTGAGATCAAGATGTAGTTTTTGTTCCTCAAGGCGCCACCAAGTAGACGCGAAGCCTGGCAAGTGCATCACTGCGCACCGAGCCTTGGTATTGCTACCGTAGGGGTGCATGGCGAAGCAACGGTCTAAGTCAATTAACCGGGTCTCAGCCTCAAGACCTCCTCCAGAACCATCAAAAGTAGGAGGGTGTGCCCTCATCAGATCTCTCATATGGCCTGCTATGACTCCATCCAGAACCACATTTGTATCCCTGCGCCTCGGAGACCTCTCTCTCTCCTTCTCCACCTGGTGCACCACATCTGGCCTGGGTCCTAATTGGTCAAGGATCTCTCCAAGAATATGTTGTAACTGACCGTCAAGACCAGGATGTGCTGGATTCTGGCCACCTGATGGAATGTTGTGATGACTCTGATGTTCCTCATGCTCAGAACCATGGGAGCTAGGAACTGAGGGGCTTCGCTGGTTTGCTCTACGACCGGCACCACGGCCTCTTGCACGGCCATGTCCTCTACCTCGAGGCATAGTTCTACGCCACAAGATAAAGTACAACATGAGCACAAGAGTTGCACAAATGGTAACCTAATGGACTACACTACCCAAAGACCCTAGTGTTTGCAACCTGGCTCTGATACCAAGTTCTAACGCCCGTCGTGCAAACCCCAGAGAACACACACATAACGCGATTTTTTTTTTTTTTTAAATAATAAAAGTAACATTTAACAACATTAAACCATAATCACATAGCATAACACATAACATTAATACACTTGGTTCTCTGGGGCACGCGAGGTTACATTGCAACCACAACACAAAATAAAGATAACGAAAATAACATAACCATTTAATTTAAGAAAAACATATACAATGATACAACTGGTAGCCATGATGCGAGTATGACAACATCGCCCAATACATCCATGATAAATATTTTAACAAGATCCAAATCAAACCTAACTATTACATCATTGAAATAATATTACATTACAATTTTCTTTGATACATGGATTACATTGAATTTCCCAACATGGGGATTGATACAAGAATAATGAACATGAAGTACAACTGATCACTGGAACCTCTGCACTGTAGAAAGCTGAGAAGACAAGATGCTGATGGGGAACCCAACGGGTGCGGAGCACGTTCCACCCAACCATGTCAATTAGGAAGTAACTCACCCCCCGTGCTCAGAGGTGACGAGGAAGTGAACCCGACCATGAATGTCAACCGACTCAACAACATGATACAAAACAAGTACAACTCAAGGCATACAATGAACCACCAACAACGTACTCAAATCACATAACAAGTAGGAACCAAGAGACTCATCACAATAACATGAAATACTATCAATAACCAATCATGAAACAAAACCACAAGAATTCAAAGAAACATCAAAAAGAGATAACATCCAGAAGAACCGAATCAACACCCAAGGTACATTTCCAATAAATCAGAACCAATAAAAAGAACACGATTCCATAATAACTCTGAATCAACCATTCAATACACCATTCCATAAGCAACTAGAACAAGTCAGACGGGTGTCAAGTAGGGAGGGTCATCACATAACTCTCATGGGATCCCCTGGCTCTTCCTCCACTGAGGTGCCGGCACCCACCTATGGATTCCCTAACCCTATAACCAGAACAACATAAAAATAACAGTATCCAGAGGCAACAAGAAACAAGGACAACAAGGATGTCTAGTGGAGAGTGTCATCGCATAGCTCTCATGGGATCCCCTGGCACTTCCTCCTAACCGAGGCGCCGGCACCCATCTATGGATCCCCTGGCCCTTCCTCCTACTGAGGCGCCGACACCATAGGGTAGCTAATGCGGAGTCGATGGTCTCTCATGAAGACGAGACTACGACTTTGCCGACCACGGCCTACTCAGTCTATCACTAGTCTACGGTAGCCCTAATGCATAGACGAGGAATCCATTTTTCTTTATCTTGTATGTTTTACTACCCATCCCCCTAAATTCTATTTTTAGGTTATCACTTGTTTATCTACTCTTGCGTGGGTTCCCCTGGCCTTCCTCTTACCCAAGGCGCCAGCGCCCACAAAGAGCCACTCTCCCTATGACCCCTAACATATCTCAAATCGGCAAGGGTTGAACTAAATCATATAAAACATAATACTCGAATCCACACACGCGAGGTAATATTCCTCTCGTGACAAACCATAACAAACTATCACAGAAACACGTTCAACCCTTCCAAGCATAATTCATTAAACTTTGAAACCAAAGGTATAAATAAGATGAAGACAACTTCAACAATAAACATGCCTCTAGACTAAGGTTAAAATACGATAGGGTTCCCATGGGTCAACACAAAGCTATAAAGAAAAACATATGACCTAGCAGGAAAATTCACATCACAATTTATAAGGTTACACCAGTAAGTTTGTTTTCCATTCTCAGTTTAAATAACATGAAATGGTTGTCTCCTATAATCACAATTATGGACTATAACTTGTCTATCACATTTGTTTGATCAAAGCGATGAATTAAATAATGCCCATTAAAATAAATAACAAAAATTACTTACTTATAACAAAATTACACATTTTAAATCTGAGACAAAATTTACATCCACGCAATGATAAACTAACATTTAAATTTAAATACTATAATCCATTTTAAAAATAAAATACATAATAATTTATAGTTGAAAATATATTTATATATATATATAATAAATGTATATACATATACATATATACACAAAATAAATTATTATCTAAATCTAAATAAACTTAATTTTATTTTAAAAAAAAATAAAATACATAATAATTATATTTTAAAATACATATAATATATATATATATATATATTTAAAATAAAATAAAATAAAAACAAAAAGAAAAAAAAACTAACAATTAAAGCTTTTAAAGAGGCGGCCGTGGGCTGTACGCAGCCCTTATGGCTGCTGTACACAGCGGCCCTTACGGGCTGCTGTACACAGCAGTCCGTAAGGACTGCTGTACAGCAGCGTCGCTGCTATGGCAGGGGCGGGGGTACGGCCAGCCGTCGCCCCCACTCCCCATACATAAACATAATAAACTAAATCAAAACTTCGGTTCCAAAAAAAAATATAAATCATAACCTAAATTTATATCATCAGAACATGCATCCGCTCACAGGTACGGAGCGCCGTCGGCGGCCACAGAAATTTAAAAGGTTGAAATTTGCTTAAACCAAACTCGAATGTATAATGTTAATATTTTTTTTATTTTTTTTATTATATTTGAAACATAAATCTGTCCCGTGTATGGGACGCCGTCGGCCGAATCGGCCACAGAACATAAAAACAAAATAAAAGTTGATTTAAATAAAATCTCCAATATATAAATTAATACGCACAAAACATTTAATTCATAAATATGTATATATATATATATATATATATATATATATATATATATATATATATATATATATATATATATATATATATATACGAAATTTGTATATATATATATACTTAAAATATATACATTTAAAGATTACAGATGAATAATTTATTCAGTTACAGACACAGAGGTTAGTAAAATAGTATAAACATTATATTTATAAACATTATATATATATATTATTTTCATAAATATAAGAAAAATAGTACAGAGAAACAAATTTTCTTAAATATTAAGAAGAACAAAGGAAAATATAGAGAATTAACATAGAACAATCATATTAATAAAACTTCACACTTTATTATTCTCTACAAAGATTATCTTTTCAAAATCCTCCCATTAATAAACTGGATCTTTCAGAAGATAACGGTTTTTTTAGATTTGACAGATCTTGTACAGTACAGTAACTATGGTTTTCTTTGTTTTCAATCTAATAATTTGCCCTACTTTTCCATTCAACAGAAGTTTTCTATAATCACAAAAATCATTTTTAATAAAGTTTATTTTTCTTTTCTGAAGCAAAACAGATAAAAGGAAAAGGTGCGAGAAGAGGACTACGAAAGGAACCTGGAGTCCAATGCAAATTTGAAGAAGCCTACTTGACTCTGATGCCCTCGAATCCACTTCCAATCCTTAGTCCAGAACGAACTCAACAATGCCTTGAGCAACTTTCACTTTCTGATCTTCTGTGTGTGTCCCAGCTTCTCCAAAAAATTCATAATTAAATAAAATATATTGCTCCTCTCCTCAAAGCTCTCCCAAAAATCCCCGATTAAAGAAAAATCAATTCTTTAAAACAAGCTTTCTTCCCAACTCTCAAACCCTATTGGCTCACACTGTCTTTTTTAATTCTTTTATTTATTTTATTGCTTTAATTCCTATTTTTTTCAACTTTTCTTGCACCTCACATTACATATTTATTTTAAATGATTTATTCACATAATTATCCACCACCAATTTAATTAATTAAAATAATTAAGCATATTTAATATTTAATTAATAATTAAATTGCAATATATGATTTTCAAAAATAATTAAAATAATTAAATATTTAATTACAATATAATCCAGCATTAAAATAAATAATCTATTTCAATCATTAAGATAAATCATAATTATAAATGCCCTCATAAAATAAGACAAAACTCAAACACAACAGACAAAGACGACAATTACACAAAAACAACAACCATACCAAACAATGAGACGACCTGACATCATGGAACGGGAGGACTTCATCGTCACCTCTGTATCAACATTTATCCGTTGGGTTATTTGGTGCTCGCCCTGTCCTTCCGAAGCAGGTGGAATCGAGACTTATACCTGCAATCCTGCATACAAACGAAGTTGTGTACATGTGCATGTATACATATATATCAAAGCATTAGATCAAGATACTGCATTGTGAGAAGGAATCGCAACATAACAGGGCACTCGCGAACGAGTGATGCTATATTGTCCTTCGTCACACCTATTCTAACAATTATAGCATAATCAATAAATTACATTTCTAACTAACAATCATCTCCTAACATATTAAATTAAATCATTGCATCATATCACAATTCATAAAATCAACTGATATAATCAACCATAATGTCATATAAAGTAATCATGTCCAAAATGAAATAACAGCATCATCTAGCATCTAACTAACCATATCAAACAATAACTGTATCATCATAGTGTCATAAGAAATAATCATGAAATAACATCATCATCTAACGTCAAACAATCCAAATCAAACAGTAATAGTATCATCACAGTATCCAAGCAAAGCACAGAAAATAATAAGTCTAAACAGTATGAGGGGTATTACAATCCTTATTTTAGGGTTGGCCAATTAGACCTCAAGATGGTCTTCTGAGTTGCCTTTGGGAAATCAACCCTTTAGTCTTGGTATGGGAAATTTGGAAAGAAAGAAACAAAAGAACTTTTGATAATAAAGCTTGTTCTGTAGAATCGGTGTTTATTTGGTAGAAAGCTCCATAGTGGAGAACATAAATAGTAAGTTGGCCTTGAAACTTAACAATAAGGGGATCTTTATAGAATGGGATGGTAGAATGAGGTTCAACTGGTCAAGTCTCAAAATTCTCCCTTTCTTAGGAAATTATGATGTTTCGTCTAAGATAAAACAGGCAGTTTGGTTTCCGCCATAGGAAGGTTCGCTGAAATTAAATTTTGACGGGGCTTCCAAGGGAAATCCTGGCCCTTCGGGAGTAGGTTGCATAATCAGAGATCAGAAGGGGTTCACCATTGGTAAGTTAGTAGTTCCTCTTCCAAAAGATACTAATAATATTACATAATTCAATGCATTATATCTCAGACTAATTGAATGTAAAAAGAGGAAAGATATGAATCTTGAGATTGAAGGAGACTCAGCCATAACGGTCAATGCAGTTAGATTAGCATCGACTCCAAACTGGAGATTAAAAGCTCTTTTGGACAGAATAATGTCAATCTTAGCTTATTTTGAGTGCTACAGTGTCAACCATACCTATAGGGAGGCAGACAAGGAGGTTGACGAGTTATCTAAGTTAGTAGTGGAAGGCTACAAAGAAAATTGGTGGTTAGATAATGATGGAAATTGTGGTTATTCTTAAACCCATTTGAGTTGCTTGTCACTCAAAGTCTACTAGGTAGCAGGAAGAAGTATATGGTGGAGGCTTTATGTTTTTGGTTGTTCTTTTACAAACTGTTTAATATCTTTATGTTGTTTATAGTTTTAGGGCCTTATGGTAAGAATGCTTTGAAACTGTGTTTAAGTGCAGCATTCGTAAGCTACATATAAACTGCATATTATATGTTTCCTGATGTATTATTTTTGATTTATCAATAATTTTGGCCTTGACCTCTTATTTACGAAAAAAAATAAAAATCAATTTGAAATATTTTAAAATATATTTTTTATCATTATATATAATTTTTAAAAATGGATTTAGATTTTTAATTGTTCATGAATATTTTATTTTTTAGCCAATAAATTAAATTTATTTATTGTATTTATTTAATAATTTTATTTATTTATTTAGAGATGGTAGAATAAATTAAAGATCTTTTAAAATAAAAAAGAATAAACTAAGAATATTGTAACGACCACCTACCACATAGACTTATTCAACCAAATTAAAGTTATCAGATTACATAAGAAGAGAATCAATTCCCATAATACACATTGAATCATATATTTATTAATTAATTGAAAATATTTTTTTTTAATATTATAATTTCCAATTAATCAATAAATACGACCAAATGTACATTCTGGACGCTGGATCCACACTAAGAAAATGAGGAGTATATTCATTCTGAGAGTGCATGTTGACCATCCCTTACAAGTTCTATGACGATGAGAAAGAATTATATCAAGAATTGCAGGGGCACTGATTTTCTTAGAGAGCCAATGAATACCTTTTGCCAGCTATGCTCCTGTTTTATCATAGTACTGCCATGGCTATTGTTTAGCCCATACTTTTCCTGCGCCAAGACTTTCACCTATGGAGACTTCAACAAATCAAGTATAACACTGCTACAGGATGCTTCAATACACCCCTTTCACTTTTATTAGTTGATCTTAAATATACCGCATCAAATTTCTCTTGTGTTTCAGATTTATTGAAAGCATAATTTAGACTATGGCCTATCTTTTAAAATATCTCGATACTAGATTATTCCAATCTTTCCTCTCCTATGAATTGCCTTATTACAAACACTATATCTTTATTATTCAACAAAATCTTCCCTTCATTATGCTTCGATGGTCATCGATGTCTATTTATTTATTGTAGTTGTCATGAGGCATTAAAATAGTATCAAAACTATCCCTCCTAATATTTTTGTACAAGAAGCAACCACAGCTATATGCATTTGTCTCATTGAACAAAGCCAAAAGTCGTTGTTTAGAGAAATTCTCTATATTGAGCTATAATATTTATTGCATGTATCTCTTTGCTCGTATATCATGTACCAATGATTCATTTAACTAGAAACATATGGAGAGGATCTGAAGGTACACTCCTTGTGAGATCGCAGTAAAGGTTTCAACCATTTTCTCATTATAAAACTACCTGTCACCGATGAATGTAGATTCTCTTCCATTATTATTTATAAACCTCCCTTTTAATTGTAGTGATAGGTGATTTTTTTTACAGATTTTCTAATTAAATTGAAGTTCCTTCTTTTGGTGAATCTTCCAAAACATCAATCCAGGCTTCCAAACCATGGAGAGAACAATCACTATTTTCTCCACCTCTGAGCTTCTCTTTACCAAATTTTTTTTTTCACTTATGCAACTGTATGTCTGAGTACACGAATCAGATTTTTTTATTATCATGGGGAGCCTTAAATTTTTTCAAAATTGGAGTGAAATTTTAGGCTCCAATAGTGGCTCTGTCTGGGGATGTATGCCCCCTGTAGGAATAACAAGAATTCGGGTCTCTGGGAGAGCAGATCTAACTTTATTCATTTGAGTAGTAGACTTGAAACATTTTTCTGTCATGAACTAACATAGTTTTTGAAAAACCATACCATAGCTAATGGCATAAGGCCACCAAAAATAATAGCCCCTATTTTCCCCTATCAAATACCTTGCTCTATTTTTTTTTAATCAAATTCTTCTTGAGAATACTCATACAATCTCCCTTGTCATTGAAAAATTTTAGAATAATATTGTGTTTAGCCTGACTTATGTTCCTTTTATCATTCTTCATTTCATCATCATGTGATAAATATTTTCCATCTTCAACATACAATGTGTATGCACACTCCATGTGATATCCATCATTATTTTACTCACCATCATATGTAAAATAATCTCTTGGCTGATTTGAAATATTTTCTATTTCTTCAATATCACCAATTGGCAATGATATGAACTCATCATTATTTTGCTCATTCACTCCAACTGATGCTGAGGATGAATTTCCTAAATCATTCTTGTGTGTGTACTTTTGGTACTCTATTGCCAACAAATATGAAATTTTTTCACTATTGAGTGTACATGTTTCTATATTTATATCACTACAGTTGTATCCTTCACTTTTGTCATCATCAAAAAGAGGTTCAACATCATAAGAGAATGAAAAATTAGAAACATTAACAACACATTCATTTGTTCCACAATTTGACATATCATTTTGTTTGTTTGAAAATATCTCTTCCTTACCATAAAGTGGATTTGAAAATACCTAAAATTCATTCTTTGGCATACCGTGGCAAGATATTATCTAATCATCACTTATCTTTTCATCATACAATGGATTTGAAAAAAATTAAAAACCATTTTCAGATGTACAAACCTTTTCTTCATCAAATGTGTCTTCATGGATTTCAACTGCAATTGGATGTGTCATTTGTTTACTGTCAAATTAACTTTCTTCTTGATCATCAAAAAAAACTACAAGTATCACCTTGTTGTAAATCAAAATCCATTGGTTCATTTTCACAATCTGAACATTCCTTGGATCCCTCATAACATGGACTATCACAATTTCTTATGCAAGAGAGATATTTTGTATAATCTTCATCATGTAGGCTATCATAAGAATCATTTTGACTTACACATGTCTCATCTTCTATTCGGGTATGTGTAGGATCATGATGGGCCAAAAAGTGGCAATATGATGGGTATGTGGCTCACGACTTTTTTTTTACCCAAAATTGATGAAATAAAAAGGGTTTTTAAAGGAGAATCTTAGCTTTCCACCAATATAAATTATTCTTTACTTTGAATTTAAAAAATAATTATTATTCATTTTATATTCAAATTATGACTAATGTCCTGATCGATAGACTAATTGAAAGACATCTATAGCTTTCAAACGGTATCACAGTTTTTGAATCCAAAATGTGCATCACATTCTATGTTTCACATACTATAGGATTAAATAAATAAAAAATGAATTTCATGAAGTTTTGACCAAGTTACAGTGGTTAGAAATACAACTTTTTTATATATTTTTAAAGTTGCAATAACAAATTCATAATTAATTATTTACTTGTAAAAAAATTACAAAATAATATGCATCACATTGGGACATGAGTCCTCTACTTATATATAAAATCTTATAAAAAAATATTATCATTTTATTGTGGTTAGGTTGATCAGACAGACACCTACTTCCTATTTTTTCCCTGAAATTTAAGTACTACTATGAAATTTTAAATTTTCACCAAATATATTTCTTATTTTTTTAAACAAACCTAATATTTTAGAAACTACATTCAATTTTCTATAGATTCTATTGTTACATATTTTTGAAATAATATAGATAACTTATTAAAAAATTTATGTCAAGTTGCCTAACTTTGATTTTTTTGATTTTTTGCCACTTAATGGCCTATTTTTTCCATGACGATCCTGCACATACACATTGGCTGCATCGTCTAATCAATTTCTATGTCTTCAACAATGATGTCACCGTTGTCTTCATCCCTTTTCTTATCTATGATATCAATCAACACATTCACTTGGCCAGAAGTGATTGGAAAAAGTGACTTAGGCCAATGAATTGAATTGGGCCAATATAGCTTTCAAACGGTATCATAGTTTTTGAATCCAAAATGTGCATCCTATTCTATGCTTCACATACTATAGGACTAAATAAATAAAAAATGAATTTCATGAAGTTTTGACCAAGTTACAGTGGTTAGAAATACAACTTTTTTATATATTTTTAAAGTTGTAATAACAAATTCATAATTAATTATTTACTTGTAAGAAAATTACAAAATAATATGCATCACATTGGGACATGAGTCCTCTACTTATATCTAAAATCTTATAAAAAAATATTATCATTTTATTGTGGTTAGGTTGATCAGACAGACACCTACTTCCTATTTTTTCCCTGAAATTTAAGTACTACTATGAAATTTTAAATTTTCACCAAATATATTTCTTATTTTTTTAAACAAACCTAGTATTTTAGAAACTACATTCAATTTTCTATAGATTCTATTGTTACATATTTTTGAAATAATATAGATAACTTATTAAAAAATTTATGTCAAGTTGCCTAACTTTGATTTTTTTGATTTTTTGCCACTTAATGGCCTATTTTTTCCATGACGATCCTGCACATACACATTGGCTGCATCGTCTAATCAATTTCTATGTTGATGTCACCATTGTCTTCATCCCTTTTCTTATCTATGATATCAATCAACACATTCACTTGGCCAAAAGTGACTGGAAAAAGTGACTTAGGCCAATGAATTGAATTGGGCCAATATAATTTCATGAACTACTCAATAAACATGGATCTGTTGAGCCTATAATTAATAGGTATTTTCCTAAAAATATCTAGCATTCTGCGAAGAAAGAATGCCCAGATTCTCCTCTATTTCTTCTTATGTCAAGAAGGGCCTCCAAAATATTTTTGAAATATTCATCATTTTTCTTCATTGACTGTTGGTTCTTGTATGTACCTTGCTACAGATTCTAACTAACACCTTCAGGTGGGCTAGAATTGTGTTGCACTTGAAATTGATCATATTGATAATCTTGATAGCTTACCAGTCTTTGTCTAGGAGGGATTGGATAAGCCTTTATTTGCTTTGATGGCTATCGTGAATGAATGTTCTGCTGTGCATGAAGTGTATTACCTTCATTGTGAAAATTCCTAGTTGTATTATAAGGTGCTTGTGGAATCAAAGGACCACTTCCGTTTGAATATCCCTCCTCATCGGAGAATGGCATATATTGGGGTGTATCTAAAGCAGGCAAGATACCCACTTCACTCAGCTTTTGAAGTAATGCTCTCTTTCTCTTAGCTACTTCTACTTTCACTTTGTTTACTCCATCATGTAGCTCATTCAAAGGTTTTTCTAGAAGGTTTTTGTACATTTTTCATAAATTTTTTTCCAGAGTTACCACCTACTTTTCCAAAAGTAGGAAAATGATTATTTTGAAATTATTTTTGATTTTCCCCAGCAGAATCTCCTCACTCCAAATGTGAAGTTTATATTGACTCTTTAAACGGATAGGCTGGAACCAAATTGTCTGATGTTATTCCCCAGCAGAATCACTAATTTGTTAGCTCTCAAAAATGTAGGTAAGAATACCTTAAAAGGTTTCCAATCTCTTGATACATTTCAGGATAACACAAAAGGTCAAAATGGTTTATACCTTCTTCTCTTTAGGTGATGCTAGACCTGGGTGGGTATACCTATATGAATGAGGAAGACCTAAATGATGTGACTTGATTGATTTCATGGATCTATTACAATGGCACAAATGTAATAGATAAAATCTTACACACTACTCCTACTCCTAATATTAAACTTGAAATGTGAATGTTTTTGAACAAAGATTTTATAGAATTCTAAGATGTGGATGGTGTGACCAATGCCTACTTCTATTGGGCTAATGGAGTCAAGAGGTAAATAATATTTGTGCCCTATTTTTGGATATAATTCAAATTGTTTGGTACTTTTATGTTTATAACTTGTATAAATAGGCAAGAGTGTAATTATCAGATTCTTCTTAATAATCCAAATGTCCTTTTCAAAATTACTATGATTAATTATGTAATACCCCTCCGTGTCGGTTTTTATGAACTTTTGTGAGAGTATTTGTGTGTGCTTCATTGGTTACTGTGTTATTTGATTTTGTGGAAAATATAATATGTTAGTAATCATGTTTAAATAATTAATTAAATTATAAGTGATTTGCAAAGTTATTTAAAATATGATTAGAAATTAAAATCATAATCAATTAAGTTAAATCAAATGATTTAGAACAAATGATCAAATTAATCTAATTTGTTAAAAGTAAAATTGATATTATTAGATAAATTGATTTAAATTGTAAAGAACAAATAATCTTGAAAAGATAATTATTATAATAAGAAAATGAATGGATACTTATTTAGAATCTTGCAAATGGTTGATTTTAATTATTTTAATATGAAAGTAATTATTTAATAATGTATTGTGGAGATAATGAATATATATATATATATATTCAAATAAAAGTTCAATTTTGAGGATTTAAATTTATTTAATTTTAATCATATGCATGAAAAAGGAAACAAAAGGAATTAGAGGATTAATAATTATTTTGAGTTATTTCTTGAGTTGTGACTTTTGGTATTCGCTGGAAGAGGAAATGGAAGAGACTTTGTGTGAGATTTTATTTAGAGGATTTTAGAGTTGGAGGGGGGATTTGCATTCTCTTTCCAATAGATTTTGGGAGAAATTTAGCAGTCAATTTTTGTTATAGTGTGCATTCTCTTATTATTCTATGAATTCATTGAGGCATAAGATTGGAGTTGAGGGGAAGATATTGGAGTTGCTGTTGGAAACATTCGTTGGCGGAGGATTGGATCGGCGAAAGGGATAGAGCTTCTACAGATCTTCTTCAATCACAGGACGCCAGGTTCTTTTCATTTATTTTATTTTTATTTGTTGTAGCATCAAATAAAATAGAAATTGATAGAAATTGTTTCGCTGTGGGGATCAGGATTGATGTTTGTTAAAATGGAATTTGGTTGGGTTCTGGACTGTCAATTATTAGATTGAAGTTTTGCTGGGAGTTTGGGACTGTTGTTTATTTAAATGAAATTATTTGTTGGGTTTTTACTGTTGATTATTAAAATGAAACTATGATTGGGATTCTGGAAATAACCAACACTACTGTAGTTTTGTTTAAATCAATTTAAGAATAATTCTTTTGCTGGGAATTCGAGGTTGTGTAAATTTCCATTTTGTAGATAAATTTTACAAATATATTCTGTGTTTAAATATTTATATTGAAATAGTAAATTGTACAATTGAAATTTACTTCTCTGTGAACCAGTAAAAGAATAAGCTCATGACTGTGAATTCAAGGTTGTGTAAATTTCCATTTTGTAGATAAATTTTACAAATATATTCTGTGTTTAAAATATTTATATTGAAACAGTAAATTGTACAATTGAAATTTATTTCTCTGTATTTGAAATATTTTTGTATGCAATATATATATGTATATATATATATATCAGATATATATATATATATAAATGTATACACATATATATATATAAATGTAAAGATAGCATCAAAAGAAAAATTTAATTAAGATTCAAGTTTCTGTTGTATTATATTTGTTTTGAATTATTAAAAATAAATAAATAAATATAAATAAATAAATAATATTTGTTTTGAAAATTATTTGTATATATATATTTATTAAACTTATTTATTTAGATTTCACTGATTATTTAATTTTGTCAAAATAAAACATTTTGTTTCTTTTTTTAAAATAAAACAGAATCTATTTAAAATGGAAATAATAATAATATAGAAAGAAATCTGTTTTTTGTTATTGATTTATTAAATTACCAACTATAAGAAGATAAGTTAGTAGAAAAATCAATTTATGAATATATGGCAGCATTGATTTATTTAATTCTTGTTTTGAGTGAATATTTTTAAATAGAAAAGAATTCCTATTAATTTGTTAAATTGTGAAATTTGATAGGATAATATAGTAGAAGGGCAATTTGTGAATATATATATATATATATATATATATTAGCATTGATTGTCTAATTCTTATTTTTAAATGTGTATAGGGTGGAAATAAAATTTAATATAAAATTGAATAAGTTATTTTATTTATGAAGTTAAGTCTTGTAGATTTGTTGAATTCTTAGAAAAGATTTATTCTCTTTCTACTTTCCTTCCTTCAAAAGAATTAAAATATATAAAGATATAGTGGTTTTAAAAAGGTATTTATTGTGTGTAAATTTATTTAGATAGATTTAAGATTTTGAGGTGGTAAGTTCTAATATGTAGTTTGGGTATTTAGAGTATGGTTATTATTATTATCATTTTAAGTATAACAGATGGTCTTAAGTGGTTGGCGCAATTACTTTAAATATTGGAATTGAGTGTTAAGTTAGTGAGATGAAGGGAAGTGGAGATAATGTTTAAATTTATGTTTTGTATATAAGTAGTTATGAAATGATAATGAATTAACTACCCAATTATTAAGTAGTTTACCATTTTGTTGATAAATGAAAGGGGAAATTTAAATGTATGGGCATGATTAGTGATTGGTTAGGGTATTCTTGAATTGGATAGTTATTGGTGAATGGGATTTTAATCTTTTGGAAAATTGACTTTCTTTATATTCATTTAATGGTAGATTGTAAGCTCTCTTTATGGATAAGTCTTTTAGAATACTTGTGATGATTATCATGAATTGTTTTAGTTAATTGAGTAATTCCGTTTGGGGAAGTTGTAAAGTTATTTAGTTCTGGTTGTTAATTGATGGGTTATTAAATATTGCTCTTGTTTGAATCTTTGGTTGTTGTTTATTATGCGAAGTGATGTGTGGTTGAGTATTTAAGGTGTTCTTAAATTTGGTGCCTTGGATGCCTGGTTGAATGCTTTTACCTTTGATTGTTGAAGGATGGTTCCATGTTGGTGTGAATACCTTTGGAGGTTAGTTTTGATTTAAGGAATCCTTTGTCATTTAAATTTGTGTTGCAATGTAATTGGGAACTTGTATTTTTGTTGGTGAATTGTGGGAGGTTGATCTTCTTGGATTTCTGATTTATTTTGTATCAAAGTTGTTTATGTGGTTTGGATGGGGTGGTTGATCTTATTTTAATGTATTTGAATTGAAAATAGATCTGGTGGTCTTGCAATTATTGTTGTCATTGCTATGTTGTTGTTATTATGAAGGTGATTTGCGTACCATCATAAGGGGGTTCTTGTGAGGAGAAAATTGAGGTCTCCCATGGAATGCCTAGTTGGTGGCTTTTGGTTTCATTAAGTGATTTCGTGAATTAAAGGTTGATTTTCTTTTGTGTTTTCCTTTTTGAGGTGACACCATTGTTGTTTTGTGGATGGTTCTTGATGAATCTTCCCTTTTTATGGCTTTTCTGAGTTACTCTCATATTTGAGGAAATTTTATCCTTGTGTTGGATTTACTGGAGAAAAAAACTCTTGTTGCTTCACTTTACCCTCGTTTGTGGGTTTTCATTCTTTTGGCTTCCAGAGGCTTGAGTTGATTGACAGTTGATGTTCTCTCTCTTTATGTGCCCTTGATGTAGCAAGTGTCTTGGTTTCATGATTTTTGAAAGGGTTGTACAGGAATTGTTGAGACTTTGATTATGTATTTATAGCGAGATGGGTAATGCCTCGCAGGTTTCTCAGTTGTGATCTAATATTCTTGTTATATTGTACAACCCTTGGTTTCTTGGTTTTATGTTGTTGGGTCTCTAGGGAGAGTGGCTCCTCGTGGGGGCCAGCGCCCCGCTTAAGGGGAAGGGCTCAGGATAACCCACGAGTGAGTTGGTAATCAAGTGAAAACCTAATAATTAACTTAGGTGGGTTGGGTAGTAATATCATTACAAGATTTTAAAAATGGATGCCTCGTCTTCATTAGTGCTTCCGCACTAATGGAAGACCGGCCGTGGTAGGCAAGGTCCTGACCTCGTCTTCACGAGAGGTCTACGACTCCGCATGAGTCACCCTATGGACCGGCGCCTCCAGTTGGGAGGAAGAGCACAGGACAGCCCATGTAGGACTATGCGATGACACTCTCCCCTAGTTGCCCATGTGTTTTACTTTATTGTGTACCTCTGGAAGTAGGTTGTGGGAGTTGTTTTAGATTGTTGTTTGAATTGATTTAAATTGATTTATGAATATTGTTTTAATACATATTTAGTATATTTTGTGGTCTTGTATGATCTCATTTATATTGGAATTACGATCTTGTATTTTTATAGTACTGTGATATGATGTTACTGTATTGTTTAATTGCATTTTGGAATTGTATTATTTTTATTAATTCAGTTTGATTTGGAAGTATTTCATAATCATCCTTTGGTTACTTGTTACTGGTCATTGCTTTGATTTATGTGACGAGATTTATGATTTTAAGTTATTTTAATGACTCTTGGATGTTGTTGATTATGTCTTTGTAATTCTTGAGTTTTATGATACTTTTGTATGGAGTTGAGTCTTGTGGTTCTCTGTTTGGATGTTCTTGGTTGCGGTCTCTTTCTTGTTAGCTCCTAGCATGGGGGGTGGGTCTTCGGACTCACATGGTCGGGTGGAACGTGCTATCACCCCATTGGGTCCCCAGTCGAGGATCGAGAGGTGCGGATTGGTGCGGTTGCAGCAACTCCTGAGTTGTATCCGTCATGGAGCCAGTTTTCATCTATTCATTGTATCATGATTCTTGTTGTATGGTTTCCATGCATATTGGAAACACTTTTGTATCATTGTACTTCTTGAATATTGTATTGTAATGTAACATTAAACTTTATGTGGCTATTGGCAGTTGTTATTCAATGTGTTGAGTTAATTATGCATATGTTGTATTTATATAGATGGCTTCTTATCAATGATTATCATGTTTGTGTTACATTTGTTAATATTTATCTTGTTATGGATTATATCTTTGGATTTTATTCTTTATTGTTGTTGTGTGGATCTTAGTATCGTAATGACTCCTCGTGTACCCCAAGGGATGTATGTGTTAATGAATCTGCTTAATTGAAAATTCATGTTATGACTTAATGTGTTTTTCATGTATGTTATGTTTACCTTTAAAAAAAAAAAATTGTGTTGTAATTATTGTTTATTTGTCCTTTGGGGTTCGCACGATGGGGCGTTACAAATTAGAAGGATTTAATCTTGTCTTGTAGGAACAAATTAACTGAACTACACAAGAGTGACAAGTGTGCTTTCATAAATTGAAGAATATCCTTGATATTTCAATCTAAATAATCAAGTGACAACCTTTGAGACAATGAAATAATATTTTCAAAGAAATTCAACAAAAAACTGACACCATATAATTGGGTCACCAAATTGATGCATTCTTCTCCATTACATAATTTGAAAAGATTTTATAATGTACAACATGATATTTATTTCGACAATAGTTCACCCTATCCAACTACCTAACCTACTTATTTCTCCTTAATCTAATCCTATCTTTCTTTTGATTTCATTTGACATATATACATTTCTATTTTAGCATTACAACCCTTCCTATCTGTTCATTGCAACACTTCAATATTCTTCTTCTTTTGAAAAAAATATTTAATTAATTTACCTTGGAAAATTAAATATTTTAATCGTCGTCTTTGTGTTCTCTCATGAATAATAATCATTATAATACTCTTAATAATCTTCATTATTCCTTTCACTGGAAAATCTCTCGCTTATATCTAGCTTGGTTAGAATATTTCACCAAGTTTATTAGATTACTGCTTCAGGTAAAATAATTACCCATTACTTGCTCTTGTAACTTCTTTGGTAAAATTATCCCACTTCCAAGTGCAAATATTTTATAAATGTTACACTTTTTCTTTCCATGGGTAAAACAATTAATTCACCTTATAACTCCCTTTTAAAATATTTCATATCTCAATGAAAATATTTTATTTCATGAAGGAAATACGTTATTTCTACACCTTTATCTTTATTCAATAATTTATCATTTTATCACTTCCACAATCGAATATTAAAATTTCTTTTTTACTTTCACTGATAGTATTCATTTTAACATTTACTTCTTTATTCAAGTTTTTGGCGTGACATGTATTATCAAAGTGACTTTATTTTTTCCAACCAACTTTAATTCTCTTACTGACGAAGTCAGCCTACTCCTCCAAAATATTTCTCATTGATGTGACATACAGATCGAAGAGACTTGTAAAACTTGCTCCGACTATAGATGTTGCTCTGATGACTTTAGTGTTTTGGTTCTAATGTATTAGATTTTAGGGCTTCCTCATGTTGATGCAAGAATGTCTAGAGGATTTGTTCCTCCTAAAAACCTTTTGCAATCTAAGCCATCACTTCAACAACTTATGAAGCTTTTGTGAGTTTCCTAAAAGTCAATTTTCCTTTCGTCGAGACCATGAGACAATCATTGGGATCATAAATCATATTCATTTCTTTCAGGGACGAATCCCACCTATGATCGGACTTGAATGAAAGTCCGCACAACAACCCTAAATATTTTTCAAAAATATTTTTCACCTTTTGAGACTTCATTTTATATTCATTTTGTTATGCCCTCAATGACACGTGAACTTGGTGTAAATTTAAAATCTCATTGACCAACTTTCTCTTAACTTGAATTACCTAAACATAGGCAAGATTAACATTGATAAAAAGATGCCATCTATCCTTAGCTAACTCAAGCACTAAAAGTAAGCAAGATAAACTAAATATAGAGGAAAATCCATAATATCAAATTAAATAAAAAAGAGGAACCTACACCAACATGCCTCTTAATTGTACTTTGGGTGGATGAAAAGATAGGTCATGACAAATGAAACATGATGAACTACCCATGTAAAAATAGATCCTTTTGCGAATAAGTGGCCTTTTACAACCACAATAAATATTTTGAATAAAGAAACTTATTTTTTGTGAATGGTTTAGAAAATATGTAAAAAACTTTCTCAAAATGCAAGTGGCATTAAAGATCAATGGTGTGTTCATAGACAATCTCTTGAAAATAGTGTGTGTGAAACTCTAAGTGCTTGGTTTTTTTTGTGATGGATTAGGTTCCATGAAATCTATGTGACAATTAAATTATCATAAAATATGACTAGTTTTCAACTGAGCTATATATTCAACTCAATGAGAATATGTTAAACCCAATGTCATTAGTGGTGGTATTAAAAACCCCTAATATTTAGCCTTATTTGAAGATAAAAAATTGTAGACTAATTCATGCTCAACCAAAAAATAGGATGTAAACAAGGTTAAAGTTTGTAAAGTAAATAGGAAATATGATCTTAAGAATCACCTAGCCAATATATATTTTGTACCCTAGAAAATCAATATCACTACTTTCTATATCGTGAATCCTAATACTATAAGTACCCTAAATGTAATGGATATTTTTCTTGGCTATATTTCAATGTAGCTCATAATGATCATACATAAATTAAGATATCATGTCCATTACATACAAAATATTATGTTGTATATCCATAAAATAAATGAGGCTTCCAATAAGGTATCACTAAAAGGTACAATCAATCAAACTTGTGAATAATATTGAGCCTCAAGTTTGACTCTAGAAGAAAATGGACTAGGATTAGTCTTAAAATTAGTCATATTAAACTACATGATAAAATCAATAGTATACTTAGTTGTGTAATGATGATCCTAGAATTATATTGCAATATCTCAATTTTGAGAAAGTAACCTTTAACACCATCTAGATAACCAAAAATATCTAAGGCTTTTTTTGTGGATATAATACATTATTTTCCCTAAAGTAATGAGGGTACACAAAGGAGATCTAAAACCTTTGAGTTGCTTAATTGTTGGATTTTACTGCTGCAATCTTCAAAAAGATTGACTCTCTATAAGGCTCAATGTAGAATATGATTCTACATATGACAAGGTTAGTTAAAGGCCTTTGCCCAATGCTAAGGTTTAGGAGATTTAGAATGCATTGTGTACTTTATAATTTCATTGAAATACACACTCTTTCATTCCACCATACCATTTTTTTTATGATTTTAAGGAATTATGCACAACAATTCAATATTCTTTACAATACAAAACAACTCAAAATTATGCTTGAAATACCACCATTGTTCATGCATAAATATTTGATGCCTTTCCTTAATTATTTACAAAATATTTTAATTTATTAAAAAACTCAAATAAGTTATAATTTTTACAAAGAAAATATAGCAAACTATACTTGTAAATTTAATTACTAAATTTCAAAATATATGTAGTCTTACTCAAGCAATGATAGAGAAATATGGAACAACCCAATTATTTTGAAATCATTATAGAGGATGTGAAGCTCGACAAGGCTTTCCCTCAATAATTTTTTCTTGAGAAAAATGATAAAAAGTGAAGTAAAATCAAATTTGTAACCATGCCATGGGTTAGTGTAGGATCATGGGGGCACAAACTATGCACTTAATTTTCAATGAAATTTCAAAAAAAATAAAGTTAGGAAACTTGACATAAAAATTTGAATAGGTTATTGCATAAGGGGGAAATCTACAAGTATAACTGAGATCAAAACAATGAACAAAAATAAATCTAATCCAAAACAATAATCAAGATCTATGCCCATTACTCATGAACTCAAACAATAAAGCTAATGAATTCAAGAATGTTATAGAAATAAAAACAATAAACATGATCTCAAGAAAATAAAATCTTACCATCCTGTGTCGAAGTGTATCTGTATTGATGTATGTTGGATTGTTCAATTCAATACGAATTATCCATTGTTGCATGCGAGAGCTTTGGAAAGTGCTTTTGTGTGTTGTTGATCGAAGATGTGTTGAAGCTTTGTCAATGTTGAGTAAGATCTTTGCATTACTTTGTTGCATAAACTGTATTGATTCTCCAATCCTTTTTTGTGACGGAAGAGATTTGTTATATAGAATTTGTGATTTTGAATGAATGCTCTAGATTGTGTAGTAGAATATCTTTATCGAAAGTTGAAAGATATAGAGAGAATTTAGGTGAGCATAATTTATGAAAATTGATTGCATAATTAGTGTGGAGTATGTGCAGGATCATGATGGGCCAAAAAGTGGCGATATGATTGGTATGTGTAGGGTATGTGGCTAACGACTTTTTTTTAACACAAAATTGATGAAACAAAAAGGGTTTCTAAAGGAGATTCTTAGCTTTCCATAAATATAATTTATGCTTTACTTTGAATTTAATAAATAATAATTATTCATTTTCTATTTGAATTATGACGAAAGTCCTGATTGATAGGTTGATTGAAAAGCATTTATAGCTTTCAAATGGTATCACATTTTTTGAATCTTAAACATGTGTCACATTCTATGCTTCACATACTATAGTATTAAAAGAACAAAAATTGAATGATTTCATGACGTTTTGACCAAGTTAAGGTGGTCAGACATGTGAGTTTTTATATTTTTTAAAAGTTGTAATAAAAATATCATATTTAATTATTTTTCTTTGGGAAAAAATTACAAAAAAACATCCATCACATTGCGACATTAGTCCTCTACTTATATCTAAAATATTATAAAAATTATATAATCATTTTATTGTGGTTAGGGTGGTTAGATAGACACCTTATTTTTTCCCTGAAATTTAAGTACTACTACATTGAAATTTCAAATTTTCACCAAATAGATTTTGTATTTTTTAAATAAACCTAGTATTTCAGAAACTACATTCAATTTGCTACAGATTCTATTGCTACATATTTTTGAAATAATATAGATAACTTATTCAAATTTTTATGTCAAGTTCCCTAACTCTGATTTTTCTAATTTTTTTGCCACTTAAGGGCCTATTTTTTCCATCATGATCCTGCACATACCCTATGATTGACGAATAGATTGAGATATCAATAATTCATAATTTACTCAATCAGGAAAGTAGGTGAGGATAATTAATTAATTAATTTAATTAATTAATTCTTTTTGGAGTTGAATATGCAAATCAAGTTTGACTTTTGTAAAAAAATTTGCATTTGTTTGATTTGATTTTTGATGATGTTTTGAATAGTTTATTCAAATTATCCAAATTTGGAGGGAAAGTGAATTAAATTATTATGATCTGATAATTTAATCAACTTAGGGGAATAAACTAGATTAGAGACATAATTAAATAATTGGTATTATTTAACGAATTAGGAGGAATAAAGTGAAGATTAGTATTTTATTAAATAAATGTAATTTATTTAATTTGTTGAAATTGATAAAAAAGTGAATTAATTAAATAATTTTGTATTATTCAATTAACATTATAAATTAGGGTTTTAGGACTTTATTAAATAAATTAAATTTATCTAATTCTTCAAAAATGGCGAAAAAGTGAATTAATTAAATAATGTATAATTATTCAATTAATAGGGGAAATTATGGTTTTAAATGCTTTTGATGTGAAATATAGTGATACTTGATGATAATGATGTTGATGATGTGAAAATGTCATTTAAGGTTTGTGATAAGTGTTAGGTCAATTTACATGTCTACATTTTTTCCCTCTTTGAGATAAAGTATTCGTTGCTTTGTTACATTCAATGTTAACATCATGTTTGAAAAATTTTCTATGCCCCACTATGCCCTGGTGGTCAGTGGAATGATGGTAGGAATATGTGATTCCCCCTCGAGAGGTTGGTTGAAAATTTCAATTTTGAGGTCGGGTTGATGACACTGTTCTATTTTAGTTTTGATTTGTAGAGGATAGAAAATTGAGTCCCTAGGTCTTTGGTTGCTCATTCAAATGTTTCAGGGAGGTTCTAATTTTAATTTAAAAATGTTTCCTAAGTAAAGATTAGGTTTTTGGGGGATTAAAATATGTAATTAGGGTTCTAATTACCTCATTTTCACTTTGAGCCTATCGTGATTTCTTCCCTCTAGTTTTATCATTTTGTTAGTTGTTGAGGAGCTATGTGAAGGATTCAGGGAGCCCCACATCAGATAGACTCGAGTTGAGACTTTCGATGACCTATTAGCATTTGTGCCATGGTATGTACCTTTTTTATTTTTCATTTTTGTCATATTTTTGTAATTAATGAACAAAGTCAAATTAGTCAAGTGCACAGGATTTAGGAATCTCACACCTTTGTATTAGTTTCAACACTTTTGAAATTGTGAAATGGTAACTTTTATTATTTTCCTATGCACTTGCTCTTATTTTATGCATTTGAAATTCACTTTTTCAGAACTTTTGTGCTTTTTATTGTGTCATTGTGTTTGGTTGCTCTTGGTGCAGATCTTCGCTTATGATTTTCTCACCTTTCAAAATTTTCATTGCTTTTGACAATAATTTCTTCCATTTTCCTGTTTCTCTTGCCTTTGACAAAAATGTCATCACTTTTGAAAATAATTTCTTTCCTTTGGATTTTTGGAACCCTAATTCAATTTATTCATTATTCTAGGTTCATTTTACATTTTCACGCTGAATCCTTAACATCATGGGTCGAAAGTTTGTAGGTGGTCCTTAGTCCACTCTAGTCGAGGGAGCGACGACCATGGGATCTATTTTATTTGATCATGGGTTTTGATATTTTAGAGTGATATTTCGAGATGTTGTAGGTTGCATCACTTTTGTTACATGCCCACCATCAAATGTCATAGTGCAAATATGACTGCACTCATGGAGAGGTGGCACTTGGAGACCTCTTCATTTCATTTACCTACTGGGGAGGCCACTATTACTCTTGAGGATGTGTGGATGATCCTCCACATACCCATTCATGGAGAGCTTGCTACATACTATGTTTGGTGGGGAACTCGTTCTATGTGTCATGCTCATGGTGTGAGATTTCTAGAGGCTCAATAGTCAGGGATAGATTTATAATATTTTGTTGGTAGTGCAGATCTCATTTCTCTTGTTCTCCGTGGTTTGATTTTGGGGATTATTGGTCTTGATACGAGATGCCAAAATTTTCCTATGGGATGGGGTATATGCATCAAGCAGATGTTTGAGTACGACATTAGATACACATTGGGATGGTCCATGTCACCTTTCCCACCTATATAGAGATATGCATGAGGTTGGATATCGTTGTGGGAAATCTATTTCTATATTTATATCGTTGTGGGAAATCTATTTCTATATTTATCTCTCTTCTTTATGCATGGGCTTGGGAGTACATCTTGGTGACTCGACCTAATGGTATATTGGATCATGATGTTGATGATCCATACTCTTATCACTATGGAGACTTTCTACTTTATACATTTCTTTGACAAATTTCCTATTGGCACCATATATTTGATGATATACCAAATTTTGTATGGAGATCATATATGGATTATGAGGTGTGTCCTAATGATTAAGAGCATTTGGAATACTGTAGACAGACTAGATTGTTGATTGATCAAACACACTCTCTCTTGGAGAGATGTCTTCATGACAGGGTTTGTAGGTAGTTTGGAGAGGGATGGGTTTTTTCTGGATACTTATAAGGCTAGGTTTGGTCGGACCACGAGAGAGGTCCATGTCTAGGGTTTACAGGTTGATCAAGATTTTATTCTTGCTACATTCAAATCTCTTTCCCTAGTCAGATGGGATTGGCCAATGGAATTGTTAGCTCTCAAAAACGAAAGTAAGAATACCTCAAAAGGTTGCTAGTCTTTTGATACGTTTTAGGGTAACAGACAAGGTCAAAATGGTTTAGACTTAAATGATGTGAGTTGATTGATTTGATGGATCTATTATGATGGCACAAATGTAATAGATAAAACCTTACAAACTACTCCTACTCCTAATATTAAACATGAAATGTGAATGTTTTTGAACAAATATTTTATAGAATTCTAAGATGTGCATGGTGTGACTAGTGCCTACTTCTATTGGGCTAATGGATTCAATAGGTAAATAATATTTGTGTCCTATTTCTGGATACAATTCAAATTTTTTGGAACTTTTATGTTTATAACTTGTATAAATAGGCAAGAGTGTAATTATCAGATTCTTCTTAATAATCCAAATTTCCTTTTCCAAATTACTATGATTAATTAGAAGGATTTAATCCTATCTTGTAGGAACCAATTAACTAAACCACATAAGAGCAACAAGTGTGTTTTGATAAATTGAAGAATATTCTTGATATTTCAATTTAAATAATTAGGAAGGAGAACCTTGGAGACAACCAAATAATATTTTAAAATAAATTCAACAAACAACTAACACCATAATTGGATCACCAAATTTATGCATTCCTCTCCATTACATATTTTGAAAATATTTTACAATGTACAAAATGATATTTATTTCAAAAACTCACTCTATCCAACTACCTAACCTACTTATTTCTCCTAAATCTAATCCTATCTTTCTTTTGATTTCATTTGACATATATATACATTGATATTTTAGGGTTACAACCTTTCATATCCGTTCCCTGTTATGCTTCAATATTCTTCTGCTTTTGACAAAAATATTTAATTAATTTCCCTTGGCAAATTAAATATTTTAATCTTCATCTTTGTGTTCTCTCGTGGATAATAATCATTATAATACTCTTAATAATCTTCATTAATCCTTTCACTGGAAAATCTCTTGCTTATATCTAGCTTGGTTAGAATATTTCACCAATTTCAATAGAATACTCCTTTGGGTAAAATAATTACCCATTACCTGCTCCTTTAACTTCTTTGGTAAAAATATCCCACTTCCAAGTGCAAATATTTTATAAATCTTACCATTTTTCTTTCCATGGGTTAAACAATTAATTCACCTTATAACTCCCTTTTAAAATATTTCATATCCCAATGAAAATATTTTATTTCATGAAGGAAATACATTATTTCTTCACCTTTATCTTTATTCAATAATTTATCATTTTATCACTCCCACAATCTAATATTAAAATTTCATTTTTACATTCACTGATAGTATTCATTTTAACATTTACTTCTTTCTTCAATTTTTTAGCATGACATGTATTATCGAAGTGAGTTTCTTTTTTCCCACCAACTTTGATTCTCTTACTGATGAAGTCAGCCTGCTCCTCCAAAATATTTCTCATCGATGTGACATACAGATCGGGGAGACTTGTAAAAATTGCTTCGACTATAGATCTCTCTGATGACATTAGGGTTGTGGTTCTGATGTATCAGATTTTAGGGCTTCCTCGTGTTGATGTAAGAATGTCGAGAGGATTTATTCGTCGTAAAAAAATTCTACAATCTGAGCCATCACTTCAACGACTTATGAAGCTTTTGTGAGTTTCCTAAAAGTTGATTTTCCTTCCATCGAGACCATGAGAGAATCATTGGGCTCATAAACCATAATCCATTTCTTCTAGGGACAACTCCCACCTATGATCAGACTTGAATGAAAGTCCACACAACAACCCTAAATACTTTTGAAAAATAGTTTTCACCTTTTGAGACTTCATTTTATATTCATTTTTCTATTCCCTCAGTGACACATGAACTTGGTGTAAATTTAAAATCTCTCACTAACCAAATTTCTCCTAAAGATGAACTCTTTCATCAATGAAACATGCATAGTCAAAGAGACATGAAAGCTCATGTGGATCACCTTTCTCTTGCCAATGGACCTAGGGTTCTTGCTTAGGCTCCAACGACACATGAGAAATAATTTTGCAATGATTGGGAGGAATCTTCTTCCTCCAGATGAAATAACCCATTCTATTCAAAATGCCCTATATACAGTATTGTGGAAACATGACTCAAATATATGTGAAGACAAGCTCCTATTGACCGATTCTTGTCATCCCCTATGACATAAATGATTGGTCCAACTAATAGGAGTGATTGTTCATAAATCTTCAAGTGAAGTCCGCCAACGCTAATCGGTTTAGTGCAAATGATCTCAACAAAACATCTTCTAATCATCTTTCCAAAACTTAGCCTTTAGGATTTTGTACCATCGTCGCTTTATTTGGAATCGTTATTCTCCATGATGTAAACCAAAATACTGTGCCACTAGATATTTCAAACCTAATGGTACCAAGGATGCCTCAATACTCCTATTGATTGTGTGGCAAGAACAAAGTTTCATTCCATCGGCTTGAAGAGGAAAAATCATCAATCTCTTCATGACACGTGGTATCTCTTAGAGGATCTTCGCTAGCATTTCACACCCCTTTCACTTTTATTAGTTGATCTTAGATATACCGCTTCAAATTTCTCTTATGTTTCATATTTAATGAAAGCATAATTTAGACTGTGGCCTATCTTTCAAAATATCTCGATACTAGATTATTCCAATCTTTTGTCTCCTATGAATTTCCTTACTACAAACACTATATCTTTATTATTCAACAAAATCTGCCCTTCGCTATGCTTCAATGGTCATCGATGTCTATTTATTTATTGTAGTTGTCATGAGGCATTAAAATAGTATCAAAACTATCCCTCCTGATATTTTTGTACAAGAAGCAACCGCAACTATATACATTTGTCTCATTGAACAAAGTTGAAAGTCGTTGTTTAGAGAAATGCTCTATACTGAACTATAATCTTTATTGCATGTATCTCTCTACTCGTATATCATGTACCAATGATTCCTTTAACTAGAAACATATGGAGAGGATCTGGAGGTACATTCCTTGTGAGATCGCAATGAAGGCTTCAACCATTTTCTCATCATAAAACTACCTGTCATTGATGAATGTAGTTTCTCTTCCATTATTATTTATAAACCTCCCTTTTAATTGTAGCAATAGGTGATTTTTCTATAGATTTTCTAATTAAATTGGATTTCCTTCTTTTGGTGAATCTTCCAAAACATCAATCCAGGCTTCCAAACCATGGAGAGAACAATCGCTATTTTCTCCACCTCTGAGCTTCTCTTTACCAAAAAACCCTTTTCACTTATGCAACTGTACGTCTGGGTACTAGAATCAGATTTTTTTATCATGGGGAGCCTTAATTTTTTTCAAAATTGGAGTGAAATTTTAGGCTCCAAGAGTGGCTCCATCTGGGCATGTATGCCCCCTGCAGGAATAACAAGAATTCAGGTGTCTGGGAGAGTAGATCTAACTTTATTCATTTGAGCAGTAGACTTGAAACATTTTTCTGTCATGAACTAACATAGTTTTTGAAAAACCATACCATTGTTGATGGCATAAGGCCACCAAAAATAATTTCCCCTATTTTCCCCTATCAAATACCTTGCTCTATTTTTTTTTAATCAAATTCTTCTTGAGAATACTCATACAATCTACCTTGTCATTGAAAACTTTTAGAATAATACTGTTTTCAACCTGACTTATGTTCCTTTTATCATTCTTCATTTCATCATCATGTGATAAATCTTTTCCATCTTCAACATACAATGTGTATGCACACTCCATGCGATATCCATCATTATTTTTCTCACCATCATATGTAAAATAATCTCTCGGCTGATTTGAAATATTTTCTATTTCTTCAATATCACCAATTGGCAATGATATGAACTCATCATTATTTTTCTCATTCACTCCAACTGATGCTGAGGATGAATTTATTGAATCATTCTTGTGTGTGTACTTTTGGTACTCTATTGCCAACAAATCTAAAAAAAATTCACTATTGAGTGAACATGTTTCTATATTTATATCACTACAGTTGTATCCTTCACTTTTTTCATTAACAAAAAGAGGTTCAAAATCATAAGAGAATGAAAAATCAGAAACATTAACAACACATTCATTTGTTCCACAATTTGACATATCATTTTGTTTGTCTGATAATATCTCTTTCTCACCATAAAGTGGATTTGAAAATACCTAAAATTCATTCTTTGGCATACCTTGGCAAGATATTATCTAATCATCACTTATCTTTTCATCATACAATGGATTTGAAAAAAAATCAAAACCATTTTCAGATGTACAAACCTTTTCTTCATCAAATGTGTCTTCATGGCTTTCAACTGCAATTGGATGTGTTATTTGTTTACTATCAAATGAACTTTCTTCTTGCATTGTTTCTTCTTCTTGATCATCACAAAAACTACAAGAATCACCTTGTTGTAAATCAAAATCCATTGGTTCATCTTCACAATCTGAACATTCCTTGGATCCCTCATAACATGGACTGTCACAATTTGTTATGCAAGAGAGATCTTTTGTATAATATTCATCATGCGGGATATCATAGGAATCATTTTGACTACACATGTCTCATCTTCTATTGGTATGTAGGATCATGATGGGCCAAAATTGGCAATATGATGGGTATGTGGCTTACAACTTTTTTTTTTACCCAAAATTGATGAAACGAAAAGGGTTTTTAAAGAGAATATTACTTTCCACAAATATAAATTATTCTTTACTTGAATTTAATAAATTATTATTTTCTATTCAAATTATGACTAATGTCTGATTGATAGACTGATTGAAAAACATCTATAGCTTTCAAATGGTATCACAATTTTGAATGCAGCAAATATACTATAGGATTAAATAAAGAAAAAATGAATTTCAGTTTTTCTATCCTTCATATAGGATTATTAATATTTTAAAAATCTTATATATACTTGTGGTTAGGTTGATCAAATAGACACCTACTTCCTATTTTTTCCCTGAAATTTAAGTACTAATACATTCAAATTTTAAATTTTCACCAAATAGATTTCTTTTTTTTTTAAACAAACCTAGTATTTTAGAAACTACATTCAATTTGCTACAGATTCTATTGTTACATATTTTTGAAATAATATAGATAACTTATTAAAAAATTTAAGTCAAGTTGCCTAACTCTGATTTTTTTGACTTTGTTGCCACTTAATGGCCTATTTTTTTCATGATGATCTTGCACATTCACATTGGCTACATCGTCTAATCAATGTCTATGTCTTCAAAAATGATTTCACCATTGTCTTCATCCCTTTTCTTATCTATGATAACAATCAACACATTCACTTGGCCAAAAGTGATTGGTTTTAGTGACTTAGGCCAATGAATTCAATTGGGTCAATATACTTTCATGAACTACTCAATAAACATGGATCTGTTGAGCCTGTAATTAATAGGTATTTTCCTAAAAATATCTAGCATTTTGCAAAGAAGAGAATGCCCAGATTCTCCTCTATTTCTTCTTATGTCAAGAAGGGCCTCCAAAAGATTTTTGAAATATTCATCATTTTGCTTGACTGATTATTGGTTCCTATATGTACCTTGCTATAGATTCTGACTGACACCTTCACGTGAGCTAGAATTGTGTTGCACTTGAAATTGATTATATTGATAATCTTGATAGCTTACCAGTATTTGTCCAGGAGGGACTGGATAAGCATTTATTTGCTTTGATGGCTATGGTGAATGAATGTTCTGCTGTGCATGAAGTGTATTACCTTCATTGTGAAAATTCCTAGTTGTATTATAAGGTGCTTGTGGAATCCAAGGACCACTTGCATTTGAATATTCGTCCTCATAAGAGAATGGCATATATTGTGGTGTATCTAAAGCAGGAGAGATACCCACTTCACTCAGCTTTTAAAGTAATGCTATCTTTCTGTAAGGCCCCACCTTGCATGTGATTACTAAAACTCTAATCCATTTTATGTGTTCCTAAAATAGATGGTAAGATGTATCGTGGATGACAAATAGTGTGGTTATTTGATAATATTCTTTCTTTTCATTCTAACATTTTATTTATGCTACAATGAAGGGGTTAGGAATCATAAATTGTGAATATGAGTTGAAATTGTAAATGAAATGGTTAAATCTTAGTTCAACTATCAAATTAATGTGATATACGATTGTTGCTTATGGTTTTATTGGTAATGTGCAGGAAAGGAAGGTTCAGTATGACAAAGGAAGACCATTGAGTAGATCAAAAGACATATTCTTGTGGAATCAAATATGCAAATAGGAGGATAGATAAATGTTGGAATCAAATCAAATACACCCTTGGGAAGTTCTAAGTGTAGCCCTATTTGACTTAGAAGGGTTTGAGGTTTTATTATTGATTGGGTGATTATGTTTGAGTAGAATCCATTTGTAGATCATGTGATGTGAGTTTGGTTGGGGTTGGAACCCTTGGTCAAGATCAAAACTCGTATGGATTCTTTTGTGGGTTTTAAAAAGGGATTATTGAGTCAATTTCCTTGGTTTTTGAACAAGAATAGACCCCTAAGACCTATACCTATGGGTTTGGATCCTTTTTGACATGTGAACTTGTCCTTGGAGTGTGAAAAGACCCATCAAAAGTCCACATTCATGAATGTGACGAATTCAAAAAGTGTTGGGGCTTGGGAAGTGTGACTTGTGACTCTCAACTTCCCACTCCCCAAAAGTTCTTGGAATTGACACAAGACTCACACATGTGCGAGCACTTGTGGGAAAGAGTGTAGGTTTGGAAGATTCCTATATACCTCAAGAAGATGGAAGATTTGGGCATTGCCCACTTCTCCTCTTGGAGAACTCTAATGGAGATAATAGAGAATGATCAAGATGGCTTGGAAAAGGAAAGAAGGTTCAAGGAGTTAGTCTCCTCATATAAAGAGATAAGTATTCTCTCCTACTACTATTTATCTTTTGTTATTAGTGGTAAGGATGTGAAATATGGAATGAATCATGGTGGAAGGTAGAGAACTTAGACACATTAAGTTTGTGCTATGTTAGTTTTATCTTTTTGTAAAAAAAAGAAAAAAAACTCCATTTATCATCATGGAGCTAAAATAATTCCTTGCTCGGGGGTATGGCTAGAGCCCATGAGGCTCCATGATGCCATTACGGTAGGGTGGAGAGCAAGCCTAGTTCAATTGTATGCCATTCTTTGTATTCCCTTGTTGAACTCAAGAGCAGTTTGTATTTATTTTGCTTGAAGGGTAAATCAAGTTGTTGTTCAAATTATTGGGTATTCCCTTGCATTTAAAATGAAACTGATCATGCTTATATGAGGTTGCATATTTCTTATCATAACGAATATATTTGTTATGTATAAAACTGTATTTCTCTTTCAGGAAATCTAATTCTACTTGTAGAAATAAAGAGAATGAAAATATGAAGAAAAACAAAGAAAGGAGAAGGTGTGTTCGAAACACCAAAAAAAATAAAAAAAAAAATGAAATCGTAATATATACCTACTTCTAATGTTCTTCTTGGGTAGATAAGAAGAACCCCCTCATTTTGATAATGAAACAAAAGAAAAAACTAGTCAACAAGTATTTGGGCAACAGAACAGTCTGAAAAATATAAATAAAATTAAAGAAAACGAGAATACATATAACAATAGGGTTTCCAACAGTATTGTGCAGTTGCTCAGTATCGCCCTTCAATGATGTCAACACCCTTTTTATGTTTGAATAGTGATAGTGGTGTTTTTCTGTATAAATGCAATCTAGTGAAACAACAATACAGAATCTACAGCGCATAAGGAGAATTTAAATAAGTGTAAATCATCAGATGAAGGGGTGATACTCCCCTCTGTGTAAAAGTGCCTATTGTTATGAACATAAAGAGAAAATGAATAACCCTGCAACCAACCAAAAAGATAACGATTGGACTGCTATCGGTAGAGTGCAAACTCACCACTTCTCAATATGGGCGCCAACATCTGTAATCTGACTTGGTGTTTAAAAAAATATATATATAAAAAAATGGACAATAATAATAATAGTAGAAGATAATACTTAGGCTCTACCGATGGTTTAAAATGGAAGATAGAAATTAAAGCAACAATAGTAAAAGCATCATGTTAATGGGCTCGAAAGGTCTACACAAACCCAACAGCGTCGTTACAACCATTCATGTACATCTTTCATTATGCTTCACCTATATGTGCATAGCCGACGCAACCTTGGCTGCTGCATGCCAAACATCTCAATAAATTTTGTCATGGGGATCTCAAGAAATCAGGCCCTATTTTGCAAAATACGTAGACTTTTGTTATCTGCATGCTACTCAAGTGGCCGATTTAGTATATCTTATGTCAGTATGAACCTACATAGCCTACAATAAATCCTTAGCACATATTAGGTGTGGATTCATTAATATTTGATGTGCTGTTCTGTAGGGTTGTCTGAGTAAGTAGGTGAGGTAGTCAGCTCATTACCTGTTCCCTATGTAGCCATTTAAGCCTATTGGTTGCTCACACACGTTTAATGGACAACAATAGAGGATGCAATAGAGCTGCAAAATGAACACGTATTGCATATTACAAATAGCTTGAAAAGAGGGATAATAAGGAGAGCAACTTTTTTTTGGAATGAGTCACCGATATGGAAAGTAAAAAAAAAGATCAAAAAAAAATTTAAAAAATATACACACTACAACCAAATGAAGTGGTTATCTGTCATCGTTGGCCAGCATCCTTCAATCCATCTCTAAGTGTCAAACGTCCTGTCAAATCTTCTGTCAGAGAGTCAGCTGTAGCAATGAGAGTAGGCACCCAAAGAACTTATCAAATTAATTACATTTTGTGGCATGTCAGAAGGGTAGATTTCTATGTAAGAGTGGAGGTATGGCTTTACCAGAGGCATTCCTCTGACGATTTAAAAGAACCATCCAATAGGGAAGCATTAATGAGTTAGAAACTTTTAAAAGAAAGAAATAAACACACGCTTTCAGTTCCTCCTGTCAAAGGATATCAACAGATGGCATTTACACCTGTACCTTTGAAGCTCAACCTATTCCTGCATTGGACTAAACATATTTAGAAGAGATAACTCTAAAAATATACATATATATATACCTGTAAGTGGACGTATTTAGGTGCAGCAAATTAATGGTTGGCGTGGGGTAGTTTAAAACTTGTAAAATGGAATGTAAGGGCTATGGCAGTCGGGCAATATCAGACCAGCAGTGCTCTAGATTAATGATGCATAAACATATCTAATAAAGATACTTTCAATATGACTAAAACTCAGTATTAAATAGCGAATTCCATGGTTACTTTGGGCCAGTTATGTGGAAATAATATCAACTTTGACTACAGTAATAATTGTATTGTGAGTAGATAATATAAGTAGTTTTATGGTTAACATGAAATTAAATATCATTATTATTTCCTTCGAATGGAAGCACTTCCGTGAATGTGAAATTGGGGCTAAATAATATTAGTTTGCTGGGGATGACAATAAAGGCAACAGTAGCATTGACAAAAGTAAATAAGATAGCTGAGGATTGATTGCTCTCCAAATTTAAAAAAATTATATCATTAATTATAATCGGTAAAACAATAATATTTATTTTATTGTCCATTGAATAGTAATAATTTTGTGTAATGGATCAAAATAAGGATGACAGTCTGGGTGCTGATTATTAGATAATTCTAATGTTTAAATTAAATTAATACTAATGATATTATTATTTAATCTATTAAGTTAACAAAATTATTTTCCAAAGGTCATGTAAATTCTTAATGGATGTTGGATTTTATATCATCATTATCTAATCTTAAATTAATATAAATATTATTATTAAATTAGCTGTGCGTACCTTTGGGGTAGTTAAAAGTAATAATCTTGCAGTTTACCAATTGTTTTTTTTTATAGCTGTGAATGCAAATAACCAACCATCTTGCGAAACTGTGGCAGTAGTAATATTAACATCAGCATTGAAATACTAATTAAGGAAGCAGCAAAATTAATATTACATCAAATATATTTCACATAAGATAAATGTTAATATATATATTGTCATTGATTTTAGTGGAATTTAAATACTCTATTTGTATTATTAGAAATAATGATGGGGTTATTTTGTTGGGGCCATGCCTTCATAAATCATCCTTATCAAAATAGCATTTCTCCCACATTAGATTAAATTACTCTCCAAATCTTTTAGTTTTATCCTTCTTTTTCTTTTTCTTCTCCCTCACGTGGCTAACATACTCCTTATTAAATATAATAATAAAGGAATCATTGTTGCTTAAAAATAATAACAGAAGGAAATGTTAGAAAGATGGCTAGCATAATGCTTCTTAAATTTCAAATTCATTATTTTAATTTGTGTTTCAAACTAAATAGGATCTCCTATTCCTAAATAGTTAATATACTTTAAAATATTCCTTATAGACATTCTTAAGGGTAAGAAAGAAAAGATGCCGTGGGACCTTCTTAGAAGCTTAGGGTTTCTTTTTTTATATATATATTAGCATGATTTTTATATATAATAAGAAAGATAAATGAATAATTAACTTTCTTTTATGGTGAATATGGTTGGAATATATATACTAAATTTTAATGGTGATATTTATTTCTTTTATTTCTTTTTTTTAGTTTCTTTGTTAGAAATCAGAAACCTCAAAAGATATATTTGAATAATTCAATGTTATTTTTCTTGATAACATAATTAATTCATTAATTTTAAAATATTGTACTAATTCCTTTAGTTGTAAAAGTAAGATGAGATTAAAAAAATAATTAAAAAAAAAAAACAAAACAAAAAAAGTAAAATAACTTTTAGAGGGAATTTAATTTCCCACTTTAATAAAAAAAAAATTCTCACCAATATTAATGTAATTGTGAATACTTAATTTATTATATCATTAATGCTATAGGAAAATAATTAATTTTTCTAATTCGAATTAGAGCTATTACCTTTATAACTAATCATAATGCAAATAATTGGGTAGTGGCATTCCTATGGATATTTGGTAATTATTATATTAAGGATGATAGTATATTTTATATCGAAATTTTATGTTAGAATATGGCATATTCTTATCGAAAATCTATGGTATCGTATTATAGTAAGACCTTGAATTAAGATCACTCACCCAAATTATAATTTGAGTGCCAATCATCATTTTGTTATCAACATCATATTGGTGTAAATGTTAGATCAAGTATTAACCTATCACCATTATTAATTTAGTGAGTGGCAAGTTTGTACACCTAGTTCGACCTAAAGTTTGGAACCTTCCAGTGATATATCATAGGGTGTGCGTAAAATATATTCATGCACTTGCTCTCGGTTTCACCCCTTACACACTATGTTAATTATTTTAATGTTTATTTAAAGAAAAAAAAAATGTTGGGATTTTGTAGTAAAAATTTTGAGGCATGACACTTTCTCTCAGCTGCTTCTAATTTCACTTTGTTTACTTCATCACATAGCTCATTCCAAGGTTTTTCTAGAAGGTTGTTGTACATTTTTCATCATTTTTTTTCCAGAGTTACCACCTAATTTTCCAAAAGTAGGAAAATGATTCTTTCTAAATTATTTTTGATTTTCCTTAGCAGAATCTCCTCACTCCAAATGTGAATTTTATATTGACTATTTAAATGGATAGGTTGAACTAAATTGTGTGATGTTATTCCCCAGCGCAGTTGCTAATTTGTTAGCTCTCAAAAAAGTAGGTAAGAATGCCTCAAAAGGTTTCCAATCTCTTGATATGTTTCAAGGTAACACAAAAGGTCAAAATGGTTTAGACCTTCTTCTCTTCAGGTGCAACTAGACCTAGGTGCGTATACCTATATGAATGAGGAATACCTAAATGATGTGACTTGATTCATTTTATGGATCTATTACGATAGCACAAATGTAATAGATAAAAGCTTACACACTACTCCTACTCCTAATATTAAACTTGAAATGTGAATGGTTTTGAACAAAGATTTTATAGAATTCTAAGATGTGGATGGTGTGACTAGTGCCTACTTCTATTGGACTAATGGAGTGAAGAGGTAAATAATCTTTGTGCCCTATTTCTGGATACAATTAATTTTTTTTGGCACTTTTATGTTTATAACTTGTATAAACAGGCAAGAGTGTGATTATCAGATTCTTCTTAATAATCCAAATGTCCTTTTCAAAATTACTATGATTAATTAGAATGATTTAATCATGTCTTGTAGGAACCAATTAACTGAGCTACACAAGAGTGACAAGTGTTCTTTTATAAATTGAAGAATATCCTTGATATTTCAATTTAAATAATCAGGAAGTGACAAACTTTGAGACAATGAAATAATATTTTGAAAGAAATTCAACAAACAACTGACACCATAATTGGGTCACCAAATTGATGCATTCTTCTCCATTACCTAACCTACTTATTTCTCCTTAATCTAGTCCTATATTTCTTTTGATTTCATTTGACATATATACATTGCTATTTTAGCATTACAACCCTTCCTATCTATTCACTACAAGCTTCAGTATTCTTCTTCTTTTGAAAAAAACTATTCAATTAATTTCCCTTGGAAAATTAAATATTTTAATCATCATCTTTGTGTTCTCTCATGAATAATAATCATTATAATACTCTTAATAATCATCATTAATCCTTTCACTAGAAAATCTCTCGCTTATATCTAGCTTGGTTAGAATATTTCACCAAGTTTATTAGATTACTCCTTTAGGTAAAATAATTACCCATTACCTGCTCCTGTAACTTCTTTGGTAAAAATATCCCACTTCCAAGCGCAAATATTTAATAAATATTACACTTTTTCTTTCCATGGGTAAAACAATTAATTCACCTTATAACTCCCTTTAAAAATATTTCATATCTCAATGAAAATATTTTATTTCATGAAGGAAATACATTATTTCTTCACCTTTATCTTTATTCAATAATTTATCATTTTATCACTCCCACAATCTAATATTAAAATTTATTTTTTACTTTCACTGATAGTATTCATTTTAACATTTACTTCTTTTTTCAAATTTTTAGCATGATATGTATTATTGAAGTGAGTTTCTTTTATACCACCAACTTTGATTCTCTTATTGAAGAAGTTAGCTTGCTCCTCTAAAATATTTCTCATTGATGTGACATACAGATTGGGGAGACTTGTAAAACTTGCTCCAACTATAGATGTCACTCTTATGACTTTAGGGTTTTGGTTATAATGTATCAGATTTTAGGGCTTCCTCATGTTGATGCAAGAAGGTCGAGAATATTTTTTCCTCCTAAAAACCTTTTGCACTCTGAGCCATCACTTGAACAACTTATGAAGCTTTTGTGAGTTTCCTAGAAGTTGATTTTCCTTCCGTCGAGACCATGAGACAATCATTGGGATCATAAATCATAATCCATTTCTTTCAGGGACAAATCCCACCTATGATCAAACTTGAATGAAAGTCCACACAGCAACCCTAAATACTTTTGAAAAATATTTTTTACCTTTTGAGACTTCATTTTATATTCGGGTATGTGCAGTATCATGATGGGCCAAAAAGTGGCAATATTATGGGTATTTGTAGGGTATGTGGCTGACAACTTTTTTTTACCCAAAATTGATGAAACGAAAAGGGTTTTTAGAGGAGATTCTCAACTTTCCACCAATATAAATTATGCTTTAATTTGAATTTAATAAGTAATTATTATTCATTTTCTATTATAATTATGACTAAAGTCCTGATCAATAGGCTGATTGAAAAATATCTATAACTTTCAAACGGTATACATTTTTTGAATCTGAAATATGTGTCACATTCTATGCTTCACATACTATAGGATTAAAAAAAGAAAAATTAAATTTCGTTAATTTTTGACCAAGTTAAGGTGGTTAGACATATGAGTTTTTTATATTTTTTAAAAGTTGTAATAAAAAATTCATAATTAATTATTTTCTTGGAGAAAAATTACAAGAAAATATGCATCACATCTAGACATGAGTCTTCTACTTATATATAAAATCTTATAAAAAAATATTATCATTTTATTATGGTTAGGGTGGTCAGACATACACCTACTTCTTAATTTTTTCCCTAAAATTTAAGTACTACTGCATTGAAATTTCAAATTTTCACCAAATAGATTTTATTTATTTTTAAATAAACCAAGCATTTTAGAAACTAAATTCAATTTTCTACAAATTCTATTCTTACATATTTTTGAAATAATATAGATAACTTATTCAAAAATTTACATCAAGTTGCCTAACATAGATTTTTCTAAATTTTTTGCCACTTAAGGGCCTATTGTTTCCATGATGATCCTGCACATACTTATTCATTTTGTTATGCCCTCAATGACATATGAACTTGGTGTAAATTTCAAATCTCTCACTGACCAAATTTCTCTTAAAGATGAAATTCATCATTAATGAAACATGCACAGTCGGAGAGACATGAAAACTCATGTTGATCACCTTTCTCTCACCGATGGACCTAGGGTTCTTGCTCAGGCTCTAGTAACACATGAGAAATGATTTTGGAATGATTGGGATGAATCTTCTTCCTCTGGCCGAAATAACCCATTCTATTCAAAATACCCTATATGCAGTATTGTGGAAACATGACTCAAATATATGTAAAGAAAAGATCCTATTGATCGGTTCTTGTCATCTCCTATGAAAAAAATGATTGATCCAACAAATACTAGTGATTATTCAACAATCCTTAAGTGAAGTATGCCAATACTAATCGGTTCAGTGCAAATGATCTCAACAAAACATCTTCTGATCACCTTCCCAACAGTTAACCTTTACGATTTTGTACCATCGTTTCTTTATTTGGCATCGTTATTCTGCATAATGTAATCCAAAATATTGTGCCACCAGATATTTCAAAGATAATGTTACCAAGGATGCCTCAATACTCCTATTGATTGTGTGGCAAGAACAAAGTTTCATTCCATCGGATTCAAGAGGAAAAATCATTAATCTCTTCATGACTCGCAGTATCTCGTAGAGGATCTTCACTAGCATTTCACAACCCTTTCACTTTATTAGTTGATCTTAAATATACTACTTCAAATTTCTCTTGTGTTTCAAATTTAATGAAAGCATAATTTAGACTGTGGCCTATTTTTTAAAATCTCTTGATACTAGATTATTCCAATCTTTCCTCTCCTATGAATTGCCTTATTAAAAACACTATATCTTTATATTCAATAAAATTTTCCCTTCGTTATGCTTCGATGGTCATAGATGTCTATTTATTTATTGTAGTTGTCATGAGGCATTAAAATAGTATCAAAACTATCCCTCTTGATATTTTTGTGCAAGCAACAACCGCACCTCTATGCATTTGTCTCATTGAACAAAGCCAGAAGTCGTTGTTTAGATAAATTCTCTATATTGAACTATAATCTTTCTTGCATTTATCCCTCTGCTTGTATATCATACCAACGATTCCTTTAATTGGCAACATATGGAGAGGATCTGAATGTACATTCCTTGTGAGATCGCGATGAAGGATTTAACCATTTTATCATCATAAAACTACTTGTCACTGATGAATGTAGATTCTCTTCCATGATTATTTATAAGCCTCCCTTTTAATTGCAGTGATAGGTGATTTTTTTGTAGGTTTTCTAATTACATTCAAGATCCTTCTTTTGTTGAATTTTACAAAAAAAAATCCAAGCCTCCAAACCATGGAGAGAACGATCACTATTTTCTCCACCTATGAGCGTCTCTTTAGCAAAAGACCCTTTTCACTGATGCAACTATATGTCTGAGTATTGGAATTAGATTTTTTATCATGGGGAGCCTTAAATTTATTCAAAATTGGAATAAAATTTTAGGCTCCAACAGTAGTTCCATCTGGGTATGTATGCCCCCTGTGGGCATAGCAACAATTTAGCTCTCAGGGAGAGAAGACCTAACGTTATCCATTTGAGCAACAAAATTGAAACTCTTTTATGTCACATGAACTAACATGGTTTTTGAAAAACCATACCATAGCTGATGGCACAAGGCCACCAAAAATAATTTCCCCTATTTACCCCTATCAAATACCTTGCTCTATTTTGTTTTAATGAAATTCTTCTTGAGAATACCCATACAATCTACCTTGTCATTGAAAACTTTCAGAATAATATTGTGTTCAACCTGACTTATGTTCCTTTTATCATTCTACAATTCATCATCATGTGACAAATATTTTCCATATTCAACATACCATGTATATGAACACTCCATTCGATATCCATCATTATTTTTCTCACCATCATATGTAAAATAATCTCCCGAATGATCTGAATTATTTTCTATTTATTCAATATCACCAATTGGAAATGATATGAACTCATCATTATTTTGCTCATTCACTTCAACTGATGCTAAGGATGAATTTATCGAATCATTCTTGTGTGTGTACTTTTGGTACTCTATTGCCAACAAATCTGAAATTTTTTCACTATTGAGTGAACAAGTTTCTATATTTATATCACTACAATTGTATCCTTCACTTTAGTCATCATCAAAAATAGGTTCAAAATCATTAGAGGATGAAAAATCAGGAACATTACCAGCACATTCATTTTTTCCACAATTTGACATATCATTTTGTTTGTTTGAAAATATCTCTTCCTCCCCATAAAGTGGATTTGAAAATACCTAAAATTAATTCTTTGGCATACCTTGGAAAGATATTATCTAATCATCACTTATATTTTCATCATGCAATTGATTTGAAAAAAATTGAAAACCATTTTCAGATGTACAAACCTTTTCTTCATCAAATGTGTCTTCATGGATTTCAACTGCAACTAGATGTGTTATTTGTTTATTGTCAAATGAAATTTCTTCTTGCATTGTTTCTTCTTCTTTATCATCACAAAAACTACAAGAATCACCTTGTTGTAAATCAAAATCCATTGGTTCATCTTCACAATTTGAACATTCATTGGATCCCTCATAACATGCATTGTCATAATTTGTTATGCAAGAGAGATCTTTTGTATCATCTTCATCATGTAGGCTATCATAGGAATCATTTTGACTTCCACATGTCTCATCTTCTATTGCTTGCATCATCTAATCAATGTCTCCATCTTCACCAATGATGTCACCATTGTCTTCATCCCTTTTCTTATCTATGATATCAATCAACACATTCATTTGGTGAAAAGTGGCTGGTTTTAGTGACTTAGGCCAATGAATTGAATTGGGCCAATATACTTTCATGAACTGCTCAATAAACATGGATCTGTTGAGCCTATAATTCATATGTATTTTCCTAAAAATATCTAGCATTCTGCAAAGAAAAGAATGCCCAAATTCTCCTCTATTTCTTCTTATGTCAAGAAGGGCGTCCAAAATATTTTTGAAATATTCATCATTTTTCTTTACTGATTGTTGGTTCTGATATGTACCTTGCTACAGATTCTGACTGACACCTTCACATGGGTTGGAATTGTGTTGCACTTGACATTGATCATATTGATAATCTTGATAGCTTACCAATCTTTTTCCAAGACGGACTAAAGCATTTATTTTCTTTGATGGCTGTGGTGAATGAATGTTCTACTATGCATCAAGTGTATTACCTTCATTGTGAAAATTTCCAATTGTATTATGAGGTGCTTGTGAAATCCAAGGACCAATTGCATTTGAATATCCTTCCTCATCATAGAATGGTATATATTGTGGTGTATCTAAAGCAGGCAAGATACCCACTTCACTTAGCTTTTGAAATAATGCTCGCTTGCTCTCAACTACTTCTACTTTCACTTTGTTTGGTTCATCACATAGCTTATTCAAAGGTTTTTCTAGAAGGTTGTACATTTTTCATCAATTTTTTTCTAGATTTGCCACCTACTTTTACAAAAGTAGGAAAATGATTCTTTTGAAATTATTTCTGATTTTCCCCAGCAGAATCTCCTCACTCCAAATGTGAAGTTTATATTAACTCTTTAAATGGATAGGCTAGAACCGAATTTTATGATGTTATTCCCTTGCGGAGTCACCAATTTGTTAGCTCTAAAAAATGTAGGTAAGAATACCTCTAAAGGTTGTCAATATCTTGATACGTTTAGGGTAACAGACAAGGTCAAAATGGTTTAGAACTGGGTATCTATAGGATCATCATGGAAAAATAGCCACTTAAGTGGCAAAAAATTCAAAAAAATTAGACTTAGGAAACTTGAGATACAAATTTGAATAAGTTATCTATATTATTTCAAAAATATGTAAGAATAGAATTTGTGGAAAATTGAATGTAGTTAATAATCTACTAGTTTTTTTTTTTAAAACAAAAAATCTATTTGGTGAAAATTTGAAATTTCAATGCAGTAGTACTTAAATCTTAGGGAAAAATAAGAAGTTGGTGTTTGTGTGACCACCTTAACCATAATAAAATGATAATATTTTTTATAATATTTTAGATATAAGTAGATGACTCATGTCTCGATGTGATGCATATTTTTTTTGTATTTTTTTTCAGTTAAATAATTAATTATGATTTTTTTATTACAAATTTTTAAAAATATAAAAAATTGTATGTCTAACCACCTTAAAATAGTCAAAACTTCATGAAATTAATTTTTTTTTTCTAATTCTATAGTATGCAAAGCATAGAATGTGACACATGTTTTGGATTTAAAAAATATGATACCGTTTGAAAGCTATAGATGTTTTTCAATCAGCCTATTAATAAGGACTTTAGTCATAATTCGAATAGAAAATGAATAATATTTACTTATTAAATTCAAAGTAAAGCATAATTTATATTGGTGAAAAGCTAAAAATCTCCTTTAAAAACCCTTTTCGTTTCATCAATTTTGGGTAAAAAAAATATCATCAGCCACATACCCATCATATTGCCACTTTTTGGCCCATCATGATCTTTCCCATACCCACCTTCTTCTCTTCAGGTGCTGCTAGACCTAGGTGGGTATATCTATATGAATGAGTAATAATTAAATGATGTGACTTCATTTATTTCATGTATCTATTACGATGGCACAAATGTAATAGATAAAAGCTTATAGACTACTCCTACTCCTAATATTAAACTTGAAATTTGAATTTTTTTGAACAAAGATTTTATAGAATTCTAAGATGTGGATGGTGTGACTATTGCCTACTTCTATTGGGCTAATGGATTCAAGAGGTCAATAATATTTTTGTCCTATTTCTGGATACAATTCAAATTGTTTGGCACTTTTATGTTTATAACTTGTATAAACAGGAAAGAGTGTAATTATCAGATTCTTCTTACTAATCCAAATGTTCTTTTCAAAATTACTATAAATTAATTAGAAGGTTTTGATCCTATCTTGTAGGAACCAATTAACTGAACCACACAAGAGGGACAAGTGTGCTTTGATAAATTGAAGAATATCCTTGATATTTCAATTTAAATAATCAGGAAGTGACAACCTTTGAGACAATGAAATAATATTTTCAAAGAAATTCAACAAACATTTTCCACCATAATTGGGTTACCAAATTGATGCATTCTTCTCCATTACATAATTTGAAAATATTTTACAATGTACAACATGATATTTATTTTGGAAACAATTCACCCTATCCAACTACCTAACCTACTTATTTCTCCTAAATCTAATCATATCTTTCTTTCGATTTCATTTGAAATATATACATTGCTATTTTAGGGTTACAACCCTTCATATCCATTCACTACAATGCTTTAGTATTCTTCTTCTTTTGAAAAAAATATTCAATTAATTTCCCTTGGAAAATTAAATATTTTAATCTTCATCTTTGTGTTGTCTCGTGGATAATAATCATTATAATACTCTTAATAATCTTCATTAATCCTTTCACTGGAAAATCTCTCACTTATATCTAGCTTGGTTAGAATATTTCACCAAGTTTATTAGATTACTCCTTCAGGTGAAATAATTACCCATTACCTGCTCCTGTAACTTCTTTGGTAAAAATATCCCACTTCCAAGTGCAAATATTTAATAAATATTACACTTTTTCTTTCCATGGGTAAAACAATTAATTCACCTTATAACTCCCTTTTTAAATATTTCATATCTCAATGAAAATATTTTATTTCATGAAGGAAACACATTATTTCTTCACCTTTATCTTTATTCAATAATTTATCATTTTATCACTCCCACAATCTAATATTAAAATCTCTTTTTTACTTTTACTGATAGTATTCATTTTAACAATTACTTCTTTCTTCAAGTTTTTGGCGTGACATGTATTATCGAAGTGACTTTCTTTTTCCCACCGAGTTTGATTCTCTTACTGAAGAAGTCAACTTGCTCCTCCAAAATATTTCTCATCAATGTGAAATACAAATCGGGGAGACTTGTAAAACTTGCTCCAACTATAGATGTTGCTCTGATGACTTTAGGGTTTTGGTTCTGATGTATCGGATTTTAGGGCTTCCTCGTGTTGATGGAAGAAGGCTGATAGGATTTTTTCCTCCTAAAAACCTTCTGCAATATGAACCATCACTTGAACAACTTATAAAGCGTTTGCGAGTTTCCTAAAAGTTTATTTTCCTTCTATCAAGACCATGAGAGAATCATTGGGCTCATAATTCATAATCCATTTCTTTCAAAGATGACTCGCACCTATGATTAGACTTGAATGAAAGTCCACACAACAACCCTAAATACTTTTGAAAAATAGTTTTCACCTTTTTAGAGTTTGTTTTGTATTCATTTTGTTACACTCTCAATGACACATGAACTCAGTGTAAATTTCAAATCTCTCACTGACCAACTTTCTCTTAAAGATGAACTTCATCATTGATGAAACATGCATAGTCAAAGAGACATGAAAACTCATTGCAATCACTTTTCTCTCACCGATGGACCTAGGGTTCTTGGTCAGGCTCCAATAGCACATGAGAAATTATTTTGGAATTATTGGGATGAATTTTCTTCCTCTAGCTGAAACAACCCATTCTATTCAAAATACCCTTTATGCAGTATTCTAGAAACATGACTCAAATATATGTAAATAAAAGCTCCTATTGATTAGTTCTAATCATCCCCTATGACAAAAATGATTGATCTAAATAATAGTAGTGATTGTTCAGCAATCCTCAAGCAAAGTCAGCCAATGCTAATCGGTTCAGTGCAAATGATCTCAACAAAACATCTTCTGATCATCTTTCCAACAGTTAGCCTTTAGGATTTTTTACCATCATTGCTTTGCTTGGCATCATTATTCTACATGATGTAATCCAAAATACCATGCCACCAAATATTTCAGAGATAATGGTACCAAGGATGCCTCAATACTCCTATTGATTATGTGGCAAGAAAAAAGTTTCATTCCATTGGCTTCAAGAGGAAAAATCATTAATCTCCCCATGACCCGCAATATCTCTTAGAGGATCTTTGCTAGCATTTCACACCCCTTTCACTTTTATCAGTTGATCTTAAATATACCACTTCAAATTTCTCTTGTGTTTTAGATTTAATGAAAGCATAATTTAGACTGTGGCCTATCTTTTAAAATCTCTTGATACTAGGTTATTCCAATCTTTCCTCTCCTATGAATTTCCTTATTACAAACACTAAATATCTTTATTATTCAGTAAAATATTCCCTTCATTATGCTTAGATGGTCATCGATGTCTATTTATTTATTGTATTTGTCATGAGGCATTAAAATAGTATCAATACTATCCCTCCTGATATTTTTGTACAAGCACCAACTGCACCTCTATGCATTTGTCTCATTGAAAAAAGCTGAAAGTCTTTATTTAGAGCAATTATCTATACTGAACTATAATCTTTATTACATGTATCCCTCTGCTCATATATGATACCAATGATTCCTTTAACTAGAAACATATGGAGAGGATCTGAAGGTACATTCCTTGTGATATCGTGGTGAAGGATTCAACCATTTTCTCATCATAAAACTACCTATCACTAATGAATGTAGATTCTCTTCCATGATTATTTATAAACCTCCCTTTTAATTGCAGCAATAGGTAATATTTTTATAGATTTTATAATTAATTTCAAGATCCTTATTTTTGTTAAATCCTCCAAAACATCAGTCTAGGCTTCCAAACCATGGAGAGAACAATCACTATTTTCTCCACCTTTTAGCTTCTCTTTAGAAAAACTCCCTTTTCACTGATGCAACTATATGTTTGAGTACTGGAATCAGATTTTTCATTATTGGGAGCCTTAATTTTTTTCAAAATTGGGGTGAAATTTTAGGCTCCAACAAGGCTTAGTAGATTCAGAATGTACTACTCCTGATTATGATCAGTAGTGGGCATGACATGTTCCTTTGAGATTCACAAATCCACCTGTTGATCCCTCAATGGATAGGGTAGGTATCATAGGTCACTAAGGAGAGAGATAACACCTTGAGATCTTAACAAAGCAGCTTGGTAGGGCTCGAAAGGATGGTTCCCAAGGTGATCAAATGCAGGTAGATCAGGGACATGTTGGATGTCCCCCTCCACCACATGGGGATGGAAGTGCACATTTAGTTTTAGAGATAGGGAAGTGATAGGCCATAGAGGTGCAGATTGTTACCTTCACAAAAAAGAGAGACACTACTTGATAGGAGCGAGATGGTTTAGCGGCAGAGCAAGACACAAAGATTGGGTGTCATCTTGTTGTCAAGACAAAGTTGTAGGTTGTTACTACTAAGAGGGATACTCTAAGGATAGAGCATGACAATCTCCACATTGTGTGAGGTCAGTTGCTATAAAGGGATACCTATTTCCATACTTTGTATGATGCCTTTTTTCCTCAAGTGCAACAACGACTGTGGTTTTGAGACCTTAGTACCGCTATTGCTGCTACATTAGGTGATTAGTTTGTTAGATAGTTGAATCCTGATGTGCAGCCTGATCTTGAGAGTCCTTCCCCCTCTTGTTGGGAAATGGCATATTTCTACTTGATCTTTATGATATTGTTATTCATGGACTTATATTGCATACAGTATTTTGTATATATATTCATAGGCCCAACTGAGTCCTCATATATATGTATATTTTTGTATTATCCTATCACACTTGTTTGCATGATGATGTACCATGATATTCTCCTATTTTGATGATGATGTACATATGATATATACATGCTTTGATTTGGCTTCATTATTTTTTTATGTGATCCTTTATGGATGATGATGTATGATGATGTATGTTTATATATGTTTTTTTGTATTTTTTTGATGTATGCATATGATGTGGATGGATGAATTGATTATATCTTATTTTATATGATGTTTTATTATGTATATGATGAATAGCGATATATGATGGATGTATTCATTATACATGATACATGATGTGTTCATTGGTTTATTATCATCATGATATATGTATTGACGACATTGTGGATGCAGATGAATGTGGTACTAATGATATATTGTGATGCAGGATGAATGTTAGTTAGAAGCAATATTTGATGATGGATAGAAATATGCTATTGTTAGTTATTGAAGAGTTTATTTTGCTTTTCTTGGAGGCTTCTCCATTTTAACAATCCCTTTTGATGTATCAAAATAATATGATGCACCAAGGTATTAATGACCAAGGTGATGCTATATCCATTGCGTGGACTTTGACTCGACATACAAAGAATAATCTTGCTCATACCATACATATGAAGAATTTGTTTAAAATATATGGTTGAGTTGTGTTTAAAACTCTTTGGACTAGTTACACAGAGGTATGAAATACCTAAAATGCAACTACTACATGAATTTTCATAAAGGGTGTGTAGGATCATCATTGAAAAAATAAGCCCTTAAGTGGCAAAAAATTGAGAAAAATCAGAGTTAGGGAACTTGACGTAGAAAATTGAATAAGTTATCTATATTATTTCAAAACTATGTAAGAATAGAATTTGTATAAAATTGAATGTAGTTTCTAAATTACTAGGTTTTTTTTTTCTTTAATCTATTTGGTGAAAATTTGAAATTTCAATGCAATAGTACTTAAATTTTAGGTAAAAAATAAGTAGGTCTCTATCTATTATAAGATTTTAGATATAAGTAGAGGACTCATGTCCCGATGTGATGCATATTTTTTAATTTTTTTTCCAAGTAAATAATTAATTATGAATTTTTTATTACAACTTTTAAAAAATATAAAAACTTGTATGTTTGACCACTTTAACTTGGTCAAAACTTTATGAAATTCATTTTTTTTTTTTAATCCTATATTATGTAAAGTATAGAATGTGGTGCATGTTTCGGATTCAAAAAATGTGATACTGTTTGAAAGCTATAGATGTTTTTCAATCAGCTTATCAATCAGGACTTTAGTCGTAAATCAAATAGAAAATGAATAATAATTATTTATTAAATTCAAAGTAAACCATAATTTTTATTGGAGAAAAGCTGAGAATATTCTTTAAAAACCCATTTTATTTCATCATTTTTGGGTTAAAATAAACTCGTTAGCTACATACCCTACACATACCCATCATATCACCACTTTTTAGCCCATCATGATCTTGCACATACCCTAAAACAACTTTGATACACTCAATAAAGAACGTATTCACCATGGTAGTATCACAAAAAATATGACAAAAACAAACAAAAATGATGCTCAATTTCCCCCATTCCTTCTTCTCTAAATCCTTATAGACATCCATGAGAGATCCTCGGTATGAGTCAATTAAATAAATCGTAAAAATAAGATTATGAAAAGATAAAAAAAAAGTTGTAGTATCACTTTCCATATATATTTTTAAGTTTAAGGCCATTATTCATTGTGGATCATGTCTATCATAGGAACAAATCCATTAAGGCATATCTCAGGATGTTGTTGGTGAATTGTCAATAAGACAGGTATTTAACGCTTTGTCTTTGTTTTCATCTATTTTGCGATCAAATCTTTGTGATCAATTTTCTTGAATTTTATAGCTTATGGTGTTTGCTCCATTTTTTTTTATCTATTTTATTAGAGGATGAATGTGACGATTTGTTTATTATGGATGTTAATTTTATTGTGGTTTGTGATGGTGGAGTAGGAATTTCTTTGATTTTTTTGAGTTTTTATGAAAAAAAATTGTTGTCAAGGGACTAACCTAGGGCCTCGGGGGCTCATCAATGATAATCCTTGCCAATGTTGTACACATAGAGGCTCATAGTTCACTTGGTTTGATGTGAACATTTTTTTGATCTTTTCTTGTTTTCTAATGTTTTTTTGGATTTTCTAGTTTGTGAATGTTTTTGCATTTTATATTTTTTAACTAAGTTGAAATAAAGCATGATAGAAACCTAAATGGACTAACCTAAGACCTTGGTGGTTGTTAAGCCTTTCCTACATTATAAACATAGAGACCACATAGTTCGATCAGCTGACTTAAAGTATAACTATTTTTGGGTTTCAAACAACATTGATAACTTGGATTGATATTCCACTTCTATTTCTAGATGATATTTTGTAGGAAATCTACTTGAACTAGTTGTGAAGTTAAAGAAAATTTTCATATATTAGAATTTTTTGAGAGAAGGAATAATCAAAAGTTTTTTTTTAAGCAAGGAATAATCAAAAGTCATTTTGATTTTGTTTTTTTGTTTTTTGGATTTTATTTAATTTTAGATATTTTTTACCAACATAGGACACATAAATATCTAGTCCATGAATAACTTCTAGAAAATTTCCCCTAGTTAGTCAAGACTACTTTCCTAAATCAATAACGAGTCATGGTTGGACACATGCATTATTATGGGATGTGTGGGTTATGCTATGGATAGTACCAATAAATAACGATGTGAGTCTTATTCAATATAGAATTTTTTTGCTAGGTTTTCACTATGGTACCTATTATAGAAGTGCCACAAAGTGGTTTTCACTTATTGAATGTTCTATTTCTCTTTATTGTTTTTTCTTGCTTTTGATTTTTTTTCTCTTTTATCTTTTTTATTTTTTTTGGATTTTTACCCTTTTTCATACCCAATATTCTAGCGTGCTTCATTTGTATAATTTATTGAGGTGATTGTTGTTTAGTGATTCAACTAAGGGTTCTCCTTTAGGATTAGCCAACTAATACACTCCAGAGCTGCAGCTTGTTGTGATAATGAATAGGTTTAACTAGTTTGGTTAAAATTTTCCTTTTCCATCTTGATTCAGTTGTACCTTTTGATTTTATTTGAGGACCAATTCACCCACCTGAAAGTTTTTCTCTTTCATTTTCCTATCATAGCTTCATTTGAGCTAATTTTGGTAAACATGAAGATGGTTTAACATGCTCAAATTCCTTTTATCTAGGAGCTCTAGCTCATTTAATATTGATACTCGATATTATTCACTTTTTTCCATGCCTTTTCATGAGATTCACAATGATGGGGTTTCAACCTCGATAGGTAAGATGAATTCAGATCCATTGACAAGGAAAATGGTGTGGAACCTGTAGGTGTCTGGATGCTGGTTTGAAAATCCCATAGGGTTGGGTTTAGTTACAAATTCCAATCATAGCCAATATCACTAATAGTTTACTTTAGTATCTTCAGTATGGTTTTATTTGATGCTTCAACTTGACCATTTCCTTGATGGTAGTAGGGCTTGGAGAATCTATGCTTGATAGATAATTGGGAACATAGGTCTTGGATTTCTTGATTCTTGAATGGTGTTCCATTATCCATTATTATTGTTTGGGGGATTTAATACGTACAAATCAAATAATTTGGAATGAATTTTGATATATTTTTTCTAGTGATATAGTTCAATGGAATACTCAATTTCCATAATAATAAACTTATGCTCATTAGAGGAAGCAAGAGATATCTTACCTACCAGTTCTAATCCCCATTGTGAAAAGGGCCATGGTGTTACATTACACACATGCAATCACACAAAAGAAAATAAATAATGCAAAAGACTAGTAAGGCACATGTGAGTGAACCTAGCTAAAGGGACAATGAAAAATGCACTACTAGGACAAGGCTATCTAATTATTGCCCCCCATTTAGTGTAAGACAAGAATGAGTTGAGGTAGGTGATGTGGAGTTTGAAATTATTTGTGATAAATGTATAACTTGTAATAGTGAGAATGTTATTATTCTACAACTATTACATGGAAAGGAGTGGAGGGTCCTACTTTAAGGGATTATTTCTATGATATAAAACTTCTTAAATATATATTTTAAATCATGAAAATCATTAGTACTATGTCCAAGAACTCTATGATATTGACAATGTGGAACATTTGCATATTTAGGATATAGTTTTAAATTTTTTCTCATGGGTGGTAATGTTATAAGTCCTTGGTTGAGAAGTATTTGGAAAATTCTTTCAGTGTAGATGGAAGACAAGGGAATTTTAGTTTCTTTAATAGTTTGTAAGGCCTTTGTTGCTTACTAGATTCACTGAATTCTTGAGTTGAATGCGGACAAGGAGGACCTAATAAAATCCTATCTTCTATGTCATTGTTATGAGGCATTGGTTGTTCTTTAGGAAGGAGGAAATTCATATCAGGAAAAGGGTGTTGATATCTTAACCCTTTAGTATCTTCAATTGAGATGTGCTCGAAGAATTGATGAATTACATGTTCACTTGTATCACATCATTCTTTGCCTAAGATTGTGAATGCTTTTCCATATGTCTCCTCTAGGTTGATGGGAGTTTCTATCACTTTGTTAACATAGAATGGTTGAGTGTTTTCTTTCTTAGAGGAATTATGTTCACCTATTATAAGGAGCTTAGGTTCAATTCTTGTCTCAATTTCAAGATGTAAGTAACCAAACATCTCAAGTGGTGGTATTATAGGGGGTAATGGTTTTTTCATTGATGAATAAAATGATGCATTAGCTTCAAGGTTTTTGAGGTAATTATTTAGGAATTTATTCATTTTTCATCATCTTCTCTAATGATGCCAACATCACAAGGAGGACATGAATTAGGAGTTATGTGAGCATGAGTAAGTTCAATTTCCTTAGGGTCATTTCCAAAAGCACAACTTGACACATCGACTAAGGAATTCAAGGACATCCAAAGCTTACCAAAACACATATCCATGATGAAATACAATGCAAATTTCAAATTCTAACAAGGTAACTATGCAACAATCTAAAATGAAATGTTCTAGATGTAATTTTTAATTTAAGCAATGGAACCAAATTAAACTAGATGCAATGAATTGAATATAATAAAAACTCTATAAAATGAAACATAAAGGTACTAAAAAAAGGAGCATAAGAATAGTGTTTTAAATTTTAGAAAATGTGGTCTAAAATTTGCACTGGGACTAAATCACCCAGAGGGGCGTATGAGTACCAATGAGGGGTTTTTTCAAAAAACTTTAGAAATTTTAAAGTAATTTTTATGCTTTATATGTTGTATAATCTATACAATAAATGAAAATGTATTTTTTATATGATTTTCAATGTTTTGAGATGCAAAAATCAACCTATATACACTTTCACTAATGGAAGAATTCAAAAACCCTAGAATGTCAATTAACTAATGCAGGCCCTAATGCAATGTTAATACAAGCAAGATCTAGGATGATGATGCACTCCAAATTAGAATTATGATGTTATAAAACCCTAGAATGTCAATTAACTAATGAAATCCCTAATGCAATGTTAATACAAGCAAGATCTAGGATGATGATGCACTCCAAATTAGAATTATGATGTTCTAATGAAAAATGGATTTTCTTTCATATGGTTTAGGACATAGGGAAAACACACTTTGCCATCATCTTATTGAAGTGAAAACCTAGAGATCTCAATCTAAAGTATGCAAAGGAGAAAGAGATCTTGTAATAGGCTTGTCCTAGGGTCTAATTGTAAACTAATGAGGGGTTCATCACCAAGATAGGACTTGGAAAGACTAATGAAATGCATTATGTAACATTAAACCTAGTGCAATGCAATCTTCCACTAAATGACCTAGAAAAGTGTGTAAAACAGAACAAAGAACTGCAAGATGAAATGTGTGCACTTGAAAATATAAAGAAGACTAGATGAAGGCATGAAATGCTAAGAAACATTGATTTTAAATCCTAATGGGACTCATATGCCAGTTTGGGTGATTTAGTCCTAGATTAGGGTATGTGCAAGATCATGATGGGCCAAAAAGTGGTGATATGATGGGTATGTGTAGTGTATGTGGCTGACAACTTTTTTCTTACCCAAAATTGATGAAATGAAAAGAGTTTTTAAAGGAAATTCTCAGCTTCCCACGAATATAAATTATGCTTTACTTTGAATTTAATAAATAATTATTATTCATTTTCTATTTGAATTACAACTAAAGTCTTGATTGATAAGTTGATTGAAAAACATCTATATCTTTCAAATAGTATCACATTTTTTTGAATCCAAAATATGTGTTACATTCTATGCTTCACATACTATAGGATGAAAAATAAAATGAATTTCATAAATTTTTGACCAAATTAGGGTTGTCAAACATACAAGTTTTTTATATTTTATAAAATTTTCAATAAAAAATTCATAATTAATTATTTACTTGGAAAAAAATTACAAAAAAATATGCATCACATCCGGATATGAGTCCTCTACTTATATCTAAAATCTTATAAAAAAAATATTATCATTTTATTGTGGTTAGGGTGGTCAGAAAGACACCTACTTCTTATTTTTTCCCTGAAATTTAAGTACTACTGCATTGAAATTTCAAATTTTCACCAAATAGATTTTTTTTCTTTAAATAAAACTAGTCATTTAAAAACTATATTCATTTTCTACAGATTCTATTCTTACATATTTTGAAATAATATAGATAGCTTATTCAAAAAATTTATGTCAAGTTGCATAACTCTAATTTTTCTAAATTGTTCACCACTTAAGGGCCTATTTTTTCCATGATGATCTTGTACATACCCATTAGGGTTTCTAGGCAGAAGCTAAAATCTAGAAAATGGGTGTTGGGAATTACAAAGACCTAAAAAATGACCTATACTAGAACTCATATGCCAGAACTAGCATATCAATCTAGTTAGGGTTTTATGGAACTTTATAGTTTGAATCTGCTCGATATTTTCTCTCTCCTTTCCAATCGGTTTTTGTAGCCAAAACCCTAATTTGCAACCTGTAGAAGGCTTCTAATGACCTTCAATGCAAGGTGACAACTTTGAAAACTTTGAACACTTTGAAAACTTTCTCCAAAAAATTTCTTCATTGTGTCTTCAACCTATACGTACAAATCACATGCTAAAGAGAGGGTAAAAATTTTGTTTTGTTAGTGGATAGGGGTTTTCCTTGGTCAAAACTCATTTTGGTAATCAAACCTTGAAATGAAATGAAATAGGAATGGATAATTATGAATGAACAAAATACGATGTTACAACTCACCAAAACCTAATAATAAAGTGCTCCAAACATGTATGAGGTGGCTCCAATGGATGTAGATCATGAATATTATCTGAATATGATAGATCTTTACTTGAATTCTAGCTTGAACCATTAAACCCTACATCACAATTGTTAGCTTAAAAACAAACATGATGCATGATGACTTTGACATGATGATTTATGCTTAAATAATACTCTAAAACACTTAGTAATCAACCCTTGAATCCTCTTGAATTCTCTTGTGAACTCAAATTCAATATAAGAATGCTCATTCAACTTTCTAGGTGTAAAATGAGTGAAAAAAACTTGTATTTATACTTAATTATGCAAAAATTCCAAAAATTAGCACACTACAAGGTAAAATTAGATCTAGAAGGATAAAATCCCACCATGAATTTGAATGGCGCATGAGTCCCATTATGAATAATTTATGGGACCATTTTAAAAAATGCTTATAAAGATGTAAAATCTAGATCAAGACCCAAAACCCTAGGTGGCATATGAGTCCCAAACCACCAAACCTAGGCCTCACAATCTAAAAAAACCTAAATTATGATTGGATGTTGGTTTGTGTCAAGACTATCCTTGAAAAGATGAATTAAACAAGCTTATGGATGAAAAATAAGGCTAATTAAAGCATGAAAAGGCCCAATTATTTAGTAAAACCCTAAAAATTATGAAAGTGTGTTACAAAACTTTACAACACTCTAAATAAGGCAACAATAAGCTCATTTAGTTCACAAGGTCCCAAAACCTAATGTGAATATATTAGACATACTACAACACTAAATCAAGGTTATGTTAGGGAGTACCTTTTTCTTCATTATAATTACATATAATTCTCCAAGGATTTGGTTGATAATTTAACAAATGACTATATAAAGCAAGGAATGGGTGATTTCTCATAAAACTCTACAACAATTTAAAGTTTTTGAGTGATTCTCATTAAGTTTGTGTTATTTTATAGGCATGGGCCAACTCATTGACATAAAAATTGGCCAAATTAATAGAACATTGTCTTATCCATGGGTGACAGATTTATATTTGCAACAAACTCTAATACATTAGTAATTAAAATTAGCATTTATAAACTATTATGACATTTCTTTGCAATACAACAACTTAAGATCTCCCAAAACATGAACTACTTAGTAATCCTTATACTTCATCACACAAACCTATGATATCATCAAATAATTTAATTAGTTCTTTGAATTAAAGTAGAGACAATACCATACATTGAACCAAAAAAATTGAAGAAAAATAAAAGATCCTTGATCATTTTATTCATAATTTGAATAACAAAATACACAAGAGAAATTTTTTTCTAGAATTCACAATTCTCATTTATATCCCTTTAATTTTGTAAAACTATTATGCCTATTACAAACTAGAATTCGTACCTAAGAATCAAAAATATTTTGTTCTTTTGTGCATGGAATACAAAATATCATTGCATGAGTTCAAATGCTTAACTGACCAAAGACCCTTCCAGTTGGCCTTGAATTCCAATTTATAGAAACATGGGAGCAATAACATTCATGCCAAATTACACTTATAGTCACATTTTTCATTTGAAATACATTTGTATTTGAATTTCAAAACTTCCCTAAGTAGTTATATTTGCATTTCATGAGAGGGAAAACATATAATAAAAAAATATCTTTCCATTTTTTGAAGAATATTTTCCCACATTCCAAACTTGGCATCTTTCAAAATTTTGGGCCACCAAAATCCTTCCCTCAAAATCTTATGAGCAATTGTTTTATCCACCACACACTCCATTGTGCATATCTTGCAAAACTTCCAATGCTTACTTGCCATCAACATACTTGGGAAATACACCATCTTGGCTTCTCCACCAAAGTTAATTATCAATAATAATGTATTTAATGGCATGTAACTTCAAAGTCCTTTTCTCATTATCAGCCATATCCTTAGGGCACTACATAGTTTATAAACATTGAACAATTTTTCTATACCAACCACAAGTCTACATGTCACAAATTGGTGCAACATCAACACATTCAACTTTATTTATTTGGTTTTCCTCCAAGATGGTTTCAACCATTAACTTATCAAAACCTTGTCCTCTTACTAACTTGGTAATCTAAACATCAATGTTGAACTCTTGCATACTCTTGAGCCATCTACACCTTCTACCTATAGTCTCTTGTTGAGTTAATATATCCTTGACTACAATACTTAGCACAAAAGCTATGATTTTAGTTCCCATCAAGTATGTTCTAAATTATTTATAGCATTGAATACAGAATAGGCTCGATTCTTAGTCATGACATACTTAAGTTTTGTAGCTTGCAAATACTTACTAAAGAATGCAATAGGTTGTTAAAATCTCTCATGATTTTTCTACAACACAACAATGATAGTATGGAAAGAAGCAAAGGAAAAGATATGGATAGGCTTGGAATAGTCTAGATATTTTAACACTGGAGCATCTTTAATAGCTTGTTTTATGATCTTGAATGCCTGACTAGGATCCTCACTCCCAACCACCTTCTCTCCCTCCTTTAACATCTTAGAGATAGATCTTGTAATCTCGGAAAAGTTAGTGACAAACCTTCTCAAGAAATTGATTGGACCAAAAAATATTAGATACCTTTAGCATTTTTTGGCTATGGAATCTTGTCTATGGAAACCACTCTCTTAGGATCAATCCTTATCCCATACTTAGACACAATGTTCCTCGGTAGCTTACCTTCCTTTACTCCAAACATATTTTTTTAGGATTCAATGAAATCCCACACTCTTGTGCTTTCTTGAACACTTTCTCCAGATGCATACAATGATCCTCTTCCTTTTTGCTTCATGCTATCAAATCATCTTGATACACAACTAAGAATATTTCTATGAAGTAACCAACTGCCACATCCATATCTCTCTAAAAAGTAGCCCCTACATTTGTTAATCTAAATGGCATCTTGACATAGACATATGTGCCCCATGGAGTTGTTAAAGTTCTTTTATACTACTCAAATTATTTTACCACTAGTTGATTACAACCTGAGAATCCATCCATCATGGATAATAGCTCACAACAAGTTATTTTTGGCAACATGGCTTCCATGTTTGGGAAAGGATAATTGTCCTTTAATGATGACACATTCAAATTTTTGAAGTCAAAGTAGAGTCTAATGTCACCATTTTTTTTCCTAACTAGGACAAGACTTGAAACCCAGGTTGAATGCCTAATTGGCTTAAGATACCAACATCCCTTAATTTCACAAGATCTTCTTGCATCTTAGGTTGCAAAGTGGGATTTATTGGCTCTTTTTTTTGCTGAAGGTCTTAGCATCTAGTTTTAGAGGTTGGAATAGATCTTCCCTATATTCCTTCAGGTCATCATAAGACCATGCAAATACATGTCTATGTTTTCTCAATGAAGCAATACACATTTCTCTAACTTTAGGTTTCATCTTCTTCCTAATATACACCTTCTTTGGAGTATTCTCTATTCCAAGATAAACTTCCTCCAATTCATCTTTGTGTGTGGATGTTTACCTAGCATTACTCCTACTAGGGCCATCAAACACCCTTTATAATGCTACCAATTCTTTTGGAATCTTGTTTTTCTTCAATTGGATAATCTCATTCCCAAATATAGTCTCTTTACCATCCACTTCCTCCACAAAGGCTCTAAAATCAATTTCTTTACCTTTATATTCATCAATACACTATAGGAATCTCAAGGTATCATCATCATCATTAAACACATGCCATTTCTTTATATTATCATGAACTAAAGGTATAACATGCACTTCAACTTTTGAAATGCCAAAACATGTAATATCATTTGGTAAAGGGAAATGTTAGTGAGAAATTCTACCACTCTATTGTTGCCTCTGTCAAACCAATCAATGCCAAATGCACCAAACTACTCAATAGAATCCCAAAAAAAATTTCTATATTGTCTTAGTCTAGTATTCTTTGATGCATATTTTCCTCTAACCTAAGAAACTACAAGTTATGAGTCTCCAATGAATCTTAGCTTCTTAATACCATTTTTCTCAGCTAACGTCAACCCTCATAATAAGGCTTCATACTCAGTTACATTGTTTGTGAAAGAAAATAGTAATTGAAATGATAATTTGAATGTCTTATCACTAGTTGAAATAAGTATGATCCCTGCACCAACTCCTTCCTTTGAGCAAGCTCCATTGAAATGCATATTCCACATATCATCATCATTTTCTTGCTGCATAACTTCCTTTTCCAGGGGTAGAGGTTGTTTTTTTTCCTCTTCTTATAACTCTTCAATTCTAAATTTTTCTATAACAATGTCTACAAAATAAATTCTATCCACTTCCCCCACAAATTCAATGATATGTGGAGCTCTTGGCTCCCTGAAAAGTTTGATGTCCTTTCCCTCAATTAGAAAATTTGTAAAGGATGTGCCATTTTGCATGCTACCTCCCATTGAAGAACTCCATTTCTTGATAACAACATACCATAATTTGGTGGGTTGTCCACCACAATTATTCTCATGACAAATTCCTTGTCAGGGAAGGAATCTAAGTTTTATGGAACATCTTTAATAACTCCAATGACTATGATTTCTTTGGAATCCATGGCATAGCACTTGACATATGCACAATTTATTTTCAGAATAATTTCCCTCATCATATCCACTATTGTAATATTTGATGAAGACCCTAAATCAATCATATAGTTGTTTACGAGCTTACCATCAACAATTAAAGTTACATGGAATGGGTCAATGTTATTTGGGCATGTTGTAATGGCACTTCCCAAATAAATTTGGGGGATTTCACCAATGTTTCCCTCCATTATATCTTTAGTAACTTGATCTCCACTCACTTGAGGCAGAGTAGGAACCTTCTTCTCTTAACAAGCTTGAGTGGCATCATTGATAAGGGCCAGTGCCTTCTACTTATGTTCATCAATTCTCATCATTTCCATTAATGGAATAGTCACCTTCACTTGAGACAATAGCTGAAACATATCAAATGGATTATACTTTGGTAGTTCATAAGGAACTACACTCTGTTTTTCAACTTGATCCTTTTGTTGCTCAAGTTTCTTTTCTTGATCATCTCCAAACTTCTGAGTCTTAACATTAACAATTGAGACAACCACCTCATTAGGTTTCTTGGTTGTACTATTCTTTTTGACCCGAATATAAGGTACCTTAGCTTCCTAATTTTTTACCTCTCCTTTCTTAAACTTGGCCAATTCTTCTATTTTATTTCCCCACCTTTTTACACTTTGCTTTTTCATGAATAAGTTGTCAGGTTTACCTTGATCACAATTGACAACTCTACTTATCAGATTGTGAGTATTCCTAGCTTGATCCACTAATGTCACTATTATATGCTTATACTCATCATGAGAAGGTCTTCTAAAGGATATATCCATCTCTTTTGTGTCCATATCACACATGTTTTCCTCAATGTATTCATCTTCATTAGGGAATATTTGCTAAAGATATGAATTGGATTTTTGTCTTTGATAGTCAACATCTACTTTTTGTAATTCTTCCTCTGAAGAACAATCCTCTATTGTGATAATGAATGCACAGCCCCTGAAGCTCCAGAATCTTCAATGAAGTACTTTAGCCATGAAGGATAATCAACCAAAAAGAGAAGTGTTGCAACAAGGAATGTTGATTAAAGATTCGATTGATATGATGAAAAAGATATGTTACAAATGAGCAAGATGCCTAAATATATAGGCAAAAGAAAACCCTATCTAGGTGATTTTTAAAAGATGAGACAAGATCAAGAAGGGATCTTATCCTAGAAACTAGGAAGGAAATATTATCCTATATCTTAAATGATTTATTAAAAGATTATTTCTAATAATGCAACCTAGGACTTAATTAATTAAATGCAAGACCCGAGTTAACTTATGCCAGTGTAATAATTAATTAATTACACTAACACCCCCCATAAGTTCAACATAGGGAGGAAAATGAAATGATTATGCAAGATGATGATGGGTCCCAGCTACAAGGCCATGTTAGGTACCCATGTACATGAAGATGCAAAAAAATCTCCCACAACTGGAGAATCGAGGAAAACCCAGTGGGAAGAAAACCCCTCCCCAAAAAGGAGATAGAAAGAAAGATGGAAAAGTGATGGTTGGAGGACTCAACATTATCCCCCCAAGGAATACAACCATCACATATAAATAAAAAGATCAAAAAATATGTGGACTAGATAGCCCCCCATAAAGGAGAGTAGTCCCCTCTAGAATGTCTTCAAGACCAGTGTGAAACTGAGCAGCCAAGTTAGATAGACTTGAAGAGAACCCATCCATGTACCACAAGTCTGAAGAAGTAAAGGTATCCATCCTTGCTAAAACAAAACTCAAATGAGAGGTGTCAAAGTAAGAAGATGGTGCCATGCAAAGAGCCAAGTCAATCTAGCCGCCATAACCCTGGTGAGGGGGGGTGATGATGTGCTTCCTACCCTTGAGTTTGGAGAGTTAGGAACAGGTTGAGCTCGATCCCAATATTTGGTGAACTTGTATACCTTGGAATGATGATCAACTTTACCATAGGAAACAAGGACATCAAACCTATCTCTAATGATAGCAAGATCGGAAGTGAACTCAATTTTCAATCCCTTCTGAGCAAGTTGATAAATAGACAACAAATTATGAGAAATCTAAGGAATGTAGACAAAATCTTCCAAAATCCTTCCATCAAGAACAACATTATAGATACCAGCAACATAGATAATATCGACATTTGTTGTGAACATTTAATCAAAGGTGGCAGGCCATAGAGTATCCCACAAAATATGCTGTTGAGAAGAAGTGACATGCCAGGAAGCACCAGAGTCAAGTACCCATCCTTCTCTGTTATCAACCAACTTAGTTATCAAAGCATTCCCCTTTCCAAGATTGTCAACAGTAGCAATGCCAATAATACCCAATGATGACTCTTCTTGAGAGGCGGAGTGAGGAGATTTGATTGTAGTTGATGGGAGAGAGATATTCTGATCTCTAAGTATTTGTCAAAGCTCATGTATCTCTCTCTTGAAACAAGTATCCTCAATGTGACCAAGCCCATTGCAGAAGTTACACTTGGGCCTCTCCCTCTTTGGCTTGTCTTCCTTATGTTCAGATGATGATTCAAAAGAAGCTTCTGACTTTGATTTTCCCTTATGCTTACCCTTTCCTTTTGATGGTCTTGCCACCAATGCATGTGACTTTGTGGGTGTATCAGCCTGATTGAGCTTGGTCTGCTCTCTAGTTAGCCTTTCATAAAAATGTCTCAAATGATGGCATGACAAAGCTAGTACCAAGACCATCCATGGTGGAATAGAAAGAGGTAGCAAAATAGGAAAAGGAATCTCTTAGATAAAATCATGAATATGCACTCTTTGTTAGACTTATCTTTGCCACACCCTGAAAGCTAGGTCCTTAAAGACTTGAACCTTACCAAATAGTCTTCAATGGAAGGAAATTGATCAACAACAAGTGAAGCAAGTTCAGCCTCCAATTGCAAAGCTCGAACATCACGAACAGAACCAAAAAGATCCTTGAGCTTGTCCCAAACCTCCTTGGGAGACTGGCACCCCTCAATATGGAAGAATAAAGAGGTAGAGACATGTAGAGCAATGAGTCCCATTTCCTCTTCACACTTGATCTAATGCTAGAATTTCTCATATTCTATGGTGAGATTAGGCTGAGTCTCATTCAAGGTGGACCAAAGTCCCTTATACCAAAGAAGTCTTTGCATACTGACCTTCCATGTGTGATAGTTGTGAGGAGTAAGAATCTCAAATCCTATGTCAGCCATTGGAGAAGAACAACAATCTAGGACAAATATTTTTGACAAAAATATTTGAATGCAGATATCTAATGAACTACCAATTGAAGTGAAGCTTTTGAAACAAATTTACAAGCGAGAAAGCACCTCTAAACCCAAAAATTAGGGTTCCCACTTCAAATAAGAATAAAATGTGATAGGAGTAGAATTTGGAAAAATAGAGCACACCACTGCAAAGTAGACAGAAATACCTTTCCAATCATATATCATTTGCAAATTTTTGATATGCTATGCGAAAGATATGGCCCCCAGAAGATTTCTGCTTGATTGGATTTGTGTTGGCTAAATAGGTGCAAAAATGAAGCACCCAAGGCTAAAAAAATAAGCCCCCGGTCGCTGATATGACCACGGGGCTGACTACTGGAAAAAAAAACAAGCACCGCTAGATGGGCGGCGATGAAGCAGCTGTAGGGTGGTAGGAGGTGGTGGCTCAGCTAGCAGAGGATACACCACCTAGAGAGTAGCGGAGCCCAAGGTTTATCACACGATCGGGGGTCACAACGGCAGGAGCTCTGGTCGTCGACAGGTAATGTCAGGAAACAAACTCTGGCGATGGTGGGAAAACTGAGATCGGAACTGCCAATGTGAGGAGGGCCTGACTACAGGTCAACCGATAGGGTGATGTGACGGGCACTGACGTGCCTACCCTACAATAAATGATGCTGATGGATCTCTGTGGACTGTTGAAGAAGGAGCCAACAATAACAAAAATATTTTTTAAAATATTGAAAAATTGGCAATTCAAAAATTAATTAAAAAATCAAATGCTGATGGAAAAATCCGACAATGAAAAAAAATCTAACCCTAACTATATATCTGCCAAAAAATAAGGATGCCAACCATGTAATATAATTGCAGGTCACTTTGTATATTTTGATTTTTGTCGATACTTTAGAGAGAATTTGCCCAAAATAGCCAAATAATTTTTTTATTTTTCTAACAAAAATTTGCCTTGATCGAGGATTGAGAGGGAATATTTTTTTCCTGCAAATGTGTACGGATTGTACAAAAAAATGCAAACTCAAAATGTACCTCAAAGACTCCCAGTTGAAACTACTCCGATTTTGACAAATGAACAAGCGATTTAAGGGTTTTGAGGCCTTCTGGATGCAATGGAGAGGTCGGAGAGAGCCTGCTCTACAATAGAAATCAACTTGGCTCCCGGGTAGAGTGAACTAGCCTGCAACATAAAACTCCAAGCTTGCAAGAATCTTGCACTCCAACTTCCTGGATCAAGGGTTGATGCTTCAATGGACTTGCTCTGATACCATGTTGTGATAATGAATGCAGAGCCCCTGAAGCTCTGAAATCTTCAATGAAGGACTTTATCCATGAAAGATAATCAACCACAAAGTGAAGTGTTGCAACAAGGAATGCTGATTAAAGATTCGATTGATATGATGAGAAATATATGTTACAAATGAGCAAGACGCCTGAATATATAGGCAAAAGAAAACCCTATCTAGATGATTTTTAAAAGATGAGATAAGATGAAGAAGGGATCTTATCCTAGAAACTAGGAAGGAAATATTACCCTATATCTTAAATGATTTATTAAAAGATTTTTTCTAATAATGCAACCTAGGACTTTATTGATTAAATGCAAGACCTAAGTTAACTTATGCCAGTGTAATCATCCTCATCAACAAAGTCTTACCTATGCATAAGAACATTTAGTTTGACATCATTTTCTTCCATTGGATCATAATCATCTACTTGAGCTTTTTCTTCTTCAAACTTTCTTGGTACTAAACATGTTTGGGAAGGATGTGGCAACTGATAGACAACACACCAAGGTGTTTCATTAGCAAGGTTTACTGAATTATTTTGCAAAGGATCATGGGGAACTTTATTTTGTATGTTCTTCTAATTGTTGGGAATGAGCTTTCTATTATGCCAACTAGTATTATATGGATGGTCTTGCAGCCGAGGAGGTCTCTCATTCTTTTGGAAATGTGGCTTTTCATTTGAAAGACATTTTTCTTGTCTTACAAGTCTATAATTGATATCCTTCATATAACTTACAACATTGACAATCTTTTCTTGAAGAGAAGATCCTTTTGCTCTAGAGTGTTTGTCCTCTTTGTTGGGGTTCTTCAATATTTTCACATCATCTCTTCTCCCAACTTTATTAGTTGCTTTTTTGATATTATCAATGTGGATTGCCATCTTGAAAGCCTCTCTTAAGGATTGAGGATTCTTTTCCAAAAAGTGGTGACTCATTTTTGTATCAAAAGCATTACAGTAGTTTACTAAGCATACAAGATCATTTAGTCACAAATGAAGAGGTAATATTTTCATGGACTTCTAAAACCTTACATTGAAATCATCAATTTCCTCATTTGAACCTTTAGAAATGTAATTAAATTGGTTGAGGAGGAACCTTGAGTCATTCTTGTCACCATAATCTTCTCTAAATAATCTCTTGAACTCTTCCCAAGAACCAATACTCTTAGTTGGTAAACCTCTATACCATTCTCTATCATCCTTAGTAAGTGACTACATGCAAATCTTCATCATGAAATATTTAGCCTCCACTTCAATTCCATCCATTACATTATAAAATTCCTTCAAGTGGTCTTCACCATGTATTGCATTGTGACCAGAGAATTTTACCAATGCAGGCCTAATGTCTTCAGGGAACTGATTTGGATAACTAGGAATTCCAATGAAGCACAACTATTGATACCTTTCAACTTGCATTGGACTTCTGGAAAACCAGTCTCTATGATTATTTTTAAGCTCATTATCTTCTTGATCACTAGAATGATTATTACCTTTTCCATTTCCATCTCCACCATTACCACCACCACTTCCTTCTTCATCTTCAAAATAGTTATTCCTATTTTTTTGGTTACCTCCACCACCACCTCTACTAGGAGTGTGTCCATAAGACTTGGTCCCTTTTGGATTAGATTTATTATATCTTGAAGGTCATAGATCTGGGATAGAAGTTTTAAGGAATGAGATCTTCCTTGCTATATCATCATTTGCGACCTCAATCTCCATTTTATCCAACTCTTGCTACAACTTCTCATTTTCTAACTAAAATATCAAGATTTTAGGGTCAAGTGGCACACTTGATGAAATGGAAATAGTCTTATAATTTGTAATGGAAGCATTATTAGATGAAGTGTTAGTATTCATATTGGTGTTTTTACCAGGGATGGTGAATTTGAGACTTTTCATACCTTTGAATTTTTTATTGATTTTTAGATGGGTTTTGGCTTGAGTTTTGGCTACTTCTTCAACCTCTATAATAATTTCTTCCTCTACCTTTGAAATTCAATCTACCTTTGCATCAACCATGGCTGATTGAAACTTGTGACTTCAATGCATGCTCCAATGATGTGTTTTTTGACCTGCTAAGCCTATGTTCATGAGAAATGAGAGATGCATGGAGCTCATCAAATAAAAACTATGAGAGGTTCTTTGTTTCCTTTATTTGTACAATAATTTACTCAAATTTTGTGGGAAACATAATTCAAATCTTTTCAACCACTCTCCTATCTTCAAGTGTCTCATAATTTCATTTGATTTGATTTATCAGTCCAATAATTTGGGTGAAGAATGAATCTATTGATTCAATTCCCTTCATGTATATTGTTTCAAAATCTCTTCTCAACATTGGCAAGTTAGTTTTTTTTTACTTTTCCCATGCCTCGATAGTCTAATTGAAGAATATCACATGCTTTTTTGGACTTTATTTCTATTGCAATCCTTGATTAAATTTTCTCGTGCATTGCTTGAAATATATAAAAGAGATCCTTTGAATCCTTCCTCCAATTATCTCTCCACAACTCTTTTTTTGCTTGAGTCAAAGCACAATAATTCAACAATTGGCTCTAGAAATCCATTCTCAACAAGATCCCACATATATTGAGAGAAAAATAAAAGCTTCATGGTGGTTCCCCAATAATCATAGTTCTTCCCATCAAATTGCGGAATTTGTGGGTTTTTCAAGCTTGTGCTTGCTACCATTTTTTACTTGATAATTTTATGTTGGATACTCCTTTAGCTTTGATAAATTTTAGCTCTTAGAATATCTTATAATACCTTCTTCTGATAAAATTTATTTCATACCAGGTGAAGGACAGAGGCAGAGGAATGAAACAAAATCTAAAATAGAGAGCAAAAAAATGAAAGATAAAATAGAGGATAAACTAAAAATGATTTATATTTCAACCACTTCAGAAACTACAAACTTCTTTCTTTTGCAAATCATAAAATAAAGTTGTTCCTCTTTCACATTTAGAAAATAAAATGAAAATAATCTCTTTTTTTGTGGTTCCTTCTTCAAAGAAACCCTACTATAGAAACACACAAACATTTTTACACAAAAGATCACAAATTTGAAGAGTTGTTGCAACAACAATACATTGTCTGCTCTCTCAAAAAAAATCATTAAAAAAATGTACTTAAAACAATGACTTTCATGCATTGTATAAGGCTTGGTAAAGAAATCCAAAAGATAAGACAAAAATAAATTTTTAATTCTAAATCCTAGAGCAAGGAAGATTTGCAATTAAAACATAATCAGAAAATTATCCTATAGTATGGGATGGTGGTGTGAAGAAGAGTTGGAATTGACTTTGGTGTTGCAAAGAGAGAGGATAAAGTATGTGGTGAGAAATAAAATTTCATAGAGGTGTAAATGCTAGTGGGTAGGTAGTTGGGATTAATTCCAATTAAAAATGTATTGTGTATGATAGTGTATGTTGAGCACACTAGATGTCCCAAAAATGTGTAACAATATTTCATATTACATTTTTTCTTTTTTTAGTTTATATTAATTTATAAAATATGGTTATGTAATTATCATTTATCTTAAACAATACTATTATTTGTGTGGACTATTTAACTTTAAAAGTTTTTATAAAATATAGTTTAAAATATTATGTTATAAATTTAAAAAACATCGTAAAATTAATAAATATATAATTATCATATATCTTAAACAATAAAATTATTTGTGTGGACTATTTAATTTAAATAGTTTTTCATTCAAATAGTAATGCACATTGTTTAGATATTTTAGTATAGAATGAACCAAAAATAATGTTTAAATAGAATCAATCAATACAACAATAGAATCTAAGCAAAGACATTAAATGTTTGAAAGAAAAACTATTTAAACATGGTCTATAATAATAACAATATTATTTAGGATAGATGGTAATGAAATTTATATTAGCGTCATAACATTTCATTTATTTTGTTTGTTTGATGAATGAAGATGAGGATTGTAATAGTTAAATTGTGTTAGTATTTTGTCTCGAATGCTTTTGTGGTGCAACAACAAATGATGTTTAAAGTAGAAAATTCAATCAAAAGTCAATTATTAAGATCCAATAGCATTTTTTCAGTGGATCTATATATGAGATTTTGATATGAAACAAGGATTAAGTTGATGTGATAAAGTTGGTTTTGTTGGAGTGAAAATGACACTGAGAAGGGGGGTGAATCAGTGTCTTAACATATTCTACATTTTTTTAGAAAATAAACCATAGCGCACATTTATTCTCAATATTTCAATGATAAGTACATTCATGAGTTGAATGGAATCATTCATAAACTAAAATGATAAATGTAATAGCATAACAATAAACAATACAACATTATCTTAGTAAAGTAGTGAAACCACAAATGAACAATGAGACACAAGATTTGTTGAGTGGAAAACCCTCTTGGGGTCGAAAAACCACTCATGAAAAAAGTTTCCTTCCAGGCTCTTATTTGAAAAACACTATAAAAAATGCCTTATAGGCTTATTAGTTAGCACCAAATCAAGGAGCACCAACCCCTCATTTTGAAACACCAATTTCAAGCAGCACCAAACCCTTTTTATATTACAAAATAACAATAACACAAAGGATCTCTTTTTTTCCAAATAAGCTCATAGAACCCCACACCTTTAATCTATCTAATACTATAAAGATTCAAAACAATGAATCCCTAAAATATTAAATAAATTAAGTATACATATTTTCTTTGCATCATATTTTCTATTTTTTATTACATAGCTTTTTCAACTTTTTCTTTTTAATAAAACAAGTTACAATATCACAAATTACATCAAAACACTCACATTGATGAAACACAAGATTTATGTGTATTCAAAAATATAGATCTACTGAAAAAATGAGTTCAAAAATGTCTTCTTCAAAAGAATATTTTACCCAACTGGTTGTTGGAACCGTTTTGTTTCATGCACCACAGAAAAGTAATATCACTACAAGGGTTTGAAAATAATTTGTAACTAAACCCATATCTTCACCAAATATCAAAATAAATTTAATACTTTTAGAGTATCCATGATGGGAAAAGTATAACTGAACTAAAATCATTCTTTTTTGATAGAGATAAACAAAAATACACTTATGCATTTTCATAATCGAACAAAAACCCATAACTACCTTTCCCTTTTTTGAATTTAAAAACTTTCTTCAAGGAAACAATGATAATACCTATTCATGCAGCATGAAAGTCAAATAAATACTAGAGAGATTTGATGCCAACCACCATAGCTGCCTAGGTTCATAACTCTCATCAACTTCCCTTAAAATACCACAACTAAGAGTAACTTTCCATGCATAGAGAAATCCCATATGCTGGTTGAGCTCTCATGATGAGTTGTTTTTGATAACATAGAATAATAACAGAGAGAGCTGAGAGAAAATTCACAGTAGAGAGATCACACTCATGGTGGAAGTTAGGGTTACGAACCCTAGAAAAGTGAAAAGAACAAATGAAATTACCCTAACTTCCTTTCATTCCATGTAATTCAATGCCTTTTCAAAAACAAAATAAAACTTGAAGTCTGAAAATGACAATTCTCATGTTTTAATAAAACAACATAATGATTTTAAACCTGTTTTCAAAAACCTTTTACCAAATATGTTGAACCAATAATCATCTTGATTATTGCATCCTTGTTGTCGATTCAAAAACATTATTCCATGTCTAATGGTTGGGTATGTGCAGGATCATCATGGAAAAAATAGGCCCTTAAGTGGCAAAAAAATTAGAAAAATCAAAATTAGGCAATTTGATGTAAAAATTGAATAAGTTATCTATATTATTTCAAAAATATGTAAGAATATAATTTGCAAAAAATTTAATGTAGTTTCTAAACTACTGGGTTTTGAAAAAATATATAAATCTATTTGGTGAAAATTTGAAATTTCAATGCAGTAGTTAAATTTAGGGAAAAAATAAGTAGGTGTGTATACCTAACCACAATAAAATGATAATATTTTTTTATAATATTTTAGATATAAGTAGAGGACTTATGTCCGATGTGATGCATATATTTTTGTAATTTGTTTCTAAGTAAATAATTAATTATGAATTTTTTATTACAACTTTTAAAAATATATAAAAAATGTGTGTCTAACCACATTAACTTGGTAAAAAATTCATGAAATTCATTTTTATTTTCTTAATCCTATAGTATGTGAAGCATAGAATGTGATGCATGTTTTGGATTCAAAAATGTGATCTTGTTTGAAAGCTATAGATGTTTTTCAATCAGCCTATCAATCAGGACTTTAGTCATAATTTGAATAGAAAATGAATAATAATTAATTATTAAATTCAAAGTAAAGGATAATTTATATTGGTGGAAATCTGAGAATCTCTTTTAAAAACCCTTTTCGTTTCATCAATTTTGGGTAAAAACAAAGTTGTCAGCCACATACCCATCATATTGCCACTTTTTGGCCCATAATGATCCTGCACATACCCGGCTTTCAAAATTTTTGACATAGAGTTATGTAAAATAATGAAATATAGTGGACAATCCAACAAAAACAATATTACTTTATTCAAAGTCATTTACCAATGCAATAGGGCCTGATAGGAATGTTATCATTTCTATCAAATTCTTAAGGAAACCCAATAGAATTTACTTAATTCTAAATTTTGACTCCTTTATTCCTTTATAAGAGATGACCTTTGATTAAGGCTTTTATTAATAAAGGTCATAGTGGTACTATCATAATGTGTGAAGCAGACATATTTCATATGCCAAAAGTATCAATAATATCATCAAAGAAATAACGTTCCCTAAAACAATATGAATTCAATGCTTCTAGATAATGTGAGTTCATAGAATATAATAAGAAGGCATTAGAGTCTTTAAAAAGATATGAAAATGCTGCTCAAACTAGGATACTACTAGAGCATACAAAATAGTGTCAAGATGTCTAGGTAACCAAGTTGATCCACAATGATGTTAATTTCATAGGATCACAAGTACAAGTTATTAAATGTATAAACACAAGTATACCTAAAAATGATTCTACCTAAATGTATGATGTAGAGACTTGTAAATATGTTGAATATGCCTGAACATGTCAAGGTGACAAGGTCATAAAGCTAAAGCTAATGAATTCCTTTTGAAATACAATAAAGAAGGGCCAACATGTCAAACTAAATATCCTATACATGTTGCATGATCATCTTGAATGACCTGTAATAATGCTTTATCACACTATCAGTAACCGTAACCATATGAAAATATAATTCATTCATAAATCTGGACCAGAAGCCATATGCGCAATATCACACTGAATATCAGCACGAAAAACTTGAATCATCATGAAAACCTTGAATAACCATAAACATGAATATAAAAAGCAAAGCCTCTGAATGATTATTTGAGATACCAAAGAGAATGCCAACTGATTTTTTCATCAAGGAAAACCAAAGACAAATGAGAAGTGAACAAACTCCCCCTTTTTCCTTGATGGAAAAACACAAATTACACTCCCCATGTTTTCCTCATTGACAAAGAAATGCAATGCAACCACAACTGAGAAGCCAACAATAAGAGCAATGCAACCATAACTGAGAAGCAAACAATAATTCCCCCTTTGTTCATTAAAAATCTAGGAACCAGCTGCAAGTAAAACTATAAGAGTAGAAAATTTAAAATACACAAGAGTTTTGAATGAATAAATGTTGTAGCAAGCTCCCCCTAAGCCAAAAATGGATAAATCAGATAAGTAAAGATTGAGAGATAACTCCCAATTAAAGTCTCAGCCTTTCAAATAATTCTTTAGCTAAAGGCTTAGTAAAAATTTCAGCAACCTATTCTTGTGAGGCAACAAATTGTAAATAGACCACATTAGCCAACACTCTTTTCTCGAAGAAAGTGAAACTTGATAGGAATGTGTTTATTGTGAGAGTGCATAACATGATTTTTGGAGATATTAATCACCCTAGTGTTATCACATAGAATAGAAACATGTTTAGGAACTTCAATACCCATATCAGATAAAGTTTGTTCCATCTAAAGTACTTGAGTATAGCAAGAAGTGGCAGTAATATATTCTTCTTTAGTTGTAAAGAGTGAAACAAATTCTTGTTTCTTGTTGTCCCATGCCACTAATTGATCACCAAGAAAGAATGCAACACCACTGGTGCTTTTCCTATCATCTAAACAACCAGCCCAATCAGCATCAATCTATGAAATTAATGAAAAATCATTGCTTCTAGGATACCAAAGAAAATAATCAAGAGTTCCTTGAACATATTTAAGAATCCTTTTAACAGTAATAATATGAGATTCCTTAGGTGATGCCTAAAACCTCGCAACCATGAAAATTGCTTGCATTATGTTAGGTCTAGAAGTAGTTAAATATAATATACTACCAATCATTGATCTATATTTAGTTTGATTTACATCAAGAGAATCATCAACTTTAGTGAGTTTGCAACATGTAACCATTGGAGTGCTAACTGGATGACATTCATCCATTTGATATTTCTTAAGCATCTCTCTAGCATACTTGGTTTGAGAGAGAAATATACCATTTTCAAGCTGAGAAATTTGAAGACCCAAAAAGAAAGTTAATTCTCGCAACATTGATATTTCAAACTCAGATTTCATAATCTGAGAGAATTTTTTACTCAAAGCAACATTATTGTAGCCAAAAATGGTATCATCAACATAAATCTCAACAACCAAAATATCAATACCTTCAATATTAAAATAAAGATTGCTATCAACAGCTCCTATAACAAAGCCATTACAAATAAAATGATTGTCCAACCTAGGTTTTTTTTTGGAAATAAACCTTTAGGTTGTTCTATATAGACCTCTTCATCTAAATAACCATTCAAAGAAGCAGTTTTCACATCCATTTGATAAAAAATAAAGTTCTTGAAAATAGAATAAGCCAAGAATATTCTAATAGATTCAAGTCTAGCAACAGGTGCAAAAGTTTCACCAAAATCAATACCTTCTTGGTGAGCATACCCTTTGTAGACATACCTTGCCTTGTTGTGAACAACACTATTGTTTTCATCACATTTATTTCTAAAAATCCATTTACCACCTATGGCATTCTTGTCATATGGTCTTTGGACTGACTCCCAAGTCTAATTTTTCTCAATTTAATCAATTTCTTCCTCCAAAGCATTAAGCCAACATACATATGTGAGAGCTTCATCATAATTTTTAGGTTCAAACTGTGTAACTAAACAAAAATATATTTCAGCTTTTCCATCAGATTTAGTAGTATTTTTTCTTGTTTGAACTCCTACATTTTTATCCCCAATAATCTGATGTTTAGGATGGTATCTAGGAAGAGATTTTGAAGGAGTTTTTGACACACAATTTTCAGGACTTGTTTCATCATTTTTAGGACTTGTTTCAACAAGTTTAGGACTTTTTTATTCAACATTAGGCTTTGTTGTTCCAAATCCTTCTAAAATTATTTCAAGTTCAAATTATTCTTCCTCATCATCCTGTAAAGGTTCAACATCTAAATGTGGTCTTTCATCAACTTTTACATTTACCACTTCAACAATCTTATTAAGACTTTTGTTAAGAAATTTATAGGCTTTACTATGAGTTGAGTATCCCAAAAAGATACCCTCATCACACTTTGATTGAAAGCTTCCAATATGATCATCATGTTTCTTAATAAAATACTTGCTTCCAAAAATTCTAAAATGCTTCACAAAAGCTATTTTTCCATACCATAGTTCATAGGTGTTGTATTTAGATTTCACCCTAAGTTGCACTCTATTCAAAATGTATATAGTTGTATGAATAGCTTCTTTCCAATACATATCAAGCAACTTAGCCTCATCTATCAGTGTTCTAGCCATTTCTTTTACAGTTTTTTTTTACATTCAACTACCTCATTTTATTGAGGTGTTCTAGTGGTAGCGTATTGCCTCTTAATACCGTGTTGTTCACAATAATCAATAAAATCCTAAGAGGTGAACTCACATCCTTTATCAGATCTTAGACATTTGAGCTTTAAATCTAATTATTTTTCAACCATTTTATGAAATATTTTGAACATTTCAAAAGCTTTTGATTTATGTTTAAGAAAGGTAACCCAAACCATTCTAGTGTAATCATCCACAAACAACATAAAGTAATTTTCACCATTAATTGACCTTGTTCTAGTTGGGCCACACAAATCTGTATGCACCAGTTGTAAGGACTTTGTTGAATGTTATTTTATCTTGAAACTAACTCTAGTTTGTTTACCACTTAAACATTCTTTGCACACATAATTTCCTAGTTTGTTAAGGACTGGTAAACCTCTAACATTTTGATTTTTACTGATTCTAACCATATTTTCAAATTTTATTTGTCCTAATCTTTTATGCCATAACCAACTTTCTTCAACTTGACCCATTAGACAGATACCTTCATTGTTATCATTACCAGAAGTGTCAAGAAGGTTATACACATTACCTTTGGTTCTTCTCCTAGCTACAACAACTTTTCCAAACTTTTTCTTGATCTCACATCCCTATGAAGTAAACGTAACATGACAACCACTATCACAGATTTGTCTAACACTAGGCAAGTTGTGTTTTAGGCCTTCCACACAATACACATTATAGATAGGTGTATCCTCATTTAACAAAAGTGAGCCTTTACATATAATCTGTATACCAATGTTATCACCAAAGTTTACATATCCACTAGCATAATATTCAAGTTTGATGAATTTATCCCAATCACCTGTCATGTGGTTAGAACAACCACTATCTAGGACCCATAAATCCTTTTTAGAGTGAAAATCAATTTGGACCAGCATTGTTTGCTCTAGGATCTTAACATTTTTAGGTCTCCAAACTGATTTAGTTTTCTATTGTTTATCATGTAGATCAGTTTTGCATTGTTTGACAATGTGTCCTAGAGTATTGCATTTAAAGCATCTAACCTAATTAACAAAGCCAAAGTACTACTTATGACCAAATCTTGGCATTCTAGAATTTATGAGCCTGCAAGTCCTCACTTTATGGCCAAATTTATTATAGAAGAAGCAGTAACCATAAAAAAAGGATTGAATGTGTATAATGTTCTATTATCTTTAAAGGAATGAACATGATTCTTACTAGATTCAAAATGATTTGGACCAGAACTCTTGTATTTAGAAGAATTTTTTCACTTTTCATTATCAATTAAGCATTCACCCTTTTCAAACCCAACACCAATTTTATCTTTATTAAGTTTTTGCTTGCTAAGCATCTCATTAAGTTTTAAAGTGCTTTCATACTTTTCAATTTCCTTTCTAAGACAAACAACTTCTTGTTCCAATTTCTAAATTTCTTAATCTTTGCAACTTCTACCAACATGAAGATAATCCTCAACTCTCTTGGCTTCTTCAAGCTAAGTCTTTAAAGAGACTATTGCTTGATTTTAAGTTTTTTCTTGAGAGAGCTTGAGCATATTTTTGTTCTTGAGCAACAATTTTCTTTTTGAGTTTTTTAATCTCCTTTAAAGCAAATTTCAGTTCACCTTCTAGATCTACTTCACCATCTTCAGTATCATTTTTGTTTATATATTCTTGCTAAATGATTTTAGCCATGAATAATGTTTCATCTTCTTCTACTTTTTGAAGTTCAATTTTCATTTAGGCTTATAGGCCTTTTTCTTAGACTATTTTTTAGATTTCTCATTGTCACTATTTTGATCACCATAGGGGCACTATGTAGAAAAGTGACTTATTTTTCCATTGTTAAAACACTTAAAGGGAGGTTTTCCCTTGTATATTTCAGAACCCTTTTTAAGTTTTCTAACAAAGTGGTTTTCTTTTGAATTAGAATATTCTAATTCACTGTCATTTTCTTTATCTTTCATTTCAGTTGCAAAAGTAGTTTCTTTTCCTATTCAAATGTTTTTACTAGTTCTCATTTCATAAGAAGTAAGAGTTCCCTACAAACTATCTAAGGTAATCTTATCAAAAAATCTATTTTCTTCAAGGGTTGAAACCTTATATTCAAATTTAGCCAGTAAGGATCCAATGACCTTTGTAACCACATCAAACTCTTTTACATCTACTAATCCTCTCATAGCATTGACAACTTCATCTATTCTTAGGAAATATTTAGCCACTTTTTCATCATCCTTCATTCTCATTTCCTCAAACTGATGTTTGACAGTAAGGATATTTTACAATTTGAATTTTTCATTTCCTTGATAAATGGTTTCAAGTTTTTCCCATATTTCCTGAGCAGATTTGCAATGCATGACTTTAACAAACACATCTTTAGTTAAACCACATAAGATGGCATGCTTAGCTCTAGCATTAGTTTCATACTTCTTTTTCTCAGTAGCATTTGTGGGTATTGCAAGTGGAACAATATACCCATTTAACACAATGCTCCAAACATCAAGATCAATTGAAATCAGATGTGTTTCCATTATGATTTTCCAAAACACATAGTCATTACCATCAAACAAAGGAGCCCTAGTCACAAAATTACCTTCTTGAGTTCGTGACATTTTTTTTAACATACTCCAAAACTAGAATCAATCCTAGGTGGTTTAGACCTATATGAGGACCCTACACTTTGATACCAATTATTGGAGTGAAAATGACACTCAAAGCGGGGGTGAATCAGTGTCTTAACATATTTTTCCATTTGTAAGAAAACAAACCATAACACACATTTGTTCTCAATATTTCAATGATAAGTACATTCATGAGTTGAATGCAATCATTGATAAACTAAAATGAGAAACGTAATAGCACAAAAATAAAAAATACAACATTATCTTAGTAAAGCAGTGAAACTACAAATGAATAATGAGACACAAGATTTTCTGAGTGGAAAACCCTCCTACGGTAGAAAAAACACCTTAGAAAATGCTGCCTTCCAGGCTCTTATTTGAAAACCGCTGTAAATAATGCCTTATAGGCTAATTTCTCACCACCAACTCAAGGATTACTAGCCCCTTTTTAGATTACACAATAATAAGAACACAAAGGATCTATTTGTTTTCTAGATAAGCTCATAGAACCGCACACCCTTAATCTATCTAATACCCTAAAAATTTGAAATAATGAATCCCTAAAATATTAAATAAATTAAGTATACATCTTTGCTCTACATCATATTTTCTATTTTGTATTACAAAACTTTTTCAACTTTTTCTTTTTGATATAGCAACAAGTTATAATATCACAAATCACATCAAAAAACTCACAGTGATGAAACATTGCCTTTATATGTATTCAAAAATATAGATCTGCTAAAAAAATGAGTCTTCAAAAATGTTGTTTTCAAAAGAATCTTTTACCCAACTGGTTGCTAGAACTGTTTTGTTTCAGGCACCATAGAAAAATAATATCACTACAAGGGTCTGAAAATAATTTGTAACCAAACCCATATCTTCACCAAATATCAAAATGAACAATACTTTCAGAATATCCATGATGGGAAAAGTATAACCGAACTCAAATCATGCTTTTTTGATAGAGATAAACAAAAATCCACTTATGCATTTTCATAATTGAACAAAAACCAATAACTTCCTTTCCCTTTTTTGAATTTAAAAACTTTCTTCAAGCAAAGAATGATAATACATGTTCATGCAGTAAGAAATTCAAATAAATACCAAAGAGATTTGATGCCAACCACCATAGCTACCCAGGTTTGTAACTCCCATTGACTTCCCTTAAAATACCACAACTAAGAGCAACTTTCCATGCACAAAGAAATCCCATATGTTGGTCGAGCTCTCATGATGAGATGTTTTTGATAACATAGAATAATAAAAGAGAGAGTTGAGAGTAGATTCGTAGTAGAGAGGAGATCACACTCATGGCAGCGGTTAGAGTTGCCAACCCTAGCAAAGTGAAAAGAACAAATTTTTTTTCCCTAACTTCCTTTCATTCCAAGTCATTTGATTCCTTTTCAAAAACAAAATAAAACTTGAAGTCCAAAAATGACAATTCTCATGTTTTAATAAAACAACATAATGATTTTAAATCTACTGTCAAAATTTTTTTACCAAATATTTTGAACCAGTAATCATCTTGATTATTGCATCCTTGTTGTCGATTCAAAAACATTATTCCATGTATAATGGTTTTCAAAAATGCCGACATGGAGTTATGTAAAATAATGAAATATAGTGGACAATCCAAAACAAACAATATTACTTTATTCAAAGTCATTTACCAATGCAATAAGGCCTGATAGGAGTGTTATCATTTCTATCAAATGCTTAAGGAAACCTGATAGAATTTACCTAATTTTAAATGTTGACTCCTTTATTCCTTTATAAGAGATGACCTTTGATAAAGGCTTTTATTAATAAAGGTCATAGTGGTAATACCAAAATGTGTGAAGCCTTAGACAGATTTCATATGCCAAATGTATCAATAATATCATCAAACAAATAACGTTCCCTAATCCAATATGAATTCAATGCTTCTAGATAATGTGAGTTCATAGAATATAATAAGAAGGCATTAGAGTCTTTAAAAAGATATGAGAATGCTCGTTAAACTGGGATACTACTATAGCATACAAAATAGTGTCAAGATGTCCAAGTAACCAAGCTGATCCACAATGATGTTAATTTCATAAGATCACAAGTACGAGTTATTAAATGTATAAACACAAGTATACCTAAAATTGATTATGCCAAAATGTATGACACAAAGACTTGTAAATATGTTGAATATACCTAAACATGTCAAGGTGGCAATTTCATAAATTTGAAGCTAATTAATGCCCTATGGAATACAATAAAGAAGGGACAACCTGTCAAACTAAATATCCTAAACGTGTTGCATGATCATGTTGAATGACCTATAAAAATGCTTTATCACAATGTCAGTAACCATAACCATCTAAAAATATATTTCATTCATAAATCTAAACCAGAAGCCACATGAGCAATATCACACTGAAAATCAACATGAAAAACTTGAATCATCATGAAAACCCTGAATCGCCATAAACATGAATACCAAAAACAAAGTCTCTGAATGATTATCTAAGATACCAAAGAGAATCCCGAATGATTTTGTCATCAAGGACAACCAAAGACAACTGAGATGTCAACAATTTTGTTCTAATTGCTTAAGATATGATTATATCCTTTAGCTTAATCTTGAATTATGTTGTGATATTGTTTGTTATCTATGTAACCATCTATAATGTCTTTAATCTTAATATATTTAAAAGTCATAAATAGAGAAATATTTATCATTCAAACCATAATTATACAATGACATTTTTTAAATGGTATTTTAAAAAAAAGAATGAAAAATTTGTAATATATATATAACTCTAGGAAAATTCACCTTCCAACAATTCATTTTCATGACAAATTCATTTCATTGAAAATTCAGCACTAGGAATTCATTCTCGTGGATAATTCATCACATATACAATTAAAAATTTTGATTTATGATAATAAAAATGAAAACGTTTTGAATATCTTTTATTTTATTCTAGTAAACCAATTATACAACAATATTAGTCGTCTCTATTATTGACTGGTGAATTGTTTGTGGTGAATTTGCCTAAAGTCGTATATATACATAAAAAATAGAGCATAATAATCTTCTTCATATTACATTAAAATTTATTCACAATGCAATAATAAAAAATTTAATCAACTCTTATACATTTAGTGATTTGTCATCAGATATAAGAGCTCTGTCAAAGTCACTTAAGTATCAAAACTGATGTGATAAATGATAAATAATTGTAGGTGTCAAACCTACTCTGAAAATACTTCTGAAAGTTTGAATCTTGATGAATGACGTTTTTACATCAATAACAGATTGAACTACTAACACTTTGATCATGAAATAAAGATATTCATATGTATACATTTAAGATAGAATGAGAAGAGAGATCAACAGCTGCAGAGCAGCCAAACCAGTGAACAAAGCATTGTTGCTAACTATAGCACAACATACAAGTAGAAAGTCATTCACATTTAGCATAAAAGCAGGAAGCGAAGGCGACTTATAAAATCATCTGCCTACATCATAATCAGAATCATTCTCATAACCATGGCTTATTAGAGTGGTTGCAGATTCCACAGGCACGGGAATGGAAGCCAATTGATCAGCAGTTACTTCGTCATCTGTAATTTGAACGATACCAGTCCCATAATCTTTGTAACTTGTATCGGAAGAAATCCAAAGAATCTGATCAGCTGGAAATGGAACTTGGCCTTCCAGTATTTGTAGTACAGTTCTAATGCCAGGCCTTTTTTCTGGCTGAGGATGAGAACAAAACAATCCCAATTTAAGCACTCTTTCCATTTCTTCCACATCATACACACCATCAAGATTTGGATCCGCTGCGTTCAAGACTTGTCCATTTTGATATAAATCCTTCACCCAGTCCAACAAAACAATCTGTTCATTCTGCTTGGACAAATCTATGGGCCTCCTGCCACACGCAACTTCCAGTAAAACAACGCCAAAACTGAATACATCGGAGCTTGGACTAACTTTCCCTGTATTTGTGACTTCGGGAGCGATATACCCAACAGTCCCCACGACCCGGGTTGTCTCTGGATTTTGAGTGTGATCGTACAAACGAGCGAGCCCAAAGTCTCCAAGTTTTGCATTAAGCTCTGAATCTAGCAACACATTGCTGGATTTCACGTCTCTGTGAACCACTCTGCGCTCCCATTGCTCGTGAAGATATAACAACCCTGCAGCGATGCCCTTCAGAATTGCGTATCTTCGGGCCCAAGACAGAACTTCTATTTTTGCCTTTTTGTTTGGGAATACCAATTTATCCAGACTTCCTTTGGGCATGTAGTCATAAACAATAAACAGCTGTTTGTTTTTTCTGCACCACCCCCGTAATTGAACAAGGTTTCTGTGCTGGAGACGACCCACGCTTGAGATTTCTGAAATAAATTCCTTCATTCCTTCAGTGGAGTCCTTTGTGATGCATTTCACTGCAACTTCAACGCCGCTTCTGGAGAGAACGCCCTTGTAAACGCGTCCGAAACCCCCAGAGCCCACCAGCTGGTCATTGTTGAAGCCTTGTGTGGCAGCTTTCAGCTCTTTGTAGGGAATTCTGTGAGGCCAAAACTCTAACTCCCATTCTTCAATCAACTCCCTGTCTTTAATTTCTTTGAGTTTAAGTAATGCAAAGAAAAGGGCTAAAAGGAACACAATCAGAGATCCTACAGTCACACCCGCCGTGAAGCCTCTGGTTTTAGTCATCTTCTTCTTTTTAATGAATGAAGGGAGACCTGATAGATCTAGAGGCGGTGCTTTACCTGTTAAAAGTGCAGATCCAGATGAATAGACCAACACAGAAGAAAAAACAACCACATAACTTGCAGATGGAATTAAATAATCTATGATTATACTAAACTTAAAAAGACCTCAATATTATCTATGATTATTAAAAGAAATCATATAATAGAAACATAAAGCTAATTTTAAAATCTAAACTTTTTGGTTTTATGGGAATCCCCAATCTCCTTTTCTAAAACTATTTCAGTATTACATTCACATCACCTTCCGTACTGAAGCTCCAGCCAAGGATGTAATAATCTACAATAGCGTAAGCCTCTTTGGATGCGGTAAACCCCACATACACCTCATCCTTCAAAACTGTAGAAAGATTCAATTTCCCGACGGATATCAATGGCCGCACAGGCTTCTTCATCCCAACGACTGCAACACTCACATTAAGCCAGTCTTGAACATGATCATAATCAATCCAGGCTTGGATATTCTCTCCACTTGTCAGAGACAAATTGCGAAAATGATCTTTGTCAATCCAGTAGGCTGCCGACTTAGATACCAAAGACTGAATGCTGTTTTCGTTAACTCCGACATGGTTGTCGTCTATATCTCCGAGATAAGGGTTATAAAATGTGTCAAATTCGACTGCCAAAAAATGGTTGGATTCAAGACCATTTGTTGTAGGCGTGGTGAGTCCAAAGGAATGTGTACTGGCGCCTATGGTGGACTTATTGGGAGCCATGATGAAGGCCATCCCACTCCCGTGCATACCGTCAGATGGAACAACAATGGACAAGACAAAGCTAGTGCTGAATGACAGAACTGAATTATTGCTGTATTTTATTCTGATGGGATTGGGGTACAGAACACGACCCACTGAAAGCGGGGATTGATTGGTTAGGGTGAGTACCCGGTGAGAGTGTATTGAAGCATCCTGTAGCAGTGTTATACTTGATTCGTTGAAGTCTCCATAGGTGAAAGTTTTGGCGCAAGCAAAGTAGGAGCTAAACAATAGCCATGGCAGTACTATGATAAAACAGGAGCATAGCTGGCAAAAGGTATTCATTGGCTCTTCTAAGAAAACCAGTGCCCTGAAATTGTTGATATAATTCTTTCTCATATAACTTGTAAGGGACGGTGTACATGCACTCTCAGAATGAATATACTCCTTATGCGGTCTAGTAATTTTAGTTTGGTTGGGTAAGTCAAGTCATAGGTGGTTCATTACAAATTCTTAGTTTGTTTTTTTTTTTTCAATTTTAAAAGATCTTTGTTACTTTGTGTAGGAAGATTCTTATCAGAATAAATAGATTATATTAGTAAACAAATACTAGCGATTAAAATATTTAAGATTCTTATCAACTCCTTTGAAAAAAAAAACATACATTGATGACTTCAGTTTAAATTTTATCTTCTTACGATAGATAGCGAAGTGCCATCAGAAAACATCAATTTTCACATGTTATCAGCCTTCCATGGTGCAAAAAGTATTACCATTGCTAGGTAATCACATGTAGTAAAAGAAAAGTGAAAATCTTCCCTGCGGACAAAGCACGGATGTACGTTTGACTGACTGAGTTTTCTTTTGAATTTCTAAGCAAACAGTTATCGTTATTTTGCAGACAATGAAGAAAATTAAGTAGTTACCAAGAAGATTCTGGATAAGCCCAAAACGACAGGCGTGGTTACGCTACAGCTGGGCGGAATCTAAAAATTATATCTGCATGTTAATATTTTTAATTGTTAGAAATTTAGCTATATATTTTAATTATATATGGATTTGTTATTAAATGGGTCGGTTAGTGGTTTATTCATAGAAATGTGACATTATTATTTGTGTGTAGTATGCATATTAGCAGTTGTATGCATAGGCATGCAACAATCAGTCAATAGGGGTCTTTTGTGATGGGCTATCCGGACAGTTAGGAGAGCGGAACCGTTTTTTTTTGGATGGAATGTGAATCCTAACTATCAATAATAGCTATAAATGTTTCTTTGGTTGGAGAAACATAAAGTGTGTTGACAAATGAATAGAGATCGATATGAAAATTGACTAATGGAAGTGTAAAGTAAAACCAAAGGTCGTGCTGAACAAAACACATCAGTTACAATGTATGAAACAAGTAATAAGAGTAAAAAAAAATTTAGTACCATGTAATATTTAATAATTTTAGTTACCATAGCTAATAACTATTAATTTTATTTAATACTATTAGAAATATAGGAAATTAATTGTCAACAAATAGAAGTTTTAAATTTCTTTAAAAATGGAAACTAAAAAATTAAATTAAATATAAAATTTAAAACAATTGTTTTCTCTAGCAACAATATTTTAGTTTTATATTTATTAGCAACAAATGCACATGTATATAGTCGCTTTTTGTATAGGTTATCCAATCAATTAATTATTTAATTTTGAAATACATGGAAGATTTTTGTAAGGTTCATCACCTATTCGTGCAATTACTAATATTGGATAAAAAATGTAGACAGTTTTTTTCAACAAAGAAAGACGTTCAATATTGAATACTTTTTATAATTAGTATTAGTCCATAGTTTTGGAAATTAAAGTTTTAGTATGCATGTGTTTTTTGGCGAGACAAGTATAAAAGGTTTAAAAGTAGTGAATTACAAGGCAATTCAGAATAAAATTTCTTTTTTTTAATGAATGATTTCATAGTGCAATTGAAGAGTCAAATTAGATGAATAACTGATGGAAGTCTCTACTACGTTGCTACCACTTGGTACTACATAAGAAACATGTTACAAACCATGTTTTCTACACGTGTATCTATGTAAGAAAAGATATATAGCATGAAAAACCAAAATAGTAAACCCATGCTCTTTATCCACCCTACCATATTGGCATCATGGAGCCTCGGGGACACTAGCCAAACCCCCAAGAAAAAGCAACATTAAACGTCCACTAGAAATTTTGTGGAGTTCCATTATACATTGCAAATTATCAAAGTTGGGAAAAAAAAAGCATCATGTTTTTGGAAATGTCATGTATGCTTTATCCTAACACCTTTAAATAGAAAATAGAGGTATGTCAATGGACGGGAAAACAAGATGCTGAAGGAAGCATCCAAAATTAGTAAATACATAGCTAAAATCAACAAACACAATAAAAAAGTAGAAATAATGAATAATATTTACAAGCGGGTCACCAAATCTATTTATTGATAATGGAAAATTTTTGCACTTACATGTACTGTTGGTGATGTTTGACAACCGTAAAGAGCATTGGATTCAATTGTTGGACTCTTGAACAATTTGAAATAGGCAATTTAGAATACAATAAGTTTGTTGGATGTCTATTGTATCTGTGCAACATTATAAAATAAATCATATAGATTTAACAAAGATATATATTAGTATAAATTTATCTTGCGAGTTCTTATATTTGCATTGCATGAGTAGGATCTATATGCAGATATGTGCATGTGAATCATGTCCACATATAATAAGCAAGAACTAGAATAGGAAACCAATTTTTTTGTGGCAAAAGAATCATAGACTTGACTTGAAAAAGTAGAGTCTAGTTTGCACATTGAATTTCTACATATCACCTCATATACAATTTGTCTACATATATTCAATATCTACCAAGAAAAAACATACATTGAACCTTGTATCAATATGTTTGATGATATTCTTTTTTTCCTAACCTGCTTGAAGGTCGCTATGATGAACTACTCAGGTTTGTTTATGAAAGGTCATTGGTTTGATAGCAGACTGTTTAGAAATCATTTTATGCTAGATTGAAAACTATTGTTCTCCAAAATGTGTAAGTTGTTTAATGTACTTATGTGTATATATATAATGGTTATTTGGACAATGTAACTTAATCAAAATATACTTTCCCACATTACTACATTCAATATTGCATTTACTTCATTCGCTTCCATAGTACAACAACCATAGAATGCATTAAGCCTTGGGCGAGCAAACACTTAACATATACAATTACTCTATTTGTTAGAAAAATACAAAGAATGTGGGAACCAAAGTAAAATCAAAAGGATGGAAACTCAATGAATGTGCAAATGTATATAAGTAAACACAAGAATAAATTATGTATCCATTGACAATCTACAACATCCTCTTTATAAGGATTTCCACTTAAATCAATTAGAAGGATACCAAGGGACTAATTGTACAGAATGTGTATAAAAAAAAAGATGCACAGAGTACAGAATGTTGTAGTGTGGAAAAGTATACACCAAAATATGCAAGAAAATATTTTGATTCAGTTGAATTATCAAAATAGCCATTCTAGCATTATGAATTTGTGCTCCAAAATATGCAATAAAATATATTGATTTAGTTGTATTGTCAGAATAGCCATTTTGGCATTATGAATATCTTACACACACTACACAATTAAATGCTTTGTTCTTAGCAAATAGAAATTTCAAACAAATAGCGTATCAGATAAAGATATAAAATTGAATAGATCAAAGAACTATTACAATAACACTTAAAACTCACCAAACACATTTTGTAGATATTGTTTCATGATATAATTGTTGCCATAGCATTAAGAAAATACTATTCGAAGTGGCTCTTTTGACAGTGCAATTTAATCAATATACTTCATTGCACATTTTGCAACACATCAATTTTAAAACCCTCCAACCTGCTATCTAAAGGAACAATAAGTAGAGACCGAAAGGCATGAACAATAAATTAATCATTTATGCAAAATACCCATGTAAAACATACCCATATATATATATATATATATATATATATATATATATATATATATATATATTGTAGACATGTGAAATTAGCATTATGCACTTAATTAGTTCATATTCATCAATTCATCAAATAAATCAAGTTTATTTAGTCAATATTTTAAAGTCATCAATTTAAATTAAATAAATCAACTTGATCCTAACATCACCCTCCTTGATTAAATAAATCAAACCTTTATTTAATTAAGTCTGAAATCACCTTCTATCCCTTTTTTATTTAAATAAATCAATTAAATCAAGTCAAATGGGTCAAAGCATCTAACATCATCTTAACTAAGCTAATCCTGATCAATCTAATCTAACCACCCATCACATCCTCTAGCTTTTCCCACTTGCACCAATAAAGCATTTTAATTCATTTATAAAATCAGCATTTTCCATCAACATGGCATCTTTGAGGAATATTCCCTCAAATTTAAATTCAAAAACAAGTTGACATGTACATCCAACAAAGAATTTAAGAGGTCTTACATGTCTCTTACATGTCCCTTTGCAAAGGTCAAACTAAGCATTTAACTCTCAAATTCAAATTTGAATCACCCCTTCTTTGGCACATTGACCAAAATGTGTTCATTCCTCAACCTATCACAAGTTGACAAGTGGCTTCATCTCATTGATCAAATTATTATCCCACATTTCTCTATTTTGAGCTCTCTTCCAATTTGAAAATCTATAAATAGAAGGCTTCATTCTTCAACAAATCCTCCACAATCTTAGCATTCCATATCTACAATTCATGCAAAGTCACTCTCTTCAATTGAGAACTGATTTTGTCCACTTCATTTTTCATAGCATTTTCATATCATGGAGCTTAGCAAAGGATTGGGAAAGAGATTCTTTCCATAGAAGCACCAATCCAATATGAGATAGAATTTACTTCATGTTTTTCCATAGATGCTTTAGTTATCTTGTTATTATATTGCATTTTAAAAGCATGTTTGATTATCTCATAGGGATGTTGAATATTTGCTTTGTTTTGAAATTCTAATCATGCTTTATGTGTTAGGATTTTAACCATTTGTTGATTTGGCATCCACATAATGGTGATAGAAGGAGGGTGAGTCAAGCATTAAGACTGATTTTTAATTTTTTTCTATAAAGCCATTACACTAGTTAAGGAGAACATGCATTCTTAATTTCACTTAGCATAAGAAGGTTTTGTCTTATTTTGCATTATGATAACGCACATATGATTTATCATTTATAAATGGTAAGTATGAAGCAATAAAGCTAGGGTGATGAAAATACTCACTCGCATCGTTCTCTTCTATGAAAAACTTGTGATGTCATTCTGTCAAATAGTTCACGTGCCTTGAAAGATATGCTCTAGTTTTTGTTATTTTATTCCTAAAGGGTTGTTTGATCTCATCATCTTTCTTAGAATCATTCTTTACAGCTTTACCACTGCAACGAACTATTGGAATAAGAGCTCTTGACAACGTTTTTTTAGGAATAACAAAAATGACTCCTGCTTTTACAAACCGCATAGAATTTTTTACTTTTTTTTTGCTGCAACTTGTGTTGTGGTAGATAATGCTATAGATTAGTTACAATTTCTTTCAAGGAGTGATGTCTGCTCAAAAAATTTGTAACCATCCCCAAATCCATCCATAGAGTGAGAGCTCTTGAGCAAATGAAATATTTGATCTACTCAATCTCATAGACTGGTGATATAATATCCAATCCATTCTCCACCTAATAATCTAGGACATGCTCACAAACCTGAAAAAAATGTGCCCACAGATCAACATACAATGAAAGAAATATAATGATCTTTAAATTGATCAGTTTGTGATTCCATTTCTCTTGTTATTCTAGTTGAATAAAGAAAATCATGGCCTTCATTTATGAAATGTATAATCATTATAAAGATATTCAAGTTACTAACTATATATGACTAACATGAGGTACAGTTACAGGAAGGTGCAGAAATGGTGATAGAATCTAGAAGGATCGGAAACAAAACGTGGTCAAATTGCATTTGAAAATTGTGAGAAAGAAAATAAATTTTATATTAATGGATGAAGTTGTTGAGAGTCACTATGTATGGCATGCCATCATACACTATTAAGACAATTGTAGCATTAGTGATTTCAGGGTCTAGATAAGCATAGCCTTTAAAAGTGAAACATGCTATTGTTTGTCGATTTAACTTTTGTCTTATGGAAAAAAGACAACCACGTAATAGGAGATTACAAAACATTTATCCATCTATGATGAGAGGCATTTCTATTGCTTTGTACGAGGCATATCACCAATCGACATCAGATTTTGTCCCACAATCAAGTGGCACATAGATCAGAGAATATCCTGGCTTACCATCCATGCCCTCAGAATTAAAGATACGTACCGAACTTTATTTTTAGCCTATGGATAAAATGCAGATTGGATTTTAATGTGCTTACACAATAATCTATCGAATTTCTCTATCTTCCTTTATTGTTGCGCACTACTCATTATTGATTTGGCTTTTGATTAATATCTTCACTGTTTGGAATCATTCACTTGTCATTGTTGCAGGAATCTTCATTGTCTTAGTGATAGCAACTATCAAACTCCAAAGGTGGGGCATTCAAAAGGGAGGATGCAGAAAACATTGAGGAAATTATGTTTACACTTGCGTAATGGCATAAAGTCCTACACTCATTACATTCTGTTAGAAAACAATAGAGCTATCACTAAACTAAAATTGGTGGAAGATCTAAGTTGCAGAGTCAAGAGTATCTTTTGCTAAGATATGTTGCTGATCTTTCGTAAGCTGCTTCTCTTGTGGTTCATGATGGAAACAAAAACACATAATGGCTTTAACAAGGATAGGAAGAGGTGCAATCAATGCACAAAGCTTCTCTGGATAGCATTTGAATTTAATTCCATCTATTTGTCTGCTGAAATACATTGTCAGCATTTTAAAATCCCATATCTATTTTTGCCATCCTTAGCTTTATTTTAATCTTTGGTTGTATTAAATAGGTAGCTAGAAAGTCTTTAAAGTAGCATGTGATCTGATGATAATATCACAATCTTTATCGGGGTTGGTTTGAAACTATTTCGTTGCTATTTCCTCTTCGTGGTTTTGGTAATATAGCTCAGTTGTCCCAAAAAAAAAAATGCTTAGTGATTCAGCACAATTCTATTCAAATTTATGTATGAGTTCAGTAGAGCCTAGTTGGAGGATGCAACAGAGACCAAACATCTAGCTTTTGAAGGCTACTTTATTTGTTTTGTCCCATCGATATTTGTGCTTATGGGAACATAAAGGCAAACCTGGCACACCTTTGATGACACCATGGACCTTTGCTAGTTTTTTTCAACACTAGGTATCATGCTGGGTATTATTGACTTTCTTTTTTGTTGTTGTTAATCAATTGTAGGCATTCTTAATTGCTTGTCTTATCTCATGAATATTGTGGCTTTAAAATCGATTGTGCAATCAACTTCATTACTGGCTTTACCCACAAAACTTCACTTGCTCACCATCAAAGAGACATCAATCACTCAATTTGTAGACTAAATCTTTTAAAGTTCATGCAATATTTGCAGATGTAGAACTTAATTCCTCAGCCTTTGCCCATGATGGAAGCATAGAGAGGGCGTACGAACTTTTACTCATTTACTGTTTTGTAAGGGAATTTCGAGGCAATATGTGAAGATCATGCTACATATCAATACGTATTTCTTTAGAGATTTTTTTTTGTGTCTGATAGTTTGATGCACATTTGATTGTTTTTGGTGCATTTATTCACTCATGGTTCATTATAAATCTTCAAAGTTTACGTTATAAGTTTTTATTGTCACTTTATTATGGTCATTTAAGCTTATGATGATGCTACTAAAATATTTATCCTTTGTGGTTGATTTATTAACTCAAAACCTTTAGTGATGTGGACTATATAGGAAGACTTACAAATCCTCCTTTTACTATCATAAGCATTTAAATCTTTGTCCTTTCATTTGAGATCATGTTATTGTTTGAAGTTAATAATTTAATATTGTGATCTTCACATGAGTGTCTTTTGTCTAATAGGAAAAGAAAAAGGAAAACGAAGAAGAAAAATGACAAAGGAGAACAAAGGAAAAAGGTGAAATCAACATTGAAATCAAGCATTGGAGTTGAGCAAAAAATGAATGCAAGATCGAAGTTAAGGGTTTGAGCATCAAACTTGAAACCCAAAAGCATTTTAAAATGATTTGAGCTTCCATTGCATACCTTAATTTTTTGTTTTAGGGTAACTCATCTTTGGTTTTGAGCTTTAAAACAAACAGTTCCAAATGCTTGGAGATTTCATCGTATGCTTTAATTTTTTGTTTTAGGGTAACTCATATTTCATTTTGGTGTTTTAAAATGAATCAAAATAACTGCTTTTTGGGTTCTAAAATGAACATGTGCTATTTTTTTTTGTGAGGGCTTACTTAAACTAACCTCATTGGAAAAGGACATGCGCTTCTCTCGCGCTTTATAGCGATCTTGAGAATCAAAAGGCCTTTTTCATGATTTTAGGGTAGGATAAAGCAATCACCTCAACACTTTGTTTTGGGTTTAAAATTGAACAAAATCTTGTGCGAGTGTGAGTAAGCTTCTTGCATGTGTTCTCCCCTTGTTTCTAAACAAGGGTCGATCAAATTATGAATAATTTTATTCAATTTTGTCTATCTTAGAGGGCCTACCTTGGGGAAAAAGTACTCACCCAAGGGAACAACTCAACCAATAACACTCTAGATCCAAGAGTATTTCCAACCAGGATATAAATGTGGGTATTGGAGTAAAAGCCAGTATCACGCAGTTGACTCCAATGAGATGGATCTAAAAAGGGACTTGCAGTATGGGTCAATCTCCACGAACGGGAAGTCTAAACTAAAACCATTATTTTTAGAAACCAACCAATCCATACAACGAGTTTATCAAAGTGGTGCATTGGAACTTAGATTCCAAGAAGTTACTTGCCATGTCCAATCTTGGTTAAAATATAGAGGTTAAGACTTCATTCTTAACATACCCTTATATTTTTTCCTTGGTTGCATGTAAAATCATCTCTTCTACTATGAAGGGCATGAGGAAAGCCCCCAAAGAAAAAGGTACCAATTGAGCTAGGATGTTATATTTCTTGTGAGTCAGTTTCAAAACACAGTGCTTTGATAAAAAAATTAGAAAACCAACATTCAACATGAGCATCAAATATCAAACCCTTTAGGAGAAGCAAATATCCTTGAACGAATTCACATGCTATTGCTTGCCATTGGGATTTTATCCTTAGAGGCTTCTAAGCATTTGTATTTCATCTCAATTTTCTCCTACTAAGGTCAACATTAGGAAACCTTTGCCTTGATTTCCTTGATCTCCGCATAATGCATTTTTTGGGATGAAAGAAAATTAGGACATTGGACATTCAATTGAAAACCTAATCAAGAAGTGTTTGTGATAAAAAGAATCCATTAAGCAAAGATTGAATCAATTGGACCCTACACATGAGCTTGGCATCTTTTGGTCATATGGTTTAAATTACTCTTAGAGAAAGGAATGTTCTTCACTATCTTGGTCTCATAAACAAGTCCTTCTTAGGTTCATTTAGGATCCAATCAAACACTTCACCCATTTCAAAAATTTATTATCTTCATCCCACAAACAACTTTAGAGCTTTGGAAACATCATTCTAGAATTGGGTGAATCAGCAAAATCAAAATCACCTTGTTTTGTTAGAAATATGGGAATGCATCCTTTCTCATACCTCTATTTAAAATGGAACCCCTTTTAACATGTTCATCCTAAGATAACATCTAACATCTTAGGGTTTGCAATTTTATTATCCAAATCAAATAATCAAAATCAAACCCTAAGTCTAGCATTGATCCAAAGTCCCTAAACATTCAACACTCATATCATTCACCCCTTTTCATCCTTCATCTCATCATTAGTCCTAAGAACCTTAGATGTCACTTTTACAACAAGGTCAAAAGACAAGAAGAACATGGAATATAAACTTGATCTATACATCATGAGTAATCCAATTCAACCAAACAATCAAAGCCTTACAATGCCGATTGATTATCAAAACCCACATTTATACAATCCATACATGGGATCGTTGTCTCCTACAAACATCAATGGTAAAAAAAATGTGAGTATGCCTAGTCAAAAGATTGGAACACTTTTCCCGATGTTAGATCTAAATCCAAAACTAAAAATCTATCAATCAAATAATCAATGCATGAGCCTTCAAATGAACAACGTCATCTCATCAAATCCCAACATGCCAAATGTGAATGTATTAAGTAAAACTTTACAAAACATGGACATTTTGAATCCAAACTTGGAAAAATTTGGGATAGATATGCTCACAAATCATACTAATATTGTTCAAAGTCCAAACAAGATGTTAACGACTCCGTGTATTAATCCAAGTCAAGGTAACACCATGCAAAATTAGAGTTACCTAAAAAAAGGCAATGTGATTCCTAACATCAACAATGTTCAATTTCAACCTATCATGCCAAATCTAAATAGCATCCCAAATCAAAACATTGTCCCAAATTAATTTTTCCATGATCCCATACAAAAACCACAAGTATGCATCCCAAATCTACTTGAACAAAAACCAAATCAACTATATCAAGGGAGTCAAGATTGAAATCAAGATCAAATTTGGCAAGATCAAACTGCTACACTTACCAAAATAGTTGAGTCATTATGCCAAGAGACATCTCCACCACCATTACCCATATCAACATCATCCCTTGTTTTAGGGATTCCCCCTTTACCTAGCACCAATCACTCCATCCAAATCAATCCACCTAGCACAAATCAAGCCATCACATCAAATCCTTTGAATATACCATCAACATTGCACCAACAAATGGTATCTGATCAAATGACAACATCAATCTTTAAAAATAAAAATATGGTCTCCCAAGGACCTATCAACTCGATCACTCCAACCATCCCTATCACACCCATCATATCTCAAACCATTATGATCACTTCAAAAGTATCTCAACCACCCATCACTACATCCAACACAATTCCAAATCCACCACCACTACCACCAAAACCAAATGTAACAAGACAATATAATATTGCGCTAAAAGCTCACCAGGCCTACCAAAAGGCCATCCAACAATATCTAGCCACACAACAAGTAACACAAGCTCAAAAAGTGCAACAAGCCTCTCAAGCTACCCAAAAAACAAAAACACAAACATGAAAAATAACTATTAGGGATAACGATGAACATTCAACCATTGGTGATAGCATTGACAATCTCTTTACCACAATTGTTGAAAGCAATGATCAAGATCTATCCATCAAAGAGCACATTGAATATGTTTCTATCTCGTCTGAAGATCAAATCAACATAGGTCAAGAGTCACTTTTCAATCATGATCAAAATCCACCAACAATACTCAACAATGATCCAATTCAAAAAATGTCAACAACACTTGACTCTATGGTTAAAAATAATATTCAAGATCTCTCCATCAATGAGCACCTTAAAGATGTTTCCACCCCATCCGATGATCAACTCGCCATACATCAAGAGCCACTTTTTAGTGATCTATTTCAAGGAGTGTTAGAATTATTTGATCCCATTGACATAATCTATGATCCATTGACCAATGATCATGCTAAAAATTTCTCTACATCACCTAATAAGTTACAGGGCATATCTCAAGAATTTATGCCAAAGCTTGGTCAACATCTTTCACCAAAGTCTAGCAATGGTCCTTTCCAAGACATATTGACATCCTTCGACCTCATGGTTATAGATACTGAAAGAACCTTGAACTTGACACTTGAGGATATTGAACCACTTACCATGTCTAATGACGACATCCAAGAACCCTTTGTAAGTAATTCATTCTTTGAAACTAACCCATGTCAAGAACTTGATCCAAAGCATGTCAAAAGAAACTTCGAGATCATTCAAGATCAAGAATTTGTATCTTTAAGATACTAAAATAATCTAATGGAGACTCTCCTATCTATGCAAGATGATCATATCCATGTAGCACATAATCCTCCATCTACCCATGAGATGATTTCTTTGGATAGACACGTAGATGATCTTCCTTCAGAACATGATTCTTTAACTTCTGACATTATTACAAAAAAAGAGTAGGTTATTGATTCCTATAGTCAAACTGAATTATCAACATTAGGATCAGATACATCCCAAATTTAGACTGTGGACATCAGGTATGAAGATATCCAACATTATCCACTCAAGGAAACATGCTAGATAGAACATGATATTCCAAATTTAGCAGAGCAACAAATTGAACTAATGCCATCTATAGTGGCTATCTATCAGAGAATGCTTATTGAACAAGATATCTTAGAATAGGAAGAATTAAAGAACAAAGACCTGCACTACTTCCACAATACTTGGGGGAGCTATGTCTCAAGCAAATGTCAACATAGGGAGCACGAAGAGTCCTTATGATGAAACTAGTGTCAATACTACAACCAGCTACGTCATGAATCTTCATCCACCCATTACCCCCTCCATGAATTGGGACCAACTTGGAAATAAATATTTGAATAAAAGTACGAAGAATGTTATCAAAGAAAAAGAAGTTGAGAAGCATAATGGACAAATCAAATACACATGGATACCAAAGAATACAAAGAAATTTTATCCCTATCAAACTCCATTAGTCAAAGAAACTATGGGGAAAAATAAAAAAGGGAAAAGCATCCATCAAAGATGTCCACAAAAGAAAAAACAGGATTTTCAAGTGACATACAAAGTATATCAAGTAGTTGGTCCTCATTCCACGCACACTTTCGTATCCACCCATCATTCCTCATCTTCCCAAGTTTGGAGAGTCAAAGGTTCCAAACTGTCAACTAATCCATCTTTTTTCCCTAAACACACTCCATCCATGCCTCCACACATGATATACAATTCTCATATTGACCATGTATTAGAAACAACCTTTCATCATAAGGATTCAGAAGGCACTCTATCGTGATGTATGCACAAAAGAAAAGTTAACTTCAGTATCGATGAAGCAAATCATAAATCTCAAAAGTTGTATTCAAGTGCACATATCTTAGCAAAGCAACTTCTTCAAGCAGGATATCATCGACACATTATGACAGGAGCGTCTACATCAGCAACACATTGTGATTCAGTATGAGCTTAAAATATTTCAAAAAAATAAAAAAATAAAATAAAATATGAAAATCCAAAATAATCAAAAAAAGGATTGAAAACAATAAAGAGAAAAATCATCCTCTAGTGAAAACTGCATGTGCAACGCATTGGGAAAGACCATGATGAAAACCTAGCAAACTGGTGTCATGTGTAGAATTGAGCATCTACATGCACCATTTCAGGTGAAAGCGTCTCATCCCATCCATAATAAATCCAAAATTCCGTCCATCTCATCCATAATAAATCCATTAATCCATGAGCAATTTATCCAATCCATTTTTCATCCATCTACATCCATCATCCAAGTTATCTTGATCTTGATAAAATTTTGGGGCATGCTTCACACTTGCTTATGGTAAACATCCTGACATGGGTCATTTTCATTGATCCTATCCTACCCAGCATTATCCGATCCATGAAGCACTATCCAAATGAGCATTCTGAACACCTTATCTTATTACAAGATAATCCATATCCATCCATCCATGGAATTCCGTACATTTCTAGACACTGGGAGCAGATATTTACATCTTGCTTCAAGAAATAAATCTTGATCAATATCCTCCAACTTATGTGGTGATCTGAACATTGGTAAATGTGAAACCAAATTGGTCAAAGCATTTGTGATCCAAAATCCAAATCACTAGCCCATGGCAAATTTTGACAAGAAGAAATTCCTTATTAGTCCTCATCTTTCAATCCAACATCGATCCAAACAATCAATATCAGTCGCATCTAACACACCCTTCAAACGTCACATCAAATCATTCGAACAACTTTTGTTCCAAATCAAGCTTCATCAATCCTGATCAATCAAATACAATCAATCCATAATCTTGAGATATCCTTCCCGATCATTGTGTTGCTTAACACTATCCTTGCATTGTTGTGCATCCTCAACAATGTTATCATCATCAACCCTGATCAATCAATCCTTGCATTGTTGTGCATCCTCACCAATGTTATCGTCATCAATCCTGATCAATCAAATCCTTGGATTGTTGTGTATCCTCAACAATGTTATCATCATCAATCCATCGATTTGATCAGTCAACCTTACCTTGGTATTCAACAAAATTCTAAAAAAAAGCACTGATATCATCACACACATCCATCCATTCATCAAAATCATGTAAAAGGCTAATCTTTGATTAGCCACTGAGACACAAAAAAAAAAAAAAATCAAAAAACACAAAAATCCAAAAACATTAAAAAACACAAAATCCAAAAACATTAAAAAAACATCAAAATCCAAAAACATTCGAAAAAAATCAAAATCCAAAAACATTTGAAAAAAATAAAAAATCAAAACATTTGTAAAATATTGGAAACACCAAAAACAGTCTCAAAACATTCCCAAAATGTCAAAAACATCCAAATATTTGAAAAAATACATCTGTCCCATTTCTCTTTCACCTGCAATAATCAATCATCCATAATAAACTGATTGTCACTTTCATCCTTTGGAAAAAAAAATAGAAATAACCACATCAATCAGCAGAAACAAACTTCAAACACAAAATAAAAATTGAAACAACAAACTGTTAAACACAAAATTAAACTCTTGATCATTTTCAAACATGTCAATCAACCTTATATCAATAGCCTATCAATCAACTTATCAAACCATCATCATCCTATACAATGCATGTCCTAGGTTATATATCATTCTGAAAATGGGCATCATTTTGGATATCACCTTGGATTCTTATCCTATCAAAACAAATCCCTTTGGATAGAGATATGAAGAACATTGAATTATTTGCGTACTTGATCTTTTCTTTTGATTTATCTAATTGCGCTCATTCCAAGGACCTCTCGATGATATTCGAATGAAGGATTTAGAGAGATAGGAACGGGGAAATGATCATTATCTTTTTTTCTGTTGTGCTTGTTGGATGTTCTTGTAAAATAACTTGGTGAATCTTGCTTTGTTAGGTACACGTCCTAGTAAGGTTTTTGTATGTCAAGTGTGAACAATAATACTACTATCTATTTTTCAAGTCAAATTCCATCTCACTAGGTGTAAGGCCATCCTGGTTCTTTATACCTTGATGCATTGTACCTATGTGTGTTATCAAACATAAGGTAAGTTTCCCTTTTAAAATCCCAATCCTTGATAAGAAAATCATCATCATCTATCATCATCAGCATCTCTAATTAAGTCTTGTCAGATCATGGACTTGTTGGATCCTATTGTCATCATCTCATTTCTTCTTTCTTCTCTCCACGCTAACATAACATCACCAATGCATCCATCATGCATCTATCCTGCATCCACAAACCATCAACATATCACATATTATTCATATCATACATAATAGGAAACACTGATCATTTCACATGCACTACATTTGCATCATCATCATAAAATAGATTTGTTAGTCTAAGCATCTCATAAATCATATATTTGCATAAAGCATCTATTTGCATAATCACAACATATCACATCATCCATTTCATCCATCTCATACATCATATCATCATTTAAGTTGTTTAAGATAATATAGATTTGTTATTCTAAGCATCTTAAAACCATCTCATTTGCATCATCATCCATAACCATCCATTTTTAACCTCTTTATCGTGAGATCGACCCTCAAATAGAATCTTTTCGCTCGATCTCTCAAGGGGGCATTGTACTAGTGTACTTTCTGCTAGGGCATCTGAGAAAATATATTTTTTTTATAATTTTTGATCCCGGCAAGTTTATTCTTTAAACCAACGTAACAAGTACATTTCTTCAAAGAGGGGAAAAATGTAGACACATGAAATTAGCATTATGCACTTAATTAGTTCATATTCATCCATTCATCAAATAAATCAAGTTTATTTAGTCAATCTCCTAAATTCATCAATTTAAACTAAATAAATCAACTTGATCCTAACATCACCCTCCTTGATTAAATAAATCAAACCTTTATTTAATTAAGTCTGAAATCACCTTCTATCCCTTTTTTATTTAAATAAATCAAAGAAATCAAGTCAAATGGGTAAAATAATCTAACATCATTTTAACTAAGTTAATCCTGATTAATCTAATCTAACCACCCATCACATCCTCTAGCTTTTCCCACTTGAACCAATAAAGCATTTTAATTCATTTATAAAATTAGTATTTTCCATCAACATGGCATCTTTGAGGAATATTCCCTCAAACTTGAATTCAAAAACAAGTTGACATGTACATCCAACAAAGAATTTAAGAGGTCTTACATGTCTCTTACATGTCCCTTTGCAAAGGTCAAACTCAGCATTTAACTCTCAAATTCAAATTTGAATCTCACCCTCTTTGGCACATTGACCAAAATGTGCTCATTCGTCAACCTATCACAAGTTGACAAGTGGCTTCATCTCATTGATCAAATCATTATTCCACATTACTCTATTTTGAGATCTCTTCCAATTTGAAAATCTATAAATAGAAGGCTACATTCTTCAAAAAATCCTCCACAATCTTAGCATTCCATATATACAATTCATGCAAAGTCACTCTCTTCAATTGAGAACTGATTTTGTCCACTCCATCTTCATAGCATTTTCATATCATGGAGCTTAGCAAAGGATTGGGAAGGGGCTTTTTTCCATAGAAGCACCAATCCAATATGAGATAGAATTTACTTCATGTTTTTCCATAGATGCTTTAGTTATCTTGTTATTATATTGCATTTTAAAATCATATTAGATTATCTCATAGGGATGTTGAATAATTTCTTTGCTTTGAAATTCTAATCATGCTTTGTGTGTTAGGATTTTAACCATTTGCAAATTTGGAATCCATATATATATATATATACACATGTAGACATATAGACATATATATATATACATGTATACATATACATATCGATATATATACACACAAGTATACAGATGTGTATATATATGAAATTAGTTTGGTGGATATTACATAGTAAATGACTTTTTAATAGTGCTTTTATACTTTTTCTATTTGTCTATAATATATATATACACAATCAATTTTTGTGAGAAAACACTTACCATTTAGGTTCCTTGTATCGAGGACACCAACTCCACCATGAGCAACCCACATAATTACCAAGGCCCACATTGGCACAAGAAAACCTGGTCAAGTAGTTGTTGTTGGTTGTCTTGTGTTAATATGTTTGGTGATATTCATTTTCCCTCATCTATTTGAGCATCAATAAGTGTCATGATGTTGTTTTCCACTCATCTATTTGAATTTGGCTATAATAGACTATTCTATTGTTCTTGTAAGAGGGATTTGTTTTAAGTTAAATTAAAATTCTAGAATCTTTGTCATGGCTTTTTTATCGTGGGCAGGATATGTTATATGTCTTGTATCAATATTTTTCATGATGTTCTTTTCAACTTGGCTCTCTCAACAATACAACTAAAGAACATGAGGAACAATAACCAAAGAACAAAAGATGAGTAATAAAATAGTCTACTATGAAACCAATAGAAAAATGGCTCTTTCAACAATGCAACTTAGTCAATATACTTTATGGCACATTTCATAGCACATTAGTGTTAAAACCCTGTGGCCTGCTATGAAAAGAAACAATAAGCAGAGAACGGAAGACATGAACCATTAATTAATCATTTATCCAAAATTAGAATGAAGATTTGTGGATGGCTCTCCAGTTCAAAAACTTGAGGAAAAAGGAATATCATGGAATATATCAATACAAGATTCAAGCTATGTTCTTTGGTAACAAATATTAAAACCAAGTAGAGAAATTATATAGGATGTGTTATGTGCTTATTATTCCTTGTTATATGGTTGTATCTTTGAAGTTATATCCATTTTGGAGGGTTAAAAGAGATTATCCCTATGTATGGATGGAGAAATTATGGTTAAATGTTCTCTTTTTTGTCAAAAAATATGGCCAGGCATAGTATTTTTTCCAGTGTTTGTTTATTGTCTGTAGGTATCTCTGTGCACTTTTGGTGTTATAGCCATTAGTATAGGAGCAATTGCATATTAAGATAGCAGCAAAACAAACCTCATGGGTGTGCTCAGAAGGCCCAAAACCCCCCTATTTTCATATAAAATATGAACATCAAGGGGGTAAATTTTTTATTAAATCAAGGAAACATTACAAAGCAAGGGCATTAAATGGCCCTATCAATATCAACTAGTTGATCCAATTGATGAGACAAATCTGGGGGTAGTTGACCCCGATCCACCAAATTCCAATCATGAATATGATCAGAAGCCCATTTAGCCAAGCAATCAGCAACACCATTCCATTCATGAGGAATATGATTGAAAGTAATATACTCCAGAGAGGCAGAAAGAGTGAGAATTTGTTCCACAATCAAAGCCAGCTGCCAGCTCACATTATCCAAATACTGCCTTTTCAGTAAGTTCACCACAACCTGGGAGTCAGACTCACATATGATCCTGCGCCATCCCAATTGACTGCCCCGCTCCATAGCCAATAAAATGGCCTAAGCCTCCATAAGATTATTCGTATGAAGACCTTTATACACTAAGAAAATAAATTGAACATCTCCAAAGCTATCCCGACCCACTCTCCCAATGCCAGCATGACCAGGATTTCCGCGAGAAGAGCCATCCAAGTTGATTTTTAGGACTCCAAGAGGAGGAGGGGTCCATCTTCCCTCCCTATTCACCTTTAGGGTAGGATGCCTGCATTTGTTGCACATGAGTTGTTGTTGCAAATGAGGAAGATGAAGACAATTATAGCAACAACCATCACGAGGGTCCACCAACATAGTCATATCACACTTAGCCGCAATAGTTTCTCCTAAAGAGTGTATAATTTTCCACCAAAGGTGAGGAGCCATCAACAATGAATCCTGAAAAATCTGCCTATTCCTCTCCAACCACAGGTTCCAGATAATACAGGAAGGCCCAAGAGCCCAAGCAACCTGAAGAAAGGAAGTAGAAATAGGGGCCTTACCCCACCATCCCCTAAACTCCACCAAAGAGGAAGCATGCCAGCAGGCTGTATTCCACACCCCCCACCAAAAATGCCAAATCTCCCTGGCATAGGAAAATTGGAAGAAGATATGGGAGACACTCTCTTCATAGCCACAACACAAAACACACATAGAGGGGCCTTGGAAACCACGCTTACATAAATTATCCCAAGTAAGACACCAATTTTGAGCCACTAACCACATAAAGAAGTTGCACTTGGGCCAAGACAACTTGTGCCAAACTTGCTTCCACCAAGGGACCTCAATGTCCCCAAACAACTGCCTACCAACCTGCCTATAACTAGCAGCCACAAAGAACTTTCTAGACAAGTCAGAACCATCCCAAGCCAAGACATTAGGTCCTCTTAAAGAATTACAAGCACGGGAAGCCAGAATTTGGGAAAGCTCATGCCTATCCCCCTCAAACCCTCCAGATGGCCACTCAGAAGGATGCTTCTAGGGAAAACTAACAACCAAACCACCATGTTGCGCCACCTTATAATGCTCCACAGTATCCTAGCCACCCGCAATAAAAACATCAAAAAGGGACTGGAGATGAGGAAGAGAAGAGAGAATAGGAGGGTGACCATCCCAAGAATCTGACCAAAAAAGAGCCTATGAACTTGAATGACAGATCCAAAAAAGAGCACACTTAATCAACTATGCCCCCACTTTCAAAGTATGCCAAATCATAAAACCACTCCCTTCTAGAGGATAGCAAGGAACCTCAAAAGAAGCAACACCCTGAAGATATTTATGGTTGAGAATACGAGCCCATAACTAGTGCTGATTGGTACACCAGCGCTAGTAAAGCTTGGAAACAAGAGCTTTCCCATTCAAAATAGCAGAGCGTAAACCAAGACCACCCTCCTACTTTGGTCTACACACCGATTCCCACTTGACCAGGCTCCATTTTGAAGACAACAAATTATCGCTCCAAAGAAATTGACGAGAAAGAGCATCAAATTCCTTAAGGAAATACATAGGAGCCACTTGAACTAAGCACATGTAGATGGGAAGGGCTTTGATAACAGACTTGAGAAGAGTCACTCTAGCAGCAGTAGACAACCAATGATGAGTCCAATGAGTAACCTTCTACCTCAACTTATCAAGCAACAGCTACCAAGAGGACTTGGGCTAACGAACAACAGTAAGAGGAATACCCAAGTAGACAAAGGGAAGAGTCTACCCAATTTGAAATTGCAGAATAGCTGCAATCCGACGCTAGATAGCTTGAGGAGTATTAAAGAAGAATATAGAAGACTTCTACTCATTGACTCTCTGGCCCGAAGCTACGAGGTAGATGTCCAATGCTTTCCTAAAGGAATCAGCCTCCCTAATATGAGCCAGTCCTATAAGAGAGGTATCATCTACAAATTGGAGATGAGAAAGCGTAGGCAAGCCTATCCCCCACCGCCAGCCATGAAAATTGATAGGGTTCGCTGAAAATTGATTTTTTAGTGTTTTTGGGGAATCTCAAAATAGTTGCCAGAAAAATCCGTACGATTGTACAGATCTATATGGACACCTCAAATTTTGTGCCATTTGCATTGATTTTTGTGCCCTTTTGATTTATGTGCTACCTTGATAATTGTGCCATGAAGGTATAGCTGAATATTTTATTAATTTTTAAATCTTTAAATTAATAAAATGTTTGGTTTAAAGCCTAAATGAGCACATTTAGTAAAATGATCATATCTTGATCATACGGTCTCCGTTTTTAAAAAATGAGATACTGTTGGAAAGCTAATTCTAACACCAATCTGATGGAGTAGCTGTGGTTTCTGGATTTTTCCATTTTGATGCTTTTTTTCTTAGTCAAAATCAGAACATGTGTTTTTCACTTTTGGGGGCGTAACTTTTGCATATGGAATCCATTTTTTGCAAATGAATAGGAGTTGGAAAGGTGGTTCTGTGATATTTCTAGATATGTCATTTATTTTTCCAGAATCTACACCAAGTAAATTTTATTCAGTATTTTGTGTTTTCACAATTTTGTCAATTACTTGGACATTTTTGGCACTTGGGAACCTCCTGTTTGTGTCAATGGGCTCTATTTCATTTGATCTACATGTTGTAAGGTAATTTTTCTCATATTTTTTAATTTGAAGAGTTATCATAGGTTTTTCTACTCACCCTTTAGTTGTACTTCTGGAATGGGGTAATTATGAGTCATGGGCAAAGGGCATACTTACACATTGTAGGTGGCTTAATATTTTCCTTATTTTTATGATCTCATACCTAAACCAGCCATTTCAAAGGGAAAACTAGCTTGGGATATCATTATAGATCACATAGTAGTACTTATATTGTCTAGTGTTGATGATGACACTGTGTGGGCTATATCGGACATTGATTGTCCCCACCCACTATGGACATGTCTGTGGGAGATCTATGGAGACCCCAATCTCTCTCCATTCCCAGAGGATCCTACTTCAGATTGTCTCTTACCCATTTCTTGGAGAGATAATACACCCTTTGATCATGATACTTTAGAGGAGCTTGAGTATTTAGACACCCTTACATGTTCTAATGGATCAGAGGCTTGTCTCACAATCCCTACTCTTTAGAATGAGATCATACATGTATCATTTGTTATTCCTAATGACATTAGTATCACCACATTGGCCCCTATGGATTTAGTTCATCATGACCATCTTGGTCATTCATTATCTGCTACATCATGGGATTCTTATCTTGCAGACACATTCTTGTTTGTTGAGTCTCACACTTTAGATCTTGAGGATTATTTTAAGGACATTCATATCCTCTACCTTGATAGTTAGGTTATCATTGTATGCCCACAATTATTTGTGCATTCAGAGGTTGCATTTTAGGATTCTCCACATCATTTTGGGTTTGGCATCATTTGTTTTAGTTTGGACAGAGAGATTCTTTAGCATCCTATCATGGAACACATCTTGAGATAGATTGGTTCATCACTCTTCATAGGGTTTCTTTGATATCATCCTTTGGATCCATTTCTTCCCAAGGGGAGGAATATCATTTTCCGCTTTAGGATCTCCTTTTGGATTCTACATCAGGCATCTACCATTGCGATAGGAGTTTCTTCATTGTGGGGGGGGCCTTCTTCTGTCTTTATATCTCTCCTATGGAGACCATTTTATATGTACTTATATGATATAATTTTTCTATGGGGGATATCATGTAATCCACCTCCTATCCTTCTTTCATTAGTGCATTTCATTCTTTTCTTTTCTCTCTTTTGGGGGGGAGTTTTGTTCCCATGAGTTTTTCTCCCTTTCTCCACTTTACAGAGATTTGGTTGTATTCGGGTACCTGATCAAGCCTAGTTGTCGAGACCCTTGTTTTCTCTCATGCATTCTAGTTACCTTTTCTTTCTTGTACATGTTTGTAGCTGCACTTTTGCTCATCTTAAGGGGGGTGTTAGAGTAAATGTTTTAAGTTAATTATGTTAATTAAGTTACCTTTATTCCTCTCTTAAGATTTCACTGTAGTTTGCATATTGTGACCTTTAACAATTATATTAATTATTAAATTTCCACCTATTAGGGTTACTTTTATATTTTGCATGATCTCCTTTTAAGGATTGATCTTTGTAATTATTTCAATTAAGTCAATGCAATCTTTCTTGAAGCTTGCAGAGCACCCTTTCTTTTTTCTATGAAGTTGGCTTTCTCAACTTCAATAGATGGATTACTAACTTGAGATAAGCTATGTTCTCAAGAAAGTGTCTTGTGATGTGTTTCTTAAAATTTTAGATCTTGATTAAAGTTTTCAATGTTGGATTTTTTATACTAGATGGTGTAATGTTGACTTTATGATGTGTAAGGATAACTGATCTTGAAACTTTATCCTTTTTGAAGACACATTTGATGATTGGGTTGATAAATGATTTTGAAGGTGAAAGGACTTGTTATATCTAAATATAGTATGCTACAAGGTACTTTCTTACTATTTTAGAGTCAAGGTAGGTACACCTTAAAATTTACCTTGAATTTAGCTCTTTGGATTTTGTATGAGAAAAAAACCATCGAACAATAAAGTGGATTTACTGATTTGTAAATAAAAACATCAAACTAAAGTTTGATAAATTTCAAGAGTTGGGAGAAGTTAATTAAAAGAGAAATATGTGTCTACTAAAATACAAAATGGGTCTATTGAACCTAGGTTAGGACTAATAAAATCGAGCTTGAATTTTTTTGGTGATTAGTAAATTTAGGGTAAGCAGACCCACTAAAATTTAGGGTAGATTCATTGATATATGGATGAGACCACTAAAAAAATGTTTGATAAAATTGAAATTTGAATGGATTGGTAAATTGGGTAAAGATGAAACCATTGAAAATTAGAGTGGATTCACTAAAGGGCTGCCAGATTCACAGATTTCAAGTTTGAAATTTTTTGAAAATTTATTTCTAGGATACGCTTAATGTGTTCAAAAAAGATGAAATTATTATCTCGTAGATCCACCAACTACTGATCTTTTTTCAAAATGGTTTTTAATTAAACCAAACAATAAAACACATGTATGGATATTTATTGGACTATAGGACAAAGGAATTCATTATATTCTAGCACATCAAGAAGACATGTAAAATATGCTACAAATCCTAGATTTATTCAAGTAGGGTGCATTAATCCTTGTGGACACAAAATGGAAACTTTTATCTCCCCTCAACTAGAATGGTGGAATTTCTTCCATCAATACAATTTACCATATAATTGGATAGATAGGTAATGCAAGGTCATTACCACCTTACACCCCTTATCTTTACACCCCTTATCTTGGAGGCTCATGCCTTGCCCAAAGTAGTCTCTCTATCAAAACATGGAAGTAAATTTGAGCTCTTGCCACCCCCTATAGCAATGCATCATAAGGAAAAGTGGTTGATGGTCATAAGATAAAATAATACAAGTCCCTAGGGAGTCCGCATTATATGATAAGTACTAAGACACAATTTATGAATAGAGGGCCTATCTAGAAATTCTTGAGCTATGAGGGTCCTTCCTGTAAGAGTTCAAGATTAGCTCAATACCCAAGACCACCTATAGAAACAATGAAAACCTTCTACAAGAGAGTATGCAAGAATATGAGCTTGCTCAATATTAAGACCTATCAAAACAATGATAAGATATGAATTATATTACATATGAGTACAATGACATCCTTATATAGGAAAGGTAAGGGATAGGATTGAACATGATTGTAACATCATGTGTTTTAATCCTATGACATGTGACAACTAACAAAATAACTACTCAAGAATAATGCAATAAAGCTAGATGAGATAAGTTCTAGAAAAGCCAACTCAGACTTCTAGAAATAATCTTATATTCTAAGTAAACTTAACATGTGAATAAGTCCCTGAAGTCCAAAGTAAGATAAATTACTTTGTACAAGACTTTATATCCACACCAACACCCCCCTTAAGTGCAAATTATAGAGAATAGTATTATGTGAAAATGATGCAAGAAAGATACAAAGATGGGTCCCGACTACTAGACCAGTTTAGGTACCCATGTACAAATGCAAAAGAATCTCTGACAAATCGAGAAAAGGAGAAAACCATGTGGTACAAATGTCTTCTCCAAAACAGAGAAAAAAATCAAGTGAGAAAGGATGGAGAACTCCATGATACCACCCAAGTACACCATCCATCACATAGATATATTACAATCAATAGCTCCCCCATAGGAGGGAAATATAGAGACTATGTACCCCCCACAATGTGTAATCACCTGCAAATATTGTAAGTGTCTAAAGAAAAAACATGATCCAATGTTGACAAACAACTTGTCTCCCTTTTGGAAGAAACAAAACCAAGTACAAATGCATAAATGATTCCCATTCTAGATAGGATTAAAGGGAAGAATCATGAATATGTATGATGATGATGTCTCTAAATGCTGCTCACATGTCACCTTTTGCACTAAAGGGGTGAACCCACAAAAATGGTTTACAATTGGAGTGAGGAAGGAAAGGTTGAAAAAATGACCCCATGCCAATTTTTTTGTTTTTGGGGTTCAAGCAAACTAATAGATTCAAACCAACAAAAAGAGGGTATGCTCCAACCTAGGTTCAAGAAAACCCATTCAATGTAAGTTCCCACCATCTCACAAAAAAACAAAATGAAAACCCCTTTTTGAAAGGGTTTTGAATGAACCAAGGTTCATCTAGAACCCCTAGTGGTTCGCTAGAAACCCCGTTGTTTGAGTGAACCCCTCTTTCCCCAGCTTTTTTCTCTTTGGCACCAAAAAAATAAGAATTTTTTCCCTCTAAAACTCTAGTTGAGGATGAAAATGGAGGATACTTCACAAACCCAACTGGAATCAAGTAGTCCTTGAAATGAGCTATCCAACGACTATAATTTAAATATGTTTTCATTTCATTATGTATTTGTTTTTTTAGTTTTATTAAAGATGGGATTTTCGCCAAAAATCAAGCTATCTATTCTGCACATGTGTAAAACTAGTAGATTATCAAAAAAAAATTTGAAAAATATGAGTGCACCAAATATTGAAGTCCTTGATCCAACAAAAAAAAAAAAGAATTTTGATACACACAAAAAGTGTTACGAGTTATACGGCCAGCCTATGTCTAAATTGTAATTGGTTTGACTTTGAAACTTGATTAAATAAAAAATATTTAATAAAAAACTATCTAACCAATTCGAAGAACTAGATATAAGAGTTACATATCTAAATTCGAAAGAATTAGAATTTTATCCTTCATGGAAAAAAAATTATGTGTTATATGGTGAGCATCACTCCTTAAAAATATTGTTTTATGAAAAAGACTTGTTTTCGAAGGAGATGGAAAAAGAAGTGCAATCTGATTCCAATTTGTTTAAAATATATATATTTAGAATATATATAAAAAATTTCACAAATCACTAGTTCACATCATCTTCAAATTCCTCATGGTTTAGCCGCTATAGGTGTTTGAAAGTGAAGATTTAGTTAGAAAAAAATATTTCAATGTCCAGTTTGGCCAAAAATTGTGAACCAGTATTATGGGATCACCCAATTTAGATGAAGATGCCATAATCAAATTAGGTATATTCCCAATCAATGAAGAAGGTGAAAAATCAAGACTATTTGGAAACTGATGTTGAACAAGATCCAAAGACAAAGATGGGTTGACAATAGTTATGCAATGACTATCATCAAAGAGGATAGATAACCTCTCAAATGTATCCTCCAAATCTTAAATGTGAGACTCCATAAAAAGGATGCAATGTTTGATAAATAGGAATCCTAATCAGGAAGACAATAAGATACTTGTTGCAATGAATAATTGGAACTTCTTAATGAATCATCAACACAAGATGAATGGTCTTGCTAAACAAGAATGTTGAGAGCCTCAATCAAGGACTCTACACAATGAATCACTAAAGGTGATGGAACAAAAACTATATCTAATGGAGAAGGAGCATCTAAAGAAACCTCACCATCCTCATCAAAGGATGCAAATTATTTCAAATCTATAAGCTCTTACATAGTATTATGATCATAGGGTATCCAATCTAAAAAATGAAGAGGCACATGACAGCCTAAAACAAGATCATCTGGGAATGGCTAAGTATTATGATCTCCATATTTCTCCCAAATTTTAGTCCAAAGAGTATGAGGACACTCATAATGATCAGTATCATTCAAAATGTCAATATCAATATCAATATGCATGACAATAACTCCTAAGATATGATCCCTTTTGCATTTCCAAACAATTTTTTTACTAGCTATACCAATAGGGGTAACTAGACCATACAAATGTGGCAACAAATGAAGCCATCAAAGATGTTTTATGATACCACCTCTCCATTGTTTATAGTTTCCCCTTTCCAACATAATCAAACAAGGATCAAATGAAAACTCCATAATGAACTATGATAAATCTAGAAAATTACAAAGAAATTAACCTTCAATAGCAATTAGAAACCCTCAAATATGATGTATACTACAAATGAAGCCTTCCCAAACTGAAAAAACCTCTCCAAGAGTCAAGATATTTAGTCCAAATGTGACAATAATGAATAAATAATATTTAGGACTAAATCTAGAAAAAGTTCATATTCACAATGATATAGCTCTTTTATACCTTTTTGATGACACAAAAATCACAAAAAAATGAGATCCAAGAAAAAATTTATAAGTTCGGAGGTCCAAATGAGAGATATGACTTAAAAAGAAAAAAGAAAAAATTCCTAGATTAAAATTTTAGAATAATACATGCACCATTGGAAAGTGCTCAGAACTACCTTTCCAACGATATGTTACAAATTTGGTTTTGAGCACTACCCAATTGAGACATGAAGGGCCAAAATTAAGCCCACTAAGAGCTAGTGGGTGGTTTCCATGTGACTAGAAGCTGGTGGATAGGGCTGAGTGGTGTAATGATACCCATTTCACCATCAAATTTAACACAATCTACTGCAATGATCATTTGGCTATCAAATATAAGATAGTCACCCAACATTTTAAAAAAATCACCAAAAATAAATTTTCTCCAAAATATGAAGTATTTTATATGAAAATGGGGTTTTTTCAGCTTTTCAAATGCAATGGTATGTTCAATTTTTCCTCAAATTTCTTAAAAAAATAGCTATTTCCTAAATCTGGTAACCACCTCATAACTTCAAACCCTCGTAGATCTGGAAAAATATGTCATATTTTGATGAAATAAAAGTAAATATTGACTTTTTCAGATACCTTGGACTCAATGGTGAGCTTAGATTACCTCCAAAATTCACAAAAATTAACCTACAATAAAAACCTCAAAGAAAAACTCCAAATCTAGTATTTCTTTCACTTTTTTGATTCTCCAAGTCATCATATGATGCAAGGGAAGAGCATACTCAACCTTACTAAATATAACCAAGATCTCTCACTAACAATAGCTCAACTCTTAGATCTAAGAAGGGCTAAATTGCAAGGCTTGGCTCTAATACCATGTAAGAGTTGAAGATTAGCTCAATACCCAAGACCACCTACAAAAATAATGAAAACCTTCTACAAGAGAGTATGCAAGAATATGAACTTGCTTGATATTCCTATCAAAATTATTATTAGATATAAAGTATATTACATATTTTTATAATGACCTTCCTTATATAGGAAAGGTGGGGAATAGGAATGAGTATGATTGTGACATGTGTCTTAATAGTATGACATGTGACAACTAACAAACTAACTACCGAGGAATAATGCAATGAAGCTAGATAAGATAAGTTCTATAAATTCCAACTAAGACTACTAGAAAGAATCATATATCCTAAGTAAACTTAACATGCGAAGAGGTCCCCTAAGTCCCTAATAAGATAAATTACTAGATACAAGACTTTATATTCACACCAACACCTAGATTCCTCACTACCTAGTCTTGGTAGACTAAGGATCTTGGGGTATAGCCAAACACACTAATGAGCACTCCTTGAGTTACATTTTTTTCTCTCTCCCCCTTTCTATACCCAATTGAAGTGCATGATTGAAATTGTCTGTTGGGGTGATGAAATCCCTAAGAAGGCATCCTATAGGGAAAGACACACTAGATTATTTTGATCTCCAAGATCACTCAAAGCATGAGGAGAGATAATACACATGGCAAGTTTTCATAGGATTGACACTACAATACTTGGATCAAATCAAGGTTTTTGATCCCATTTACTATTTTAATGTGCCTACTTTAGTGAAAATGGTGAAGCCTTTGATCGTGGGGCTACAAAAGTTATCGTTAGTAGTTTTTTAATTGTATTAGACTAACCTAGGTTTCCAAAATGTTGCTATATTTATCAAAAGAAATGCCAAGTTAGCTAGTTATTTTAGTAAATAAAAACATTAAAATACTAACAATTTGTAATTAAGTTGAAAAAAATGAAAGAATACGAATAATGTAGCAAACTATTATAGTTAGTAAAACCATTAAAATAAGGATTATATTTTCCAATATGTTATAAAAAAATTGAAGCCCCAAATTTAGAAACCACTAAAGAAAAGAGAAATTTCATTGATGTAGCTATAGGTGAACACTGAAATCTTCTATCTACAAAGAAAATAAGTTTAGATAAGTAAAAAAAATATTTATCAATTTAAATTGATGAAAATGAAAAAAAAGATAACATAACCACTTATAAAAATTAACCCATGTTAAAACTTAATCTTTGGGTCAATTTTGTCCCATTCCCAACCATCAAGACCAAGATGCTTTCATAAAAAATAGAGCACTCCCATAGATCTAGGATGGGCCCAGTGAAATAGCACATGTGATGATAGAAAGCTATAAAATAGAAAAATCTCCAAAATATGGTTAGTATACTAGGGATGTGGGTCCTATAAGATTATAAATTAAAAATAAAGCATGAATCATAATGTAACCATGAAAAAAAAAAGATTTACATAAGCAGTTGTAGTCAACCAATGAAAAGAAAGAAATAGATGCAATAAATATGAAAAAGAAACATTATACCTTCTACCATCCCTTTTCGATTCACATCCATTTTTCTTCATAATTACATATGCACTAATTCAAAAACTTTGACAAGATAATGGTTAAAAAGTTTTGAAGTTTGGGGTTGGATTGAAAAAGTATGAAGATCACATTTATAGAGAATGCAACATTGATTGATAGTCAAGATGTGATATAGAATCAATGTAGGAGATTAAAGAAAGGAATTTTCATAGGAAATTTTCCATTTTAGAAATGGAAGAGAGGAGTTAAGTGGAGAGAAAACTTTGGGAAGTGGAGAGGAAAATAGAAGAGAGGAAGAGTTAAGTGGAGAGGAAAATATTGAAGTTTCAAATGAATAAATAAATAAATTTATTTAATCATAGAAGAATTTAGAGATTAAATAATTAAAGATAATTATTGATTCATAGAAAATAAATAGAATAAAAGGACCGATTAATTAAACAATTTAAAAACTATTTAATTAACAAGACATGAGGGAGAATATGATTAAATTAATCTTAAAGAAAAGTTAAATAGTTAAATAATTAAATAATAAAAATTATTTAATTATTAGGGAAAGAGAAAATAGTAATTTAGGGTTAGAAGAAAGAGGTTAAACTAATTAAATCATAAAATTATCTAATTAGTTTAGACGAAAATTAGTAGAAAAATGTCACTACAAGCAAAGGGAAATTTTTTAGTGTCTAGATTTTACCCCTCTTTTTGAATATGTGATTTGTAGTGTTGTTTCAAAGAAAAAGTGAGAAAAACTTGCTTTAGGCCCTACCCCTGCATGCTTCAGTGGCAACAAAATAATATGGTTCCCCCTTTGGAAATTAAGCGAAAAATCAAGAAATTGAGCTAAATTTTCTTACAAGCTAGAAGAATTTACATTAGTAAGAAGTGAAGAATGGTTAGCCTAATCAATTGAATGTTTGGATAAGCTTGGTTGATCAAGTGGAATAGATAGCATGAGGGTATGCGTAGGATCATGATGGGCCAAAAAGTGGCGATATGATGGGTATGTGTAGGGTATGTAGCTGATGACTTTTTTCTTATGCAAAATTGATGAAACGAAAAGGGGTTTTAAAGGAGATTCTTAGATTTACACCAATATAAATTATGCTTTGCTTTGAATTTAATAAATAATTATTATTCATTTTCTATTTGAATTACAACTAAAGTCCTAATTGATAGGTTGATTGAAAAAAATCTATAACTTTCAAATGGTATCACATTTTTTGAATCCAAAACATGTGTCACATTTTATGTTTCACATACTATAGGTTTAAAAAAAAAAAAGAATTTCATGAAGTTTTGACCAAGTTAAGGTGAAAGTTAGGACACACCATTTTTATATATTTTCTAAAAGTTGCAATAAAAAAATCATAAATAATTACTACTGGAAAAAATTACAAAAAAATATGCATCACATTGGGACATGAGTCCTCTACTTATATCTAAAATATTATAAGAAAATATTATCATTTTATTGTGGTTAGGGTGGTCAGAAAGACACCTACTTTTTTTTCCCTAAAATTTAAGTGCTACTACATTGAAATTTCAAATTTTCACCAAATAAATATACATATTTTTTAAATAAACCTAGTAGTTTAGAAACTACATCAATTTTTTACAGATTATATTCTTACATATTTTTGAAATAATATAGATAATTTATTCAAATTTTTACATCAAGTTCCCTAACTCTGATTTTTCTGAATTTTATTGCCACTTAAGGGCCTATTTTTTCCATGATGATCCTGCACATATCCATGAGATTTTAAGTAAAATTGATAAATATTGGAAATGGATTGATAGGTTAATTTTTGAGCTTTCAGTAGTGCAAAAATATCATCATAGAGTGTTTTTATTTTGTAAATAAATAACTTACACCGAGGTATGGAAAGAAGAATATGATAATGTTATCCATTTAGATAGATAGACACATTGCAAACAAGGAATTCCATGACTCGTACTAGCGGCCATAGAAGCCTATCGACATATGTGAGAGAGTAACCAAAAATCATGTTGATCTTGATGCAAGAAAGTGTGAGATGACCTTTAACTTGCATAGGACGTTTTAGTTAAATGCCAAATGGAATCCCAATCACACACATGGAACTTTATTTTCCCCAACAATATAGTCAAGACAAACCACAAATATAAATAAAAGAGAAAATCATGATCCATCCTCAATCCTCTAATGACCTATGGATATCCTCGAGTAACATATGAACATGATAGAAGGTAAATCAAATAAATGATAATACTCATTATACTAAATAAATCAACATTGATTTAGATCTTCTTGCCAAAGATGAGTATTTCTTGATAAGATTCTAAGGATTGTATTAGGTTTTAGGGTTTAAACATCTCGTATAAGTCACCTAGTCTAGTTTTGATGATGCAACAACATATGTAAGACAAATTATAATGGTTAAGTATAGATGATGTGGATTAGGAAATTGATTGGTTAGGCTTGAAGAATAGCTTGATAGTTCACCTATTTTTTTAATATAGGCTAAGCAATGTTTTGCAAGATGTTCTATTTGCATTTGATCAAAGTGTCAGTCTTACCAAGGGACAATTTAGTATGGAAGGTCGATTGTGATGGGTATAAATTTTATTATGAGGTTGTGGACAGATTATTATGGAAATTTGAGTGTTTCGATTGATCATGATGGGTGATTGATGTAATTTATCCTCTGATGTGATGTCAAATATCTAATCTTGGAAAAACCTTGTGTCAAAGATTACCCCCAGTTAGGTGTGGGACTAGTGATTGAGGAAATGGTCAAGTGGATTGAATTTATTATGAATATATGGAAGTGATAATTTTCTATGATGGTATACTATAATTATCATGTCAAATTAATATGAATGATACACATAAGAAAATAAGAAAGCATGCACACAAATACAAATACAAACATGATCTTGCCCCTATTCAAGCAGAAAACCAATTGATTGGTGTTGTTGATGATGATAACATTGTTGATTTGGGAAGGACACATCCCAACATAATGTGAGGACTAGGTAGGACATATCTTATGATGATAATATGACTAAAGGATCAAGGTTTACAACAAGGCTAGGAATAAAACCAAGGGATGTTTTGGATGACGCACTAGATTACCTAGTAAGATTGTAAGGATTGGGATTGTTTCAATTGGAATGACTTCTCTTAGGAATGGGTGGGACTATTGAGGGATTTTGGCTAGTATATTGGGAGTTCAAAACTAATGACAACTAAAATCCAAGTCATCTGATAAGGGTAAAAGGATAATTGATTGCTTAGATAGAGAACGTGAGGATTAGTCCATCATCTAATGGAGGATTTAGGAAATGATCTCTAAGGACGATGTTGCATATAGGAATATTTTTTTTCTTTAATATATAAGTTTCACTAATGCTATATAAGAATTGGCTTGATATTGTATGGTGCATGGACAATTTATTACAATGTCAAGATTTTTCCAAAGCATGATTTATGTCAAGTGTTTTCCAAAGTATGATTTATGATTCATTTAATTTAATGAAGCCATTATGAAAAATAGAAAGAAGAATTAAATGCATTATATTGAAGATTAAAATGGTAATGGCAAGATATACTCTAGATCTCCTACACCTTGGCATGGGTGGACACCATTACTCCTTTTAAAGATTGGGTGGAGCCTTGAATTGATTTACTCATTTTGAAGATTGGAGTAGTCAAAACCCAATAATTAATCAGCTTAAATTGTTTGGATCTCCTTCATGTACCCACATTCTTGTAGGGAAACATAAGGTATCATATCCATGTGGGAAGCCCTACATATTTTTGTTTCTCTAGATTTATTTTAGAATTAATTTCTTAGAATTGAGACATTTATATCTTGTACTTCTAGGATCAACATTAAACAATCTAAGTATACTCTTAATTTTCTCTCATAGTTTCACATGGCTAATTGTAAGACTACTCCTACTACCCTTTTTTCTATAGTCAAGCTTGAGGGTCAATGCTCTTCACCTTTGGTTGATGGTACCTTCTATTGATATCTTATTGAAAGCTCATTTATTTGACATGTGTGAGACCTAGAATTTTATATGTTATGGACATAATCTCTTATTTTATGTAGGATCATAATGAGCTACATTGGAAGATAGCCATGAAATTTTTTCATTACATTTATCATACTCACATTTTTAGATTCACTATGTAGCGAGTACGGATATTGATTTTCTAGGGTACAAACTATGCATTGGATAGGTGATTCTCAAGATCAGTGTCCAATTTAGGTTACAAATTCTCACCTAGTTTAGGTCTTTTTTTTGGTTGAGTTCTAAATAATTATCTCTCATCTCTCTCCACCACACAAATATCAAGGGTTATTAATGCCACCATTGAGGCCATTGGCTTCAAAATGTCTCCATTAAGTTTAATGTCATGACTTTTTAATTCTAAATTATTGTTACTATTTGAAAGTTCTAACCTATTCATGCATATCAAAATTGAAGTTTAGTAAACTAATATCATCAATTTAAGAATTAAATCAAATAACAACTAACTCGATAATGATTTGAGCAAGTAATGGTAGTGGTATTCGTGAATTAGACACTTTCACCCATGCCTCCCAAGTCATTTTCAATCAGATCATGAGACACTTGTAATTAAATTGAAAACCTATCAAACTTAAAGATCAAAAGTTTCTAAAGTCAAAAAAATCCACCTACTCTGAGCTACTATGCATGAAGAAGAATTTAACATGTGCTAGCACACCAAGCCCAGCCATCCAACGCCGAATTCAATCACCTCAGTCCATCCATGTTATTCACATGGGTTATACTCCAACCGCCCCAAATAAATTTTAGAGCTACCCGCATTCTATAGTTTGCAAAAAAATTTAATGCATTATAGCTATAAAATGAGTGGACGGGCTTATGTTGGAGGACACTGGAAAATTCTATGTTTTGTGAGAAACTCCAGAGGGGCGTTCAATTGAAGGAAAGAGGAGTGTCTTCCTGAGTATATCATCCACCCTGGATCTCCTCCTGGAACTAGCACCACAGGTAGGCTTTCATATTGTCCTCTTTATCTTCATATTTTAGTTTGAGCATATCATGTAAATAGGGTTGAATATAAAGTCTATAGAATAAAAAAGGATTTGCAATAGCCCCCATAGAATCTCAATTTAGAATGAAACTCAGATACTTGGAGTCATATCTAGTATGTGAACCTGATTATTTTGAAATTTATATATATATATGTATTTATGTATACCGTGAAAGCTTCTTGTGATTATCCAAAAATTAGCCTTAAAACCATCAATCTCTGCAGAACTATTAGTTTTAGTGCTGAATTCTTTTATTCCATTTTCGTAATTATACACAACTAGTGGGTACTTGGAATCTTCAACCTCAGGAAAACTCAGTGCCTTCAATAGTCATGGCGCAGTCAATATAACCTCACACACTCTGCCCTCTCTGGATTAGCTATCTCTTGTTCAAAAACAGGCGCTTCAATTAGAAGGGAATGTGTACATGTTCAATTTAATGATCTTATGTAGATATTAATCATTAATTTTACAGATTAGGTCAAAATTTTAATTATTGTGAGTATTCTTTTTATCTATACAATAGTAATGATTTTGTAGGAAATGAAATTCATAATATTGTCATATAGAATCATGAGATAGATCTAATAAGTGCTATAACATAGAATTCAAAGATATTGAAGCATTATAAAGCAATCCTTATATTCATATCATTTCAACATTGGAAGGTTGATTCCTTATTGATTAGAAAGTATAGGTCCTGATATCAATATCTTATTAATGATAATTAAGATTTTATAGAGACTATGGAGTAGCTAAATATAAAATGATTTAATTGGATTAAAAAAAAAATCCATTGAATTCATATATGTTTTAAATTCCAATATAGTTCTACTCTTTTCTTTTTTTTTGATAAAAAAAAGAAATCCAGTGAACATTGAAAGATCCATAAATTCCCTTTAAAATGTATTATTGATTTGGTTAACATCTAGATCATTATATATTTTGTGGGATATTTCATTAAATATATATTAAATCACCTTTCCTAGTGAATAAATAAAATACTTCCATTCTTTATAGCTTTTAATTTCATAAGCTCAATTGGATTGTAGATAGTTGTAATAAGTACTCCTAAGTCTTGAAAGGAGAGTAATGTAACACAAATCAAATATATACATGGTAATGATATGAATTTGCTACTAGTAGTCCTAATTAAAACAATGATTATTTAGACATGTGATATGCATTCAAGAATCCTATTTGTGCATAAGTCCCTTAAAATTAATACATTCTGAAACTTAGGATCATTTAAAAAGCTTTTATACAAATTTCCAATTCAACCTAGATTATGAGGCTTTCTCAAAAGTTGTCTTAATGTAAGGTTGTTAAGAGAAAAATTTATGTTATAATCTTAACAAAATGGATGTTCATGGTTCCAAAATTTAAATACACTAGCTGCTAAATCTCGATAACTTTTCCCCAAAAGCAATATATAAGCCCTTTCCTTGTATTTCCAAATGAATGAGAATGTATGTATATAAGATCTCTCTCAAAGAGAGACCTCTTCCTATGTTTTGGAAATAGATATTGAAGCTCTTGCATTCACACATAAAATGGTAGAAAGATAAGAAGAGAGGAGCCACCAAGGAAAAAGAGGAATATCCCATGTAGCTAGACTTAGAAACTCATTTATTGTGTTGCAAGAAAATACTTTATATGAATGCTTATTGTCTAGTTAGCTTATTTATTCAATGGTTAAGATGGAATGTTTCTTTATTAGTAATAAATTATTCTAAAGATGTATTTAATCAATGCTTGTCGATTTACTGAAATATCTTGAGTGAATGTTATGCTTTAAATGTTGTTATAATAATAGTCCTTATAAATCTTAGATTCTTATGGGCTTCTTTCTAACGAAAGATAAATTATGTTGGAAAACCTAATCAAAGAAAGGAAAAACAAAACTAGCAGTGTTCGGCTAACGGTGCCTCTGGCTCACGTTTATGAGTAATGCCGTCACGCTTGAGCTATTGCATCTACAACCTAACACAACTACAAAAGCAGCGTCAGTGGAATCATTCCTATAAATCGCCGAGGGGAAATAAGGAACATGGGTTGATTAAAATCCAAAGGGAGGGAAATCCCCTTTGGATCAGTAATCTAAAAAGATAAAACAAAAATGAAGCAAATCCACTAGTGACAACCTAGAAAACTATAACTTAGGAATTTTCAATGGTGCAAATGTAATTCTAACTCAAAGATATAATCATGTGGATAAATTATTAGGAAATCATTTAAAATGGGTCAAGGGTGATGAATATTAACAAGAAATAGGTTAGATGAATGTTGTTAGGTAAACAAACAATGGTCAAATCAACCATCTATTATTCTTGCTTCCCTTCATGGGTAGTAACTGCAGAGGAACTATCTAGGGGAATTAAAAAAAACCTAGAAAGGGTTGTGTACCTGCTTTATAACAGTTCACATAAACATAGCCTAGAAAACAAAACTACATATTTTACGCCTTGATCCCGTTTGGAAGTAGGGTATGTAGGAAGTCTAGGAAATGAAGGATGCTCCTAGTACTCAAGCATTCAGGAATGGGGTTTAGGGTTAGAGAGATCATGTAACTAGTTATAAGAGATAATCAACTAAAATACATACAACTATACTCGGAAGAATCCCGCATGGATTGCTTGTTTCTCCGAATCCTTTAGGCTAAATTTCGAGGCAGGTTTCAAGTTTTAGAGCTACCATTTACATACCCCTGAGGACGACGACCTCAGTACACTTTTAGAAGGGAGTGTGGTCATCAGGGAGGCGACTCGGGATTGGATGATCCCGATGAGTCCAAGACTCTAGCCAGAGCATGTACCTATCATATGATAGATCCCTGCCTCGTTTAGGCAGATGCCTGTTCCGATTATATGAATAGATGTATTCTTATTCCATATGAATAGATGAAGTGAATTCCTATTCCGTATGAACAGATGATATATTTGTCCCATATGGATAGAAGTTCCTGAGTGTACTTGTGAATGAATACTTGAAAAAAAATAGTGGTATTTCGGTTAAAATTACTTAGGTCTTTACATGTGGTATCAGAGAGAGATTCAAAAACTAGGCCTTGAGCTTACTACAATTCGCGCAATCAAAATATATACTTTAAAAGTTAGAAATATCCTTTCTCAAAACTTAGAATAATACTAATATGAGAATAATTAAATAAGAATTCTAAATGCCAAGGGGAAGAGCAACTCGAGCTGGTGTCGGCAGAAGGACAAAGGGGAACAAATATGATGAACCACAAGCTCAGGGAAGGAATGAGGATGGGATTGAAGCACTAATAGAACTGTTAACTGAACAAAGAGATAAGATCAACTCCTTGGAGCAAACGGTACAAGAACTTAGAACAAGACAAGATAATATTGAAAATATAGTTGAACCTCAAATTAAAAACCCTCCTGAAGGAGATAATCCAGAGCATAACATAATGGATGTTATTGCACCTAGGAGAGAAAATTCTATTCTGGAATTGACTAAGGACTTGAATAAAATCACCCCTCCAAAATTTGATGGGAAACAACTAGGAGAAGGGGCAGAAAACTGGCTTAATGAAATGGAAAAGTATTTTGAATTAAGGGATTTCAGCAAAACTACTAAGGCCTTATGGGGGTCCTACCAACTTGTTGGTGAAGCAGCTAGCTGGTGGACTAATGTGAAGGAACAAAATAAGTACACCAAGGAAGATATAACATGGGAACAATTTTTTGAGCACTTTCGTAAAAGGTGGCTACCATAATTATTTTTCGATGAGAAGATGATTGAGTTTCACAACCTTTGACAAGGATCTCTGATAGTTCAAAAATATTGGGATAGGTTTTCCAAATAGCTAAAATATGTGCCAATATATCAACAAGATGAAAAGAGCCAAACTAGGAAATTCATTTTGGGATTAAATGCCAACATAGGAGCAGAGGTTGACATGCATGGACCCGAAGGTATGATCGAAGTGCTAGAGAAATCCTTGAAGCAAGAAAGAAAGTTACAAGCTTTAATGTCAGCAAAACAATCTTTCAGGAGTAATAACTTCAAGAGGAAACATGAGTTCAAAAGGAACCAAAACTTCAACAAGAACCTTAGGAACAATTCATCAGAAAGAAAACCACCTCCAAATCAGAATCAAGGATACAATGGGAATAATGCTTACAAAAAAAACTTCAACAAAAATGAACCAAGGAACTATAACGGGCCAACAAATCAACCAAGGCTCAATGAAGCAAGCAATAACTAGCCTAAAAATCCATTGCAATGAGGACTACCAGGTGGATTTTTCATGTGTGGAGGGAATCATTTTGCTAGAGAATGTCCAAGGATTCAAGGTCAGATGAGAGAAAATCAATCTCAGAAGGGCCCTCCACAAAGGATTCATGCAACAGTAAGAAATCAACGCACTCAATCCCAAAATGTGCCTATAGAGACTACAGGTACACTCTTTGGGAAACTAGTCTCAATTCTAATAGATACTAGATCATCTGAGTGTTTTATTTCACCTAAATTTGTAAGGAAAAATGTATTTAAAGTTAATCATATGGAATCATCATGGACAGTCCAGTATGGGGATAAGGCAGTTAAAGAGGTGACCTAGTGTCTATCTGATGCAAAAATACAATTTCCTAACTTCAATACAAAGGTAGATCTTTACATGGAACCTTTAGGATCATATGATGTGATCATTGGAATGAGTTGGTTGACAAACCATCAAGAAAATGTAGACTATTACAACAAATGGGTAGAATGTTTAGATGATGTAGGAAAAAGGGTTGTGATTGAAGGGAAACATAGACCTATAAGTATGGAAATCATATCAGCTATGCAAATGAAAAGAGAAAAGATAAAGGGGGCTCTAGTATACATGGTTACCATGGATGAAAAGGAAGAAGGGGATATTCCAACCCTCCAAAATTCTCCTTACCTTCAAGATTTTAGTGATGTGTTTCCAGAAGAACTACCAGGGCTACCCCCAAAAATAAAATTTGACTTCTCCATTGATATAGTTCCAGGAGTTGAACCTGTGTCCAAGGCACCCTATCAAATGAACACAGCTGAGCTGGTAGAACTCAAGATGCAATTGGAAGAATTGGTTGGGAAAGGTGTCATAAGACGAAGTGTATCCCCTTGGGGAGCACCGGTTTTGTTTGTTAAAAAGAAAGATGGAACCTTAAGACTATGTATTGATTATAGAATGCTTAACAAAATCACCATAAAGAATAGGTATCCTTTACCACGCATAGAGGATCTCTTTGAACAAATGAGAGGAGAAACTATGTTTTCTAAGATAGATCTTCGATTAGGGTACCACCAACTCAGGATTAAGGAAGAAGATATCCCGAAAACAACCTTCAAAACAAGGTATGGGCATTATGAGTTTACAGTTGTACCTTTTGGTGTGACTAATGCTCTAGCTACCTTTATGAACTTGATGAATAGTGTGTTCCATGATTACTTGGATAAATTTGTCTTGGTCTTCTTAGATGATATCTTGATTTATTCCAAAAATGAGGAGGAACACCTAACACATCTTCAGTTAATTTTGCAAAGGTTGAGAGAAAATAATCTATATGGGAAACTATCAAAATGTGCATTCTTTAAAAAGAAAATACATTACTTAGGTCACATCATTTCAGAAGATGGTATTGCAGTAGATCCAGATAAGATAAAAGCCATAGAGGAATGGCCAATTCCAAAAAATGTGTCTGAGGTAAGAAGTTTTATGGGACTTGCAGGATATTATAGGAGATTCATAGAAGGATTCTCAAAAATTGCAAATCCAATCACTTCATTACAAAGAAAGGGTAAGAAATTCTTGTGGACTGAACAGTGTGATAAGGCATTTCAAAATTTGAAGGAAAAATTAACCACTGCACCTATCTTAAAGGTTCCAGAACCAAATGGACACTTCATAGTTGTGACAGATGCTTCCATTGAAGGTCTAGGTGGGGTACTCATTCAAGATGAAGGTGTGGTAGCATATGAATCAAGGAAATTGAAAAATCATGAAGTAAACTATGCACCTCATGATTTGGAACTTGCAGCAATTATACATGCTCTTCAGAAATGGAGACATTTTCTCTTAGGAAAGCCATTTGAGTTAAAAACCGACCATCAAGGACTCAAATACATCTTCACGCAACCTCACTTGAATGCTAGACAAAGAAGATGGTTAGAATTTCTAAGCGAATACGATTTTGAGATAGAATATATTAAGGGAAAAGAAAATAGGGTTGCAGATGCACTAAGCAGAAGGAGGCACTTGATGAATATGGTAATATTCAAAACCACTTTTAGAGAAAAAGTGCTAAATGGGCAAAAAGAAGATCCATGGTATAAGCAGGTTAGATCGACCTTAGAAAATGATCCAGCTGATCCTAGTATAAAGGGGTATAATCTAGATGGTGACAAGATGCTTCGATACAACAATAGGATATATGTTCCAAACTGTAAAGAGTTAAGAGAGTTGGTTTTAAGAGAAGCCCACAATACCCCTTATTCAGGACACCCTGGGGCAAAAAAACTCTATTCAGACCTTAAGAAACTATATTTTTGGCAAGGAATGAAGAATGACATAGTACTCTATGTAGCTAAATGTCTTGAATGTCAAAGGGTGAAGGCAGAGCATAGCCATCCTGCAGGATTATTATACCCCCATGATATACCGCATCATAAGTGGCAAGTCATTAGTATGGATTTTATACAAGGATTGCCTATGACACCTTATAGGCATAACACAATAATGGTGGTGATTGAAAAACTTACCAAGGTTGCTCACTTCATAGCAGGTAATTTGACAGATGATGCTCCAATTTTGGATAAACGTTTTATAAAAGAAATTTTTAGGTTGCATGGAATTCCAGAAAATATTATATCCGATAGGGATGCTAGGTTCACTTCAAGGTTTTGGAAAACTCTTCAATCAGCTTTGGGAACACAATTAAATTTTAGTACAACATATCACTCTGAAACAAATGGCCAAACTGAAAGAACAAATCAAATTGTGGAAGACCTTCTTCGAATGTACTGTATGGACCAACAATCTAAGTGGGAAGAATATCTTCCACTAGTAGAATTTGCATACAATAACTCTTTTCAAACCTCCCTAGGGATGGCTCCATTTGAAGCACTATATGGAAGAGCTTGTCAAACACCTTTGAGTTGGGATAATCTGGAGGATAGATTGATAATTGGACCAGATATGTTGAAGGAAATGGAAAATCAAATCAAATCAATTAGACAGAGGTTAAAGGAAGCAATAGAAAGACAAAAGAGTTATGCAGATAAGAATAGGACACAAAGAGAATTTGTAGCGGGAGAAAAAGTTTTCTTAAGAGTTAGGGCATACAAAAGTTCTATAAGTTTTGGTAAGAAGGAAAAGTTGGCATCCCGTTATGTGGGACCCTTTGAAATCATAGAAAAGATAAACCCGGTTTCCTACAGATTGGCCCTACCTCCCCAACTGAATCATATCCATGATGTTTTCCATAGATCACTTCTTAAGAAGTATGTACCTAATGAGAAACATGTTTTGAATTGGAATGCATTACAGGTCCAAGAGCCCGAGAAAATAACAATAGAGCCATATCGAATCTTGGAGAGGCGCCAGTACCAATTATGCAATAGACGGGTTGATCAAAGCAAAGTACAATGGGATCAATATGATGAAGATAATGCTATTTGGGAAGATACAATCGAACTACAACAATATTTCCCATTCTTGTTTTAACCACTATCTAGATACTATATTTGTTTTCCTTGTTTCAAAATACTTTTGGATACTATCTCTTTACTATCGTGAAACTTATTGAACTAGTGCATCAGGACGATGCACAATTAAGGGGGGAAGGATGTCACGACCTCTTTTTTTAATTCTAAATTATTGTTACTATTTGAAAGTTCTAACCTATTCATGCATATCAAAATTTAAGTTTCAGTAAACTAATATCATCAATTTGAAAATTAAATCAAATAACAACTAACTCGATAATCAATTGAGCAAGTAATGGTAGTGATATTCGTGAATTAGACACTTTCACCCATGCCTCCCAAGTCATTTTAATTCAGATCATGAGACACTTGTAATTAAATTGAAAACCTATCAAACTTAAAGCTCAGAAGTTTCTAAAGTAAAAAAAAATCCACCTACTCTGAGCTACTACGCATGAAGAAGAATTTAACATGTGCTAGCACGCCAAGCCCAGCCGTCCAACGACGAATTCAATCACCTCAGTCCATCCATGTTATTCACATGGGTTATACTCCAACTGCCCCAAATAAATTTCAGAGCTACCCGCATTCTACAGTTTGCAAAAAAATTTAATGCATTATAGCTATAAAATGAGTGGACGGGCTTATGTTGGAGGACACTCGAAAATTCTACGTTTTGTGTGAAACTCCAGAGGGGCGTTCAGTTGAAGGAAAGAGGAGTGTCGTCCTGAGCATATCATCCACCTTGGATCTCCTCCTGGAACTAGCGCCACAGGTAGGCTTTCATATTGTCCTCTTTATCTTCATTTCAGTTTGAGCATATCATAAAAATGGGGGTTGAATATAGAGTCTATAGAATAAAAGCGATCTGTAATAGCCCCCATAGAATTCAATTTAGAATGAAACTGTAGATACTTGGAGTCATATCTAGTATGCGGAACCTTGGGATTAATTTGAAATTTATATATATATGTATGTATGTGTACTGTGAAAGCTTGTGATTATCCAAAAATTAGTCTTAAAACCATCAATCTCTGCAACCATATTTTAGTGTTGGAATTCTTTATTCCATTTCAGAATTATACACAACTAGTGGGTACTTGGAATCATCAACCTTAGGAAAAAATCAGCACCTTCAATAGTCATGGTGCAGTCTATATAACCTCACACACTCTGCCCTCTCTGGATTAGCTATCTTTCATTCAAAAACAGGCGCTTCAATTAGCAGGGGAATGTGTACATGTTCAGTGTAGACGCAAGCACTCTTTTAATGATCTTGTGTAGATATTAATCATTAAATTTATAGATCAGGTCAAAATTTTAATTATTGTGAGTATTCTTTTATCTATACAATAGTAATGATTTCGTAGAAATGAAATTCATAATATTGTCAAGTATAGAATCATGAGATAGATCTAATAAGTGTTATAACTGAGAATTCAGCATATTGAAATATTATGAAGTAACTTATATTCATATTATTTCACAACATTGGAAGGATGATTCTTAGAGATTAGAAAGTATAGATCTGTGATATCAATATCTTATTAATGATAATTAAGATTTTATAGAGACTGTGGAGTAGCTAAATATACAATGATTTAATTGGATAAAAAAAAATCCATTGAATTCATATATGTTTTAAATTCCAATATAGTTCTACTCTAATTTTTCTGATAAAAAAAAGATATCCAGTGAACATTGAAAGATCCATAAATTCCCTTTAAAACGTATTATTGATTTGGTTAACATCTAGATCATTATATATTTTGTGGGATATTTCATTAAATTTATATTAAATCACCTTTCCTAGTGAATAAATAAAATACTTCCATTCTTTATAGCTTTTAATTTCATAAGCTCAATTGGATTGTAGATAGTTGTAATAAGTACTCCTAAGTCTTGAAAGGAGAGTAATGTAACACAAATCAAATATATACATGGTAATGATATGAATTTTCTACTAGTAGTCCTAATTAAAACAATTATTACTTAGACATGTGATATGCATTCAAGAATCCTATTTGTGCATAAGTCTCTTAAAATTAATACATTCCGAAACTTAGGATCATTTAAAAATCTTTTATACAAATTTCCAATTCAACCTAGATTATGAGGCTTTCTCAAAAGTTGTCTTAATGTAAGGTTGTTAAGAGAAAAATTTATGTTATAATCTTAACAAAATGGATGTTCATGGTTCCAAAATTTAAATACACTAGCCACTAAATCTCGATAACTTTTCCCCAAAAGCAATATATAAGCCCTTTCCTTGTATTTCCAAATGAATGAGAATGTATGTATATAAGATCTCTCTCAAAGAGAGACCTCTTCCTATGTTTTGGAAATAGATATTGAAGCTCTTGCATTCACACATAAAACGGTTGAAAGATAAGAAGAGAGGAGCCACCAAGGAAAAAGAGGAATATCCCATGTAGCTAAGCTTAGAAACTCATTTATTGTGTTGCATGAAAATATTTTATATGAATGGTTATTGTCTAGGTAGCTTATTTATTCAATGGATAAGATGCAATGTTTCTTTATTAGCAATAAATTATTCTAAAGATGTATTTGATCAATGCTTGTCGATTTACTGAAATATCTTGAGTGAATGTTATGCTTTAAATGTTGTTATAATAATAGTCCTTATAAATCTTAGATTCTTATGGGCTTCTTTCTAACAAAAGATAAATTATGTTGGAAAACCTAATCAAAGAAAGGAAAAACAAAACTAGCA